>JAIOJX010000006.1:58179393-58779393 GCA_022376925.1 Tragulus kanchil
AAGGGCTTTTAGGTCCTCAAGCTAGCTTGCTAAAGCCTTTTTAACACATGTGTAGAGTACATTATTGAAGTAAAAAATGGCAAGCCATTCCAGCATTCTTGCCTGGAGAATCTGATGGACAGTGTAACCTGGTGGGCTACAGTCTATGGGGGCTCAAAGAGTTAATCCCGACTTAAGCAACTGAGCCTGCAAGCGCCAGAGTACATTATTTAAGCCAAAGCTGCACTTCTTAAATGGGCTGTGTTGGGAAGAAGAGGACTTAATGTTAGAAGAGAAAGAAACAGAAAACAGTTTTTTAAAAGTTTCTTATAGAAGGGACAACTGAAGGCGAAATTACAGATTAAATCAAGACTGCCTTTGATTTATCTCTCACCTTGGCCTGCCTCAGTCCATGGGGCTGCAAAGAGTTGGACACGACTGAGCTACTGAACTTAACTGAACTGAACTGAACTTTCCTAAGGAACCATTTCTCCTATCTGCTTCTTTTCTCCTAGCCTCTTTGTCCTTTGTGCTACTCACAGCAGTAGTCTTGTTTTAGACATTAAAATAGATTAGAATTTTGAATGTATGATATTAATAATGAAAAAAACTTAATGGTAAACTTGTGGAATGTCAGACACTAAGCAAAGAATTCATTATTAGGAGAGTCCTTCTCCAAGGTTTAGCTCGTAACTGATCTTTCTTTTACTACATTTTTTCCTGCCTATGAATGGATGTTTTCCATAACAATTTCTTTATTATTGCACTGGTTTCCACAGCTATGGATAAGACTATTTACAAGTATAACATATCTTAAAGTCAGGCTATATTCTTTAAAGTGTCAAGTTAAAAAATGGGTGTTGGGGGATTTACTATAATTTCTAAAGAACTAATTATTTGCTAATCACATTTACAAAATGACTTTAATATAAATATCTATATTTAACTGATTTCCTCTATTATACATAGGTATATTTATTTTACTCTTTTTTCCATATCATGCCTCTGTTAGGTTTTTTAATATATATATTTATTTTCATCCATCTTTTATTCTTTTGGCCTGTGTGGGCATCCGATTGCTGTGGCCTCCCTCGTTGCAAAGCACCAGCTCTGGACAAATGTGCTTCAAAGTGCTGGCTCGCAATTGGACACACAAGTCCAGCTGCTCCACAGCAGGTGGGACCTCCCCGGGCCAGGGATTGAACCAGCTCCCCTTGCTCTGCAAGGCGAACTCTCCACCCACTGGACCACCAGGGCAGCCTCTCTTCTATTATATTTAAGTATGCTTATCTATCTATCTATCTATCTATCTATCTATCTATCTATGGAGAATAAAGTATAAAACAAACAAAAAATCAAGAATTTTGTAGATATTATTAGAATTATGTGTCATTAATGATTATAAGCATTGTCAAAATTTTCAGTAAAAATCTGGATTAAACAGCTCACTTAGAAATTGGCATAAAATTCTGTGTATGGTTTGTGTTCAGAATAAATCATATCAGGTTAATTGAAGGGGATATGAGCTTTAGACACTGCAATGAAACTTTTAACTTGGTTCATTGTCAATTAGTAAATTTCTGTTATTCACAAGAATGAATATGGTTTTCTTATGACCATAAAACTGGCCATAGCACAAAAACATTCCATGAGTAATTTTTCAAGCAAACAAATTCATCCTATCCCAAATCATGCCTTTCCACTTTATTTTATTTACATGTCAGACCTTTTTCCTTATTTATTTTGTGGAGCCTCTGGTGGAGGGCTACTTTGGTCATGCTCGGGGAAAGCCTATCAATGGAAAAGGGATGCTTATTATTTTGTAGCTGTGGGGTGCAAATGGAAGCTGTCACTGTGACTCAGAATAATTTAGTTGTTGATTATATTAAATCATAAGCTCTTGGAAGGAAAGAATAATAGTTATTTCCTTTTTTACCCACAGTTACTGGTGTATGGCCCAGTTAAAGCAGAACTTTTATACTGTTCTGCTGTATGGGAAGTGGGAGATGACTTTGTTACAATCCTGTAAATGATGGGTCAATTGGCTCCTCATTGGAACCTATTCATGCATGTTACAGCTGTCCCTGTTTTTTCCATCTTCACCAGATGAGTCACTGTTAGGAAAGTTAAGAAGTTTTTCCTAAGATTCTATATCTCAAAATCACAACACACCAGATTATAGTGTACTTGTGGTGAGATCTCTGAATGTGCTCTATATACAATGTGCATTGTAGACAGATTGGCAGCATTTAATTTTCTCTTCTGCTTTGGCTCACAAGCCAGCATTATTTTCTAATCCAGCCCTTCTCCTTCTTTCACCTTTTTCAATAAAGATCAGGCCAAATGGAAGGGGCAGGGTAAGTTTAAAAAGAAAATCATTCACCCAAATTAAATACAAAACAAAAATTAAAAAGCAGTGATGACCTCCTGGTAGTTTACTTTGATTCTAAATTGAAGAAGTTAGATCATGTCATTTAAAATACTACCTTTTAAAATATATGCAAAATACGGTATTATTATTATCTATTCTATTGGTTATAAATATTGCATACTAGAATTTTTGTAGTATGGAATCAAAATTCTTGAGGGAAAATAGAACATACTGTAATTAACATTCATTTTAGGTTAGTTTTTATAACATTTTAGAAAATGATTTGTTAAGATATGAAAAAACATTTTAGAATATTATCTTAGAATTCATATTTGGTGAAAGTAACAGGGAGAGTTTATTATTTGAAAACTACAAGGTTATCCTCATACTTATTTATTTGGAAAACAAATATTTGCTTGGTGTCTATTATGTACCAAACAATGTGTTGCATGCAAATGAATTAAAATTCAACTGAATTGTCCAATCCCTTACTTAAATAAATTAAAATGACTTTTGTAACATAGATTTTTCCATTGTGTGTACATTTCTACTTCTGTTTGCTTATTTTTCTGTGAAAAGAATCTTTAATTTACCTTAAAACAGGAATTTGTTATTTAATTTTATAGAAAACTATCTGCTAAGCAATGTTATACTTTGTTCATATTTGTGATAAAGATACAAATTTGCAAACAATTTTTTTCTAATTGAACAGAATATCTTCAGTTTTGTTTTCTCTGGTTTTATTAGAGTGCATTTTCTTAAGTTTCTAATCTGTATAGAGAAGTAGGTTATTAGTGTAAATGAATGATTTTCTATTTATGTGTGTGTATATGTAAGTATTCATATTTTATGGAAGTGATCAGAATACTCTAGGCAGTTGGGCTCAAAATACAAGAGATAACACTCCTGAAGAAAATGGTTGGTGTCTTAAATGGAAGTGTTTAAAAAGAAAATGATTTCAGGAGAACCCCTGATGACTCTCTCTAGACTTTTCTATCCCTTTTTGATCCAGGGGCTTGTATCCTCTCTCAGGATAGGAGATGAATAATCAGGATTGGGTCCGCACAGTTTTGTTTTCTTCACTTCTTTCATGCCTCCTTCTGTGGCCAAAATATTCATTTGGCAAAGCTTATTCTTTCTCCTGCAACAGAGTTGCCTATTACATGGGAATGCACAAGGGAACTGAATTTGAAAGACTTTTCAGATTAGGATTGAGGGGAAATTCATCAGTGTTGGACGAGGGTGATATTAGCAGTCTCCTGGACAGATTCTCCTTTTAAATAGAGCATCATTCTCCATGTTTGGTGGCCAAGCAAGTGACAGAATTTGTAGCCCAATTAAGAACCTGAAAAAGAGCAAGATTTCTTATTTTGAGCATTTTCTAGAATTTAAAAGAAAGATAAGAATATAGATTTTAAATTTTTTGATGTTCTAACATATCCATAGAAGGTATGCAAGTAAAGAAATTCAGATTATTCACATCTCTAGATTGTTTCCTTTAGGTCTATCACAGTGAAGAAGAGTTCTGGAACATTAGTTAATACTTTCTGGTAATTGTACAACTTTTTAATTTTACTTTAAACACTGCTTACAAATAAAAATAAAACAGTATTTTATGAAACTGAAAATATGACATGGATGTATGAAAGTTAAAGCTGAGTTGGTTTTGTTTCATAGTTCAGTCCTTTAGTTTGTTTCATTTATGGAAGGCAAAAAAATATCTAGTTTACATGATTACCTTTGATTTGTTATATAACTTGCTATTTAATGGAAGCCTGACAGTTTCACAAAGAGAAATGTCTTTATGGATGGCATCTGGTCTAGGTGAATCTAGACTATTGCTTTTATTTAATAATATTTGATGGCAATTCTTGAAGAAAACAAGACCCTTTCTGTTCACAAGACCTTCCTCATCACTCTTTCAAAAGTCTGTTTTCTAAAGTGAAGATTTCTAGGACTATATTTGATCCATAACTTCTTCCAAACCAGAGATTTTCAGTGACTGTTTTACTTAGATTTGTCAGTGTGTCCCCAAATTGATAACATTTGCAAATAAGTGTTTAAAAAGAAAATGATTTCAGGAGAACCCCTGATGACTCTCTCTAGACTTTTCTATCCCTTTTTGATCCAGGGGCTTGTATCCTCTCTCAGGATAGGAGATGAATAATCAGGATTGGGTCCGCACAGTTTTGTTTTCTTCACTTCTTTCATGCCTCCTTCTGTGGCCAAAATATTCATTTGGCAAAGCTTATTCTTTCTCCTGCAACAGAGTTGCCTATTACATGGGAATGCACAAGGGAACTGAATTTGAAAGACTTTTCAGATTAGGATTGAGGGGAAATTCATCAGTGTTGGACGAGGGTGATATTAGCAGTCTCCTGGACAGATTCTCCTTTTAAATAGAGCATCATTCTCCATGTTTGGTGGCCAAGCAAGTGACAGAATTTGTAGCCCAATTAAGAACCTGAAAAAGAGCAAGATTTCTTATTTTGAGCATTTTCTAGAATTTAAAAGAAAGATAAGAATATAGATTTTAAATTTTTTGATGTTCTAACATATCCATAGAAGGTATGCAAGTAAAGAAATTCAGATTATTCACATCTCTAGATTGTTTCCTTTAGGTCTATCACAGTGAAGAAGAGTTCTGGAACATTAGTTAATACTTTCTGGTAATTGTACAACTTTTTAATTTTACTTTAAACACTGCTTACAAATAAAAATAAAACAGTATTTTATGAAACTGAAAATATGACATGGATGTATGAAAGTTAAAGCTGAGTTGGTTTTGTTTCATAGTTCAGTCCTTTAGTTTGTTTCATTTATGGAAGGCAAAAAAATATCTAGTTTACATGATTACCTTTGATTTGTTATATAACTTGCTATTTAATGGAAGCCTGACAGTTTCACAAAGAGAAATGTCTTTATGGATGGCATCTGGTCTAGGTGAATCTAGACTATTGCTTTTATTTAATAATATTTGATGGCAATTCTTGAAGAAAACAAGACCCTTTCTGTTCACAAGACCTTCCTCATCACTCTTTCAAAAGTCTGTTTTCTAAAGTGAAGATTTCTAGGACTATATTTGATCCATAACTTCTTCCAAACCAGAGATTTTCAGTGACTGTTTTACTTAGATTTGTCAGTGTGTCCCCAAATTGATAACATTTGCAAATATTTTTGTTTTGACAGTAATTGCATACTTAAGTTTGTGAAGACAATTGACTAGCCATTCCAATGGTATTAGTAGGTCTAAATTATGTCTCCCAGCAGATGCACCTATTACTTTACATACTGTTTACCCGCTTTTGGTGACATTGAGGCTAACCTTGGAGTCACCTCCCCCGCTGCCACATTCTCCTTTGTCGTACCACCATTTGTTTTTCAATTTGTCCAAGAGGCCTTGTTCATTCAGTTTTAAAACTGCGAGGTTAACAGCATTTCTTGAAACGATAAAACATATCTTGTAAGAAACTGCACAGCTGTTAAGATGTTAGAGGGAATGAGGATTTAAGCTCTTTTATAAGCTTCTCCCAGATGCTAAATAAACCTCTCATTTTGTCAGCCTGCAGCCCCTTCTACCAGGCAATTGTAATTTCCTTCAAGGTGTTACACCTATGGTATACTGTGCTGTTCACTTTCATAGTTCATTTATTGTCAAGTGACATCAACGTCAACCAATAACATGGATTTTTTTTTTTTTCAAAATAGTAACAAACTTGAATTCACTAGTAATTGAGAAAGAATTGTGTCTTGAACTCCTTTGCCTCTAAGAATGTCGATGGCCCATAGGAAAGAAATGAAAACTATTCCCAGAATGAAAAGATAATTGCATAAACAAATCAACAAATCAGCAACTAATTTCTGTGTACTGATTTTCTGACAACAAAGAGTATGGTTTCACTATTATTCCTTTTATTATTTGTGCTTATTCAGCTTCCTGGGCTGAAAGTCATAGGATCTTCTTTAAGAGAAAGGTAGTAGCAACTCTCAGGGAGCTTACATTTGAACTTTGTGTTGATTCTCAAAGTCACTAGATATTATACAATCAAATCCAATTTGATTTTTTACGGACACTAAATTAGATTCCCATCATGTGTATCTCTTTATGGGAATAAGGGTGGCATAGTCTAATTATTCTCTAAAAAGAGTTAAAAATGTGTCACGGTTTTTTTTTTTTTTCTTTTTCTTTTCGTGTCATGGGTTTTGCTTCCCATGTACCTGGTTTCTTTCTTGCTTTCAAGATACAGTTTTTAATTGACCCACTCTTAAAGGTTTTTCCTGGCATTTAATGGAATGTCCATTAAATCTAAGGGGTACCTTATATATTGAGAGAGTTTGGGTTGAATTTGTGATATTCTGTTTTATAAGTGCTGAGTTTTGTGGTTATTTAATGCCAAACTGATTATAATTAATAACTATAGTGAATAATTGATCATTAATAATATTTACTAGTTTATTACCACTAATAATAAAATACAACAAAACAAAAATATATTCATGAATAGCATTTGAACTTTGATTTCATATGAAATATCATTTAGTTGATTAATAAAATACTGTGTTGCATGTTTCACCACAAATCAACTTATTGAGCTATTTACTCTCTTGAAATGCGTTTGTAATAGTTCAGGTAAATTATGTCCATTTTCCAGTGTTGCAATGGTCTGATCCACTTGGAGAGTAAGTATTTCCAATGAATAAATCATGGATGAATGTTTTTAAAAGTTAGACTGCCATTTACTAAATGCTAATTAAATAATTAGATGTTCCCATATGCCCAAGTAAATCCAACAGCGGTGGTATAAAGCAATTAATATACTTCCTGAAGTGAGCTATGCTGACTTGTCAGTTTAATCACCAAATGGACCAGACTGAAATGTAGGAATAAATGAATATTCAGTGAAGCTAGAGATATCTATTATTTAAATTCTGTTAGGAGAAAATAATTGTTTTAATTAATTAATTCCCTTTTTTTCCCACAAGAAACTAAATTTATCTCTCAGTGAATTTAAACTAACTACTAATGTTTTCTATGTTGGAGAAATATTTTTTATATAATATATTTTAGTCTTAAACATTTCTATCTGTTCTTTTTAAATTAAGTGCTATTCCAATTATTGTATATGTCAGTTTAGACCATTCCTTTCATAAAACTATAATCATTTCATGAGAGGGTTATTTAACAGGGTTATTAGCCATATCCAAAGACACTTTCACAGCACAATAGAAAACAGAAAAGCAAAATTAAAAAAATGAATAAGAAAAAAAGCTTTATGTTGAGAAAATTGGTTGGAATAAAGCTTTCTAAAAAGTTATTCTGACACTGTCTTTCTAATAACATCTAATAGGCCATGTAAAAACAGTTCAGTTTCACACTGCTATCCATATGTATGTGTGTATGTACCTATATTCAGTTAATATAATACACTTGACCAGTAGGTAAGTCACCTCCTACTTTACAATTAATCCACATTTTCCTGTGGTTCCTCCATAACATTCACTTGATACTATCACATGTAAAATATATTTTTTAAAAAATGAAGGCACTTTGTAATAAATATTCAGGGACAGTCTATTTAGGATTTCAAGTTTTCTTTGCCTCTTAAAAGTGTTTGCTATTTTCTGTAATTGTCTGACTTAAGATATAATTTCTTTGTGTAATCAATTTAGGTCTAAAGTTCTTCTTAGACTATTTAAAATATAGCATAAACCATATCAGTAAGATCCACTCAAACATCTACTCTACCACACAGAATATATCATTTTTACATGTTATTAATAAGAATCAATCGACTGACTCTTAAAATACACATAAAGTTACTTATGTCCATGTGGTGAAAAAGAATTGGACATGACTGAGCATGCACATACCTAACGCTACTTTAGTCAGTTTTCTAGACTAGATAAAAATTTGTTTTTTTTAATCCAGGCAAAAAGAAAAAGGAACCCTGAAGGAATAATTACAAGCAAGCCTAAAGAAGTCAGAAGGAGTTAGGTAAATAAAGAACATAGAAAACAGATCCTTGCTGCAGCACATTTTGCTACTGCTTTGAAATTTACTTCATACATTTCAGACATAAATTTTGAAATCTTTTTCAAGAAACTAATACTGATAATAAGAATATTCTTGTCTTGATTAAGCATTAGAAAAGTTATAAAAGTGATCTGCCAAGCAATAAGAAATAAGAAGAACAATATCGTTAATTACTTTTAACATTATTTATTCCTTTCATTCTATTAAATGTAGTTTTTATAGGAAAAAGTCTCAATCGGAATGAATTGTTTTTGTTCAAAAATGGAAGAAGAGGAAGAAATAATAAGTGATCACATTTTTTTTGCTGAAGGTGTAAATCGTATTTGAGAGCCCAGGTATGCTGAAAATGACTTTTTATAGACTACAAAAGGACCTTTGTAACATACTTATTTGTGTTTTCTTTTATGACTTAGTAGAATCCTAGGTAAGAAAAACCCCTCTCCAAATAGCTTTTTTTTGCATGGTGGTGATATGATGGGGAATGTAATTCAGTGTTGGAACAAAAATTCTCACCCAGAAAAATTCCAGGATATCTGAAAAAATTCCAAAATCTCTGGAAAAATTCCAAGGGCTTTTATTCCAGAAATTCCATTCAGTGAAATTTATGATTATGAAAACATATCTCTCATTGCCCAAGCCTCTGGGACCCATTTTTGTTAACTAGACAAAAGCTTTAGAAAGGGAACCAACAGACTTAAAATTTTTCCCATTTATTAATTTTCAGTAAATTAATCTAATGCAAATTAAGATTTTCTTCTTGAAAACATGCTTAATTCAGCCCGAGATATTTATATCTCTGTATTCTTCCATAGATATTTTATTATAAATCTATAGACTTAGATTTTATTTTATGTTAACTTTATGCCTTACTCATTGTATTTACTTTCAGACCATAATTCTAATAGTGTAATTCTTTCTGTTAGTGATATAGTAACATTTATATGGAGAAATTTTTAAAGATTTATTTAGTATTCTTATGATTTCCTGGATTTGAGAATCTTATTATAAAGGACTTAAATACAACCTTCAGTGTTAGTTATTGCTTGTACACAAAATATTTAGAGTACATACAATTTGTAAAATAAACAGTCAGTAATGTTATATTTAATCTAGTACATTTAGGTACATTTCAGTTAGTAGGATGAACAGTTTATGGATTTTATTTGTTTAAACTACTGTGTAATTTTGCTAATACTTTATTGTTATTATAAAGAAGTATTCATTAATTATATAAACATGAGAAAAAATCTCCTTATTTTAGATCTGTATTCCTTTCATTCTATTAAATGTAGTTTTTATGGGAAAAAAGTCTCAATCGGAATGAATTGTTTTTGTTCAAAAATGGAAGAAGAGGAAGAAATAATAAGTGATCACATTTTTTTGGCTGAAGGTGTAAATCGTATTTGAGAGCCCAGGTATGCTGAAAATGACTTTTTATAGACTACAAAAGGACCTTTGTAACATACTTATTTGTGTTTTCTTTTATGACTTAGTAGAATCCTAGGTAAGAAAAACCCCTCTCCAAATAGCTTTTTTTTGCATGGTGGTGATATGATGGGGAATGCAATTCAGTGTTGGAACAAAAATTCTCACCCAGAAAAATTCCAGGATATCTGAAAAAATTCCAAAATCTCTGGAAAAATTCCAAGGGCTTTTATTCCAGAAATTCCATTCAGTGAAATTTATGATTATGAAAACATATCTCTCATTGCCCAAGCCTCTGGGACCCATTTTTGTTAACTAGACAAAAGCTTTAGAAAGGGAACCAACAGACTTAAAATTTTTCCCATTTATTAATTTTCAGTAAATTAATCTAATGCAAATTAAGATTTTCTTCTTGAAAACATGCTTAATTCAGCCCGAGATATTTATATCTCTGTATTCTTCCATAGATATTTTATTATAAATCTATAGACTTAGATTTTATTTTATGTTAACTTTATGCCTTACTCATTGTATTTACTTTCAGACCATAATTCTAATAGTGTAATTCTTTCTGTTAGTGATATAGTAACATTTATATGGAGAAATTTTTAAAGATTTATTTAGTATTCTTATGATTTCCTGGATTTGAGAATCTTATTATAAAGGACTTAAATACAACCTTCAGTGTTAGTTATTGCTTGTACACAAAATATTTAGAGTACATACAATTTGTAAAATAAACAGTCAGTAATGTTATATTTAATCTAGTACATTTAGGTACATTTCAGTTAGTAGGATGAACAGTTTATGGATTTTATTTGTTTAAACTACTGTGTAATTTTGCTAATACTTTATTGTTATTATAAAGAAGTATTCATTAATTATATAAACATGAGAAAAAAATCTCCTTATTTTAGATCTGTACTCTTTTGAGTTTTCTCTTAATACTTAATTATCCATAAAATATTAGATGTCATGTTATAATGTCCAGAATATTTGCCTGAATGATGCTGGAAAGTGTTTTCATAGTCCTAGTTAAAATTATGTGACTCAACCAAGATTGTGTAAAACACATAAGAAAAGACTTTAAAATCTGTAAAAGACACTGGTAGATAATTTTTGCTGGAAGAAGAACAAATCATATAAAAATGATTCAATCTAACTTGGAATTAAATTAATGTGAATTGAAGAAACACAATTTTTTTTGCTGTTCATGTTGGAAAAGATAAAAGTAAGGATAATATTCAATATAGTCAAAAATTTAATGTTGTCCTAATAACTGAAAATAGAATGGAAAGAAAATAATATGCTTTTATACAAGAAAAGCTTAAAAACAATTCTTGTCCTTGAAAATGATTGATAATAATGAAATTATTGGTAATAATTCCCCTTTGAGGAATCAGTCTTAAGAAATAAATCAACAATGCTGACAAAGTAATATGATAAATGTTGTAGAATGTTTATATAGCAAAACATTAAAAATAATTTACATGCCATACAGAAAGGGAGAATTAAGTAAATTTTAGTGCACAACAGTGGCTTCCAAGCTTGATTTAAGTGTTAGAATCACTTATTACAAATACAGATACTGAGGACTATGCTTGCTGTATCAGAATCTTCTGACTTGGGGGCAGTGTATCTACATTTTTACAAAGCTCCCAAGATGATAATATTGATAAGCACAGTAATTCATATGACTGAATGTTTAACAATCATTAGAAGATTTTAAAGATGAGAGAAATACTTAGTGTTGAGTGAAAAAAAATAAACAAATTTGTATATTCATTATGATCTTAATTTGAGGAAAAAGTATGTAATGTTAATCATTCAGTAGGGCAACTCTTTATGACCTTATGGCCTGTAGCCCACCAGGCTCCTCTGTCTGTGGGATTTTGAGGGCAAGATTACTGGAGTGGGTTGCCATTTCCATCTCCAGTTTGTATACATATCTATATCTATATCTATATCTATATTTATATCTATATCTATATCTGTCTATCTATATATATAAATGTTACTTTTCTATCTATAAGTAGTGAAATTATGATTAATTTATACTGCATATTTTTCTTTGTGCTTTTCCACTTAATAAAAAATTTCTGTAATGAAAACTGATGGTTTAATCAAAAATGCTCAATTATTTTATAAGCTAATGCATATTAGAACAATTTCATGCAAATCAAAGTGCATATTCTAATCAAGAAAAATGAAATTTTAAAACACATAAGAAAAGACTTTAAAATCTGTAAAAGACACTGGTAGATAATTTTTGCTGGAAGAAGAACAAATCATATAAAAATGATTCAATCTAACTTGGAATTAAATTAATGTGAATTGAAGAAACACAATTTTTTTTGCTGTTCATGTTGGAAAAGATAAAAGTAAGGATAATATTCAATATAGTCAAAAATTTAATGTTGTCCTAATAACTGAAAATAGAATGGAAAGAAAATAATATGCTTTTATACAAGAAAAGCTTAAAAACAATTCTTGTCCTTGAAAATGATTGATAATAATGAAATTATTGGTAATAATTCCCCTTTGAGGAATCAGTCTTAAGAAATAAATCAACAATGCTGACAAAGTAATATGATAAATGTTGTAGAATGTTTATATAGCAAAACATTAAAAATAATTTACATGCCATACAGAAAGGGAGAATTAAGTAAATTTTAGTGCACAACAGTGGCTTCCAAGCTTGATTTAAGTGTTAGAATCACTTATTACAAATACAGATACTGAGGACTATGCTTGCTGTATCAGAATCTTCTGATTTGGGGGGCAGTGTATCTACATTTTTACAAAGCTCCCAAGATGATAATATTGATAAGCACAGTAATTCATATGACTGAATGTTTAACAATCATTAGAAGATTTTAATGATGAGAGAAATACTTAGTGTTGAGTGAAAAAAAATAAACAAATTTGTATATTCATTATGATCTTAATTTGAGGAAAAAGTATGTAATGTTAATCATTCAGTAGGGCAACTCTTTATGACCTTATGGCCTGTAGCCCACCAGGCTCCTCTGTCTGTGGGATTTTGAGGGCAAGATTACTGGAGTGGGTTGCCATTTCCATCTCCAGTTTGTATACATATCTATATCTATATCTATATCTATATTTATATCTATATCTATATCTGTCTATCTATATATATAAATGTTACTTTTCTATCTATAAGTAGTGAAATTATGATTAATTTATACTGCATATTTTTCTTTGTGCTTTTCCACTTAATAAAAAATTTCTGTAATGAAAACTGATGGTTTAATCAAAAATGCTCAATTATTTTATAAGCTAATGCATATTAGAACAATTTCATGCAAATCAAAGTGCATATTCTATTTTGGATCAAGAAAAATGAAGGAAGAGGGCTTCCCTGGTGGTCCAGTGGGTAATGACAGCGCCTTACAGTCCAAGGAGTGCTGGTTCGATCCCAGGCCTGGGAAGATCCCACATGCCGCAGAGCGGCTGGACCAATGTATCCAATTACCGGGCTGGAGCTCTGGAGCACATATGCCTAGAGCTGGTGCTCTGCAGTGACAGAGGCCACTGAGATGGGAGGCCCACACAGACCAAAAGAACAAAGATGGAAATAAATGAAAGACCAATAGAAGCAGCAAAAAAAAATTTAAAAAAGAAGGAAAAGTTAGGGTTTAGAAATTTTTCTTAAAAATCTCAGGAAAACATTTATTGTTCTGATAGTGTGGTTTGCTTTGGCTCACTTGGCTTTGTGTCTCTAGTCACAGACTGGATGGAGAACATGTGATACATTTGGTTTCTACAAAGATTCTACTTTATTTGAATTTGAGGGGAGCTGCTCAATCAGAGAGGTATGAGTCTGCCCATCAGAAAGCATCTACAGGAGGTTAATGGAGCTCTCAGTGGCCTAGAGAGAAGCCTTGTTATTTCACACAAATTGCATAGACAAGGTGCTGTTTTCCCTTAGGCAAGATTAAATGAAGATGATTGTGAATAAACATTGAGTCCTGTTAAGTGGGCCATAAAAATATATATATATATGTAGAGACAGAGACTGCTTTGTTCTTAGAAAAAGAGATTATATGACTGGAAACAATGTTTTTTAACAAGTATTGGATATTCTAAGAAAAATGTCTTTTTCAAAATTTAGAAAAACTTCCATCATACAACATATTTACTCTTTTTTTTTTTTGAAATCAAACTAAAATTCCAGATTAGAAAACTCATTTGATTTAAATCTGGTTATGCGGCAGGTAAACATATGCAGAAGTTTTTCCAGAGCCACTCTAATAAGAAAATAGTAATTTCATGAAATATAAATAATAACTCCATATAGGCAATCCATTCTGATATTTAAATGATGGCTAAACTGTCTGTATTGTAACAAGTGTTGTGTATGTGAAAGTTCATCCCATATGCAAAATGAAATAGGTAGTCAGGAGCAAATATCACATGGGATTTTACTTTTGTGGTTTAATGAAGTTCCCATTCACTCCCCACCCTTATATAAAAGTAGCTAGAGGAAGCTAGCAGGAAAACTGAGAATTTAAAACAAATTCAAGAAGCTGGTATACAGTCAGTTAACAACTAACTGTGAAAAAGAAGTATTTTATCCCTCAAAGAAATATAGAAAGTGAATAAAAATCAATAGGCTATCAAATAATATAAATATATCTGATTTATGGAAAGATATTTACTTTCACAATTCTACCCATTATCTGCTACATAGGCTTGGGAGACTAGTTAATTCTCAGCATTTACCAATGTTCCACTTTTCAGTTTAGCCTGTAACTTTCCTGTTACGTTTTTCACCCTAAATTATTCCTTCCAGTAAATAAGCACAATCCTCTTTTTGCTTCATTGGATTTGTGCACTCATTTTCAAAGGTAGAATTTGGACTAAGTTGTCCTACATATGTATGTAAATATTTTTAGAAAAGGTATTTGGCTTTCACTCCAGTTTCCTAATGTGATGACTGTTAAGGTTTGCATAAAATGGAACTATTGGTCAATAGTTTAATATAAAAATTCAGAGGGAACATTTTTTAATGTGAAAAGACAATTCAGACTCAGCAGGATTTATAATGAGCATTTGAAAGCCACTTTGACAATGGGGAATTTGTTGTCTTTATTTTGGATTTTGGATGACATATGTACAATTAAGTTAGTCTATGGAAATGTTTGTATTTCATATATCGAGTCAAAAAGAACTGAACGAATTGAATCAACACTGGACTAGATTCCAAAAGTTGTCTCTAAATTGTGCTCTTTGGAATTTGCATGAAAAATGTCTTTTCAAAATTTAGAAAAACTTCCATCATACAACATATTTACTCTTTTTTTTTTTGAAATCAAACTAAAATTCCAGATTAGAAAACTCATTTGATTTAAATCTGGTTATGCGGCAGGTAAACATATGCAGAAGTTTTTCCAGAGCCACTCTAATAAGAAAATAGTAATTTCATGAAATATAAATAATAACTCCATATAGGCAATCCATTCTGATATTTAAATGATGGCTAAACTGTCTGTATTGTAACAAGTGTTGTGTATGTGAAAGTTCATCCCATATGCAAAATGAAATAGGTAGTCAGGAGCAAATATCACATGGGATTTTACTTTTGTGGTTTAATGAAGTTCCCATTCACTCCCCACCCTTATATAAAAGTAGCTAGAGGAAGCTAGCAGGAAAACTGAGAATTTAAAACAAATTCAAGAAGCTGGTATACAGTCAGTTAACAACTAACTGTGAAAAAGAAGTATTTTATCCCTCAAAGAAATATAGAAAGTGAATAAAAATCAATAGGCTATCAAATAATATAAATATATCTGATTTATGGAAAGATATTTACTTTCACAATTCTACCCATTATCTGCTACATAGGCTTGGGAGACTAGTTAATTCTCAGCATTTACCAATGTTCCACTTTTTCAGTTTAGCCTGTAACTTTGCTGTTACTTTTTTCACCCTAAATTATTCCTTCCAGTAAATAAGCACAATCCTCTTTTTGCTTCATTGGATTTGTGCACTCATTTTCAAAGGTAGAATTTGGACTAAGTTGTCCTACATATGTATGTAAATATTTTTAGAAAAGGTATTTGGCTTTCACTCCAGTTTCCTAATGTGATGACTGTTAAGGTTTGCATAAAATGGAACTATTGGTCAATAGTTTAATATAAAAATTCAGAGGGAACATTTTTTAATGTGAAAAGACAATTCAGACTCAGCAGGATTTATAATGAGCATTTGAAAGCCACTTTGACAATGGGGAATTTGTTGTCTTTATTTTGGATTTTGGATGACATATGTACAATTAAGTTAGTCTATGGAAATGTTTGTATTTCATATATCGAGTCAAAAAGAACTGAACGAATTGAATCAACACTGGACTAGATTCCAAAAGTTGTCTCTAAATTGTGCTCTTTGGAATTTGCATGACTAATTCCTATTTGGAAATTAGGCCTGAAGCATGTGATTCTTAGAAGTAATACTATTATGTTTTGTGAGGATATCTGCCACAAATTTAGGTAGCACACTAACTAGAGATTGTGATAAATAATTACTTTAATATTGAGGCTTTTAAAATGAAATTTTAACAAATATTATATTCAGCCTAATTTCTTGATTTTTATCAGTTTTAGGTTAGAGACTAGAATTTTCTGTCCTCTTGTGGTCATAGACTTCTTTTAGATCTCAATGTAAACATGGCTATTTTCTCAGGAAAAATGCAGAAAACATGCAAAACTCAGGTTGATATACAATTTTAGGGAACAGCATGGAAACACAATCTATCACTTCAAACTATCTCTGGATGTGAAAATAATCAAGATGAAAATAATCAAGGTACAAAAGACTTAAGAAGAAACTTTGACTTTCTCACTTTCTGCTTTAAGAATTTGGATAGAGAGCCTGTTACAGGAATAGATTTATCCTCAGAGATACAAAGTACATGGGCTAGGTAGGCATCATGTGGGAAACTCTTATTAGAGATCAGAGTCCACTCTGTGTCCCATTGTCTCTACCTGGCCCTGCAAACATTTTGTTCCCAAACATTGCTTTTTTATTTCCATGTGAATTGGCTTCTTCCCTTTTGAAGTTCCAAACTCCCAAAATCTCTTTTTGTCTTTAGCTAAAGATAGTTAGGAATTGGGTCACATTGTCTAGTTACTCAGTTTTCTTAGGTCTCCCCAACATATACATGCTATTAAACTTTTGTTTGATTTTGTCCTGTTACTCTGTCTCATGTCAAATTAATTCTTAGACTAGCCAGAAGAACCTATAAGTTTAGAGGAAAATGTATTCCACCCTGAAAGATGGGATTCACCTTTACTGGCTGAACACTATTTTTCCTAAAACTGCTGCAGTCAAGAGGCACAGGGGTACTTGACAAAAGTCAGCATAAGGCATGATTTGTTACCATGTTAGTCAGTCTGACAGATCTCTGCTAGCACAGTTTGATGGAAAAGAGATTGATAAGGGTTTTTCTCTTTTCTAAAATTAGAATAATAGGAGAAAATACTAGTGAAGTTGGCTCTATGGACTTGGTGATTTCCAAGATAAAGATATATCCAACTGAATGCAGAGTTCCAGATAATAGCAAGGAGAGTCAAGAAGACCTTTTAAAAGAAGAATGAAAAGAAATAGAGATAAATAATAGAATGGGAAAAATTAGAGATGTCTTCAAGAAAATCAAATGTATCAAGGGAACATTTCATGATGGGCATAATAAAGGAAAGAAACGGTAAGAACCTGACAGAAGAGATTAAGAAGAGGTAGCAAGAATACAGAGAAGAACTATATTAAAAAGGGGGGGGGTGTTAAATGCCAGATAACCTAGAGTCAGGCATCCTGGGGTGTGAAGTCAAGGGGATATAGGAAGAAGTTCTATGAACAGAGCCAGTGGAGGTAACAGAATTCCAGCTGAGCTATTTAAAATCCTACAACATAATGTTTAAATGTGCTGCTCTCAATATTGTCAGCAAAGCTGGAAAACTCAGCAGTGGCCACAGGACTAAAAGAGGTCAGTTTCCATAAAAAGAGCAATGTCAAAACGTGTTCAAACTACCATTTCAGTTGTTTTTTCATTTCAAAAAGTTTGGGCTAGCAAGGATATGCACAAAAATTTTGTTCCCAAACATTGTTTACCAGGAATTGGTTTTTTGTCCAAACCCAAAATCTCTTTTTGTCTTTAGCTAAAGATAGTTAGGAATTGGGTCACATTGTCTAGTTACTCAGTTTTCTTAGGTCTCCCCAACATATACATGCTATTAAACTTTTGTTTGATTTTGTCCTGTTACTCTGTCTCATGTCAAATTAATTCTTAGACTAGCCAGAAGAACCTATAAGTTTAGAGGAAAATGTATTCCACCCTGAAAGATGGGATTCACCTTTACTGGCTGAACACTATTTTTCCTAAAACTGCTGCAGTCAAGAGGCACAGGGGTACTTGACAAAAGTCAGCATAAGGCATGATTTGTTACCATGTTAGTCAGTCTGACAGATCTCTGCTAGCACAGTTTGATGGAAAAGAGATTGATAAGGGTTTTTCTCTTTTCTAAAATTAGAATAATAGGAGAAAATACTAGTGAAGTTGGCTCTATGGACTTGGTGATTTCCAAGATAAAGATATATCCAACTGAATGCAGAGTTCCAGATAATAGCAAGGAGAGTCAAGAAGACCTTTTAAAAGAAGAATGAAAAGAAATAGAGATAAATAATAGAATGGGAAAAATTAGAGATGTCTTCAAGAAAATCAAATGTATCAAGGGAACATTTCATGATGGGCATAATAAAGGAAAGAAACGGTAAGAACCTGACAGAAGAGATTAAGAAGAGGTAGCAAGAATACAGAGAAGAACTATATTAAAAAGGGGGGGGGTGTTAAATGCCAGATAACCTAGAGTCAGGCATCCTGGGGTGTGAAGTCAAGGGGATATAGGAAGAAGTTCTATGAACAGAGCCAGTGGAGGTAACAGAATTCCAGCTGAGCTATTTAAAATCCTACAACATAATGTTTAAATGTGCTGCTCTCAATATTGTCAGCAAAGCTGGAAAACTCAGCAGTGGCCACAGGACTAAAAGAGGTCAGTTTCCATAAAAAGAGCAATGTCAAAACGTGTTCAAACTACCATACAGTTGTTTTCATTTCATGTGCTAGCAAGGATATGCACAAAATTCTTCAAACCTAGCTTCAGCAGTACTTGGACTCAGAACTTCTAGATGTAGAAACTGTATTTAGAAAAGGCGGAAAAATCAGAGATCAAATTGCCAACATTTGTTGGATCATGAAGAAAGCAGAGTGTTTCCAAAATAACATCTACTTCTGCTTCATGGACTATGCTAAAGCCTTTGACTGTGCGGATCACAACAAATCACAGAAAATTCTGAAAGAGATGGAAGTGCCAGCTCACCTTACCTGTCTACTGAGAAACCTATAGGAGGTCAAGAAGCAACAGTTAAAATCTTACTTGGAACAAATGACTGATTCAAAATTGAAAAAGAAGTATGACACAGTTGTATATTGTCACTCCGGTTATTTAATTTATATGTGGTGTACATTATGTGACATGCTTAACTGGAAGAATCACAAGCTGGAATGAAGACTGTCGGGAGAATATAAAGTCTCATATATGCAAATGGTACCATCTAATGGAAGAAAATGAAGAGGAACCGAGGAGGAAAGTGAAAATGCTGGCTCGAGACACAACGTTCAACAAAAAAGTAAGATCCTGGCATTCAGTCCCATCACTTCATGGCAAACAGAAGTGTAAAAAGTGGGCACAGTGACAAATATTGTTTTCTTGTACTCCAAAATCACTGTGGAAGGTGACTGCAGTGAAATTTAAAGATGCTTGTTTCTTGGAAGAAAAACTATGGGAAATCTGGTGTCCACATAGTCAAAACAATGGTTTTTCTGGTAGTAATGTACAGATATGAGGGCTGGACCGTAAAGCAGGCTGAGTGCAAAAGAATTGATGCTTTCAAATTGTGGTGCTGGCAAAGACACTCGAAAGTCCCTCGGACAGCAAGGGTATCACACCAGTCATCCTAGAGGAAATCCACCTTGAATATTCATTGGAAAGCCTATTCCTGAAGCTCCAATACTTAGACCACCTGTTGTGAAGCAGTGACTCATTGCAAAAGACCCCCGGTGCTGGGAAAGGTTGAAGCAAAAGGAGAAGGGAGCAACAGAGGATGAGGTGGTTAGATAGTATGGTTGACTCAATGGGTATGAATTTGAGAAAACTTTGGGTGAAAGTATAGACAAAGGAGCATACTGTACTGTAGTTAATGGGGTCACATGACTTAGCAACTGAAGAACAAATATAACATCAATGGTCAGATGATGGATCATTTAGATTGGAAAAACCTCTAAATTGGTCAATAATTACAATGCTTTCATCATAAATAGTTGTTTTACTGGTACCTATAGAAAGACCAGATTAAAAGTTTGCTGCAAAGAAATATGTCAGACAACCTTAAAAAGTCTCAGTTTTAAAAAGAAAAAGAAAAAAAAATCTGTTCAGGAAGTCTTATTAAATTCATATTTTCAACTGGGTCTTTCAGGTGCTAATAAAAACATTAGGATAATTCATAAAAGGATAAAGGGGAGAGAGACGCTTCCCAATGTCAACTAGAGATTGTCACTGCCAATGACCAAACAACAAGGGCATTTACAGTCTGCCTTTGTGGAGATTGAATCCTGTGTTGTAGCAGCTGCCGACCTTCAGCATCCCTGAAGGGATTCTGAAAAAAAACAGTAAAGGAACCGAGGAGGAAAGTGAAAATGCTGGCTCGAGACACAACGTTCAACAAAAAGTAAGCCTGGCATTCAGTCCCATCACTTCATGGCAAACAGAAGTGTAAAAAGTGGGCACAGTGACAAATATTGTTTTCTTGTACTCCAAAATCACTGTGGAAGGTGACTGCAGTGAAATTTAAAGATGCTTGTTTCTTGGAAGAAAAACTATGGGAAATCTGGTGTCCACATAGTCAAAACAATGGTTTTTCTGGTAGTAATGTACAGATATGAGGGCTGGACCGTAAAGCAGGCTGAGTGCAAAAGAATTGATGCTTTCAAATTGTGGTGCTGGCAAAGACACTCGAAAGTCCCTCGGACAGCAAGGGTATCACACCAGTCATCCTAGAGGAAATCCACCTTGAATATTCATTGGAAAGCCTATTCCTGAAGCTCCAATACTTAGACCACCTGTTGTGAAGCAGTGACTCATTGCAAAAGACCCCCGGTGCTGGGAAAGGTTGAAGCAAAAGGAGAAGGGAGCAACAGAGGATGAGGTGGTTAGATAGTATGGTTGACTCAATGGGTATGAATTTGAGAAAACTTTGGGTGAAAGTATAGACAAAGGAGCATACTGTACTGTAGTTAATGGGGTCACATGACTTAGCAACTGAAGAACAAATATAACATCAATGGTCAGATGATGGATCATTTAGATTGGAAAAACCTCTAAATTGGTCAATAATTACAATGCTTTCATCATAAATAGTTGTTTTACTGGTACCTATAGAAAGACCAGATTAAAAGTTTGCTGCAAAGAAATATGTCAGACAACCTTAAAAAGTCTCAGTTTTAAAAAGAAAAAGAAAAAAAAATCTGTTCAGGAAGTCTTATTAAATTCATATTTTCAACTGGGTCTTTCAGGTGCTAATAAAAACATTAGGATAATTCATAAAAGGATAAAGGGGAGAGAGACGCTTCCCAATGTCAACTAGAGATTGTCACTGCCAATGACCAAACAACAAGGGCATTTACAGTCTGCCTTTGTGGAGATTGAATCCTGTGTTGTAGCAGCTGCCGACCTTCAGCATCCCCTGAAGGGATTCAGGATGTAGTGAGGCACTCTGTGCTCCAGAGAATCTGGTGGGACAGGTCTTTAATGTTTTTATTTAATGTTTTAATTAAATTTAACATTAAATGTTAAATGTTTTTTGGAACAGATTTTATGATATCAATCTTTGCATCTCCTCATACCGAGAAAAGCACTAAATCCCTTAATGGTGACATAAGATCCTCATGCCTAGCAGAAAACCTTTTGTAAATGAGTGCTTGATGACATTGAACCTCATTCACCAAAATCTTATATATTGATTTTCCTCCCACTGCTTCTTTGGAGCAGTCTCTCAGAGCTATCTGAGATGCTGCCTCCTGGGCTGCAGTTCTTAGGAACATCATTTTCTAAGAGCATATTAGGAAAACAAAAACTATCTGTAAATGATAAAAACTTAGACAAATTTCTGATAGCTTTGAAATCATGCCATTAAACTGGTAAGAAATTACAGAATTCTAATGAAAAATCGAATGACTTCATAAAACTGCTAATAAAAAAGACCAAGATCAATAAGAATTAATTGTATGGAACTGAGTGAACTGGTGAATATGATTTACAATTTTTATGACTTTTTATCTGAAATATTACTGACTTTTTCATCATTTCTTTTCAGATACAAAGAAATATTCCTTCTTATATTAATGATGACTTATAGCAATTTGGTAAATTGCACCTTTGTAAATAGACTTGAAACATCTTTTTTCTTCCTACCTGATCCCTTCAGAATTAAGAAACTCTTAGTGAGTATTCTCATTTTCATGATAATATGTTTATTTACATATGTTCACTAAGAATATTTACTCCTTGTATTAGAACACAATTGGAAATGTTGATTATATTACCAATACTTTGACTGGAATGCCATATTTATGACCAGACAGTTTTACAGAATTAAGGCTGACTTTATGGAACCTTAAAACCCTTTGGAAAAACAGCCTGGTACTTTTCTTACAGGGTTCCCAGTGGCCTGGCTTTATGACATGGGAGGCATTTAAAAGTTCAATCTGGATATTCCTTTGAAAAATTCCACCAAAGCAGATTTGAAAGGTCTTGCTGGAGTTAGGTAAAAAATCAGGGTGAATTCAATGACACTAAATTTATTTTGAAAACAAATTAGCTTTAATTTGATTTTCTTTGATAGACGTAAGGGTAATTCTAGTGAAAAAAACCGTGCTATTTTGAGTGTTTCTTCTGCTTCTCCTTTTAACTTGGAATCATTGATATTAAAAACTGCTCCTTTCCTGCAGCCCTGAAAATTGAAGCTAAACAACTTGATATCAACTTAGGAAAGATCACTATAATTGCCTATATTTAGACAAACCTTTTGACTATTGTTATGTAAGTTTCTCAGAAAGTTTACCTGAATACCCAAGGAGATCATCAAAGATGTTTCATATTGCAAAATATGCTTCAGCCCTTATATCTAGAAATCTTGACTGTCAGCTCTCAGATTCTGGGCTTATAATTTGCTCCAATCATTAACCTTTGTTTTTCTCATGTCTACGTACAAATACCTCCTACCTGATTGCTTGTATGCTATAGCCCTAACTTTGAGAGCACAACTACATTATAGTTTCCTGAAATGAACTGACTTACTGTCAGGACTATGAGGCTGATTCGATGAGCTATAAAGCACTATATCAATTTAACTTCTGGACTATGAGACTTCTCGAAAAAGTTACAAAGACAAGACTATAGGCAAACAAAATGTTTAGTTTTTCAACTGGTAAGAAATTACAGAATTCTAATGAAAAATCGAATGACTTCATAAAACTGCTAATAAAAAAGACCAAGATCAATAAGAATTAATTGTATGGAACTGAGTGAACTGGTGAATATGATTTACAATTTTATGACTTTTTATCTGAAATATTACTGACTTTTTCATCATTTCTTTTCAGATACAAAGAAATATTCCTTCTTATATTAATGATGACTTATAGCAATTTGGTAAATTGCACCTTTGTAAATAGACTTGAAACATCTTTTTTCTTCCTACCTGATCCCTTCAGAATTAAGAAACTCTTAGTGAGTATTCTCATTTTCATGATAATATGTTTATTTACATATGTTCACTAAGAATATTTACTCCTTGTATTAGAACACAATTGGAAATGTTGATTATATTACCAATACTTTGACTGGAATGCCATATTTATGACCAGACAGTTTTACAGAATTAAGGCTGACTTTATGGAACCTTAAAACCCTTTGGAAAAACAGCCTGGTACTTTTCTTACAGGGTTCCCAGTGGCCTGGCTTTATGACATGGGAGGCATTTAAAAGTTCAATCTGGATATTCCTTTGAAAAATTCCACCAAAGCAGATTTGAAAGGTCTTGCTGGAGTTAGGTAAAAAATCAGGGTGAATTCAATGACACTAAATTTATTTTGAAAACAAATTAGCTTTAATTTGATTTTCTTTGATAGACGTAAGGGTAATTCTAGTGAAAAAAACCGTGCTATTTTGAGTGTTTCTTCTGCTTCTCCTTTTAACTTGGAATCATTGATATTAAAAACTGCTCCTTTCCTGCAGCCCTGAAAATTGAAGCTAAACAACTTGATATCAACTTAGGAAAGATCACTATAATTGCCTATATTTAGACAAACCTTTTGACTATTGTTATGTAAGTTTCTCAGAAAGTTTACCTGAATACCCAAGGAGATCATCAAAGATGTTTCATATTGCAAAATATGCTTCAGCCCTTATATCTAGAAATCTTGACTGTCAGCTCTCAGATTCTGGGCTTATAATTTGCTCCAATCATTAACCTTTGTTTTTCTCATGTCTACGTACAAATACCTCCTACCTGATTGCTTGTATGCTATAGCCCTAACTTTGAGAGCACAACTACATTATAGTTTCCTGAAATGAACTGACTTACTGTCAGGACTATGAGGCTGATTCGATGAGCTATAAAGCACTATATCAATTTAACTTCTGGACTATGAGACTTCTCGAAAAAGTTACAAAGACAAGACTATAGGCAAACAAAATGTGTTGCCCCTAAGTATTTCTTGTATGCAAATTATTTCAAGCTGAAAACAATCAAGACTCAAAAGACTCAGAAAGAAATTTTGACCTTCTTGCTAACTACCTTAAGAATTTAGATAGAGGGCCTGTTGCAGGAATATAGCTAGTACCAGAGATGCCTGCAAAGAATATGGGCTGGGTGTATTGGGGAAACTAGAGAGCATCATCCCACTGCTTCCCCATGTCCCAAGAATTTTTTTCCCAAATATTTGCTTTACCCTCATTATGCGAATTATATTTCTTCCCATTTGAGGCCCCAAATCACTAACCCCAACATTCTCTTTTGCCTTTAACTGAAGATGGTATTTAAGGTGAGGGTTTGGGCCATTTTGGCAAATAACACAGTTTTCTTGGGTATCTTCCATGTATCAATGCTATTAAACTTTTGTTTGATTTTCTCCTGTAATCAGTTTCATATCAATTTAATTCTTAGTCCAACCAGGGTAGAGGAAGGGTATCTAATTCTCACTGACCATTCTAATAAGCCTATTATAAAATTAATTAATAACTATTTTCCAGTATGCCTATTAAAGATAAGTAAAAATATTTCTATAACTCATAGTGGTTCCTGAATTTTAGTAGCGAAGAGCTTTTAAGCTGTAATTTCGTAGGAAGGAATTTCCAAGATACTAACTCAATTTGTCATCATTCTGAAAATACATCAATAAAAATTAAAAATAAATGCTATCAAAATATACTTTCATTTACTCTGAAATAATGTTTAGAAAGTATAGTTATATTAAATAATGTAAATTTTGTTTTATTTGTGGTATCTTTTTGAATGTGCTCTTTGAGCTTATATTGATAAAGTCCCTGCCCTAAGCCACTGCATTGTTATCATTATCTGTGATTAAATTGTACAAAAGAGGGTTTTATTTCAAGATGAGGTCATAACTATCTAGATTAAGTGCTTGAAGTTTTCTCTGGATATCATTCACTTTTTAAAAGTTGTGGTTATCATCATTCTAGGGTAAAATTTCAACAATACTAGGCTGTTCACAAAAATGCACTGTCTGGACTGTCATTTGCTGTGTAGGTTCTACCCCATCTCTGACTTTAGATTCTTACATCACCTAGACCATTATCTTTATATAATTTCCAGAATTCTAAACCATTCCATTCCATGAACCATGACCATGTTTCCTTCTTCCATCCTTTGCCGATTCTTAAAAACTTGAATTGATTGTTCAAAAAACTAGAATCATACAATATCTGAGTCAAACTGTGATTTAGAAATTGTCTCCAACTTTCTCATTTTACCGTTATGGTTCAAAACTTCGTTTAGATAGGGGCCAGGAATATAGCTAGTACCAGAGATGCCTGCAAAGAATATGGGCTGGGTGTATTGGGGAAACTAGAGAGCATCATCCCACTGCTTCCCCATGTCCCAAGAATTTTTTTCCCAAATATTTGCTTTACCCTCATTATGCGAATTATATTTCTTCCCATTTGAGGCCCCAAATCACTAACCCCAACATTCTCTTTTGCCTTTAACTGAAGATGGTATTTAAGGTGAGGGTTTGGGCCATTTTGGCAAATAACACAGTTTTCTTGGGTATCTTCCATGTATCAATGCTATTAAACTTTTGTTTGATTTTCTCCTGTAATCAGTTTCATATCAATTTAATTCTTAGTCCAACCAGGGTAGAGGAAGGGTATCTAATTCTCACTGACCATTCTAATAAGCCTATTATAAAATTAATTAATAACTATTTTCCAGTATGCCTATTAAAGATAAGTAAAAATATTTCTATAACTCATAGTGGTTCCTGAATTTTAGTAGCGAAGAGCTTTTAAGCTGTAATTTCGTAGGAAGGAATTTCCAAGATACTAACTCAATTTGTCATCATTCTGAAAATACATCAATAAAAATTAAAAATAAATGCTATCAAAATATACTTTCATTTACTCTGAAATAATGTTTAGAAAGTATAGTTATATTAAATAATGTAAATTTTGTTTTATTTGTGGTATCTTTTTGAATGTGCTCTTTGAGCTTATATTGATAAAGTCCCTGCCCTAAGCCACTGCATTGTTATCATTATCTGTGATTAAATTGTACAAAAGAGGGTTTTATTTCAAGATGAGGTCATAACTATCTAGATTAAGTGCTTGAAGTTTTCTCTGGATATCATTCACTTTTTAAAAGTTGTGGTTATCATCATTCTAGGGTAAAATTTCAACAATACTAGGCTGTTCACAAAAATGCACTGTCTGGACTGTCATTTGCTGTGTAGGTTCTACCCCATCTCTGACTTTAGATTCTTACATCACCTAGACCATTATCTTTATATAATTTCCAGAATTCTAAACCATTCCATTCCATGAACCATGACCATGTTTCCTTCTTCCATCCTTTGCCGATTCTTAAAAACTTGAATTGATTGTTCAAAAAACTAGAATCATACAATATCTGAGTCAAACTGTGATTTAGAAATTGTCTCCAACTTTCTCATTTTACCGTTATGGTCACTGGGGTCTAATGAAAGTTAGGTGACTTGCTCAACAAAGCCCAGCTGGGACACACATCTTCTGTCTTCTAGTCCAGTGCTCTTTTCCACAGTACTATGGTATCCTTGCTTCCTGTCATCCTTTCCTGTGTAGTTAAACTACTTACTCAGCCCTTCTATGGCTCTCTAAGGAAACTTTTTGTTTTCCTGAGATGATGTTCATGTCTTGTAGGGGTTGCCTTTTGATTAAGCTTTGACTCATGTTCCTTACCCTAGTAAGCTGATAACTTCTGTTCTGTCTACATACTCTTTGAGCTGAGATAAATATTAAATGACAAATGATCTGGTCAACTGAACTAATTTTCCTAAATATTCAAGAAGGAAGTATAGTGGATGACTTTCTTTAAAAAGCAGTCCTAATAACTTAAATGATGACTTGATTTCATTAGATGGCAACATTTATCCTCTCTTAAGATTAAAAGAAGGTAGGTTTATTGTGATACACACAAGGTTATTAATAATTTAAGAGCTAATCTCTTACAATATGTAATCTCAGGTCTTCAAAAACAGCATCATAATGAAGCATCAGTATAATAAATTAGATAGTTACAAAAGTTTACTCTCATCTTTGAATTCTATTTCCCCTCCTTTCCTATAGCCATTAAGAACTATTTTTCTGAAAATGTTTCCTATTTTCATTTCTATTACATTGGCATTACCTTATCAAAAGACTTTATCACCTGAGACAAGATCCACTGACTTAGTCTCTTTTCAGATGCTCAGAGTCAGAACAACCTTGCTTCTCTGCTCATTTGCAGTGCTTTGTCAGAAACTTTCAGTGATTCTTGATCACCTCTACTATTCTATTCTATTTTCTGGTATTCAGGGATTCTCAACAAGTCAGTTTATATATATATATATATATCTTTACAGTAAAATTTCATTATATTTTATGAGCTAGACTCTGTCAAGTTCTTTGTATTCTCATTGAATCCTTTTTTGAATCTACAACAGCTACTAAATGGCAAAGATGGAAATAGAACCTATGTCTGCATAACGCTAGAGAAGGAAATGACAACCCATTCCAGTACTACTGCCTGGTAAATTCCATGAACAGAGAAGCCTGGGAGGCTACAGTCCATTGGGGTTGCAAAGGGTTGGATACTACTGAGCGACTAGCACACACTGTCTAACACAGAAGCCCTGCCTCTTAAACAGTAGTTCACCATACAGAACTTCCCTTCCTCTAACCAGTCTTATTTCTTCAGAGTCTCAAATATGTTTTATTCAGAATAAATGTCAGTCTCACAATAGAAAGTTCACCAGGAATTCCTTTTTTCTTTTAGCTTTTCTAAGTTTCTTAATCATTTCCAGTAATCACTCCTTGACTTATTCAATTAATATTTATGAACAAATGCATCTGAACTCATTCAGATTTTCTAATTATTTCCTGCTTCTTTAAATTATATATTATTTGGAGCACTTGCATTTGCTCTGAGTCAAACTTTCCTTTTCATTGTTAGCTGTACATTTTTTCTCTTCTGGAGAACAGCAACTGTGTCTCATGGTACTTTGCACCATTCTCCGTTCCAATGCAGGGCAAGAAATATAGTAGGCATGAAACAACTAAATGCAGAATGATAACTTAATGAGTTAGCTTAAGGTTCTAGTTTTCAAGCAACCAGTCAAATGAAAGTATTGTGTGTTACACAGTAAAAGAGAATTTATCATGGAATCTGAGGCATGATCTGAAGAATGTTTTAAAATCCAGAATAAAACAAAGTAAAGAAAGACTTCATAATGAAGCATCAGTATAATAAATTAGATAGTTACAAAAGTTTACTCTCATCTTTGAATTCTATTTCCCCTCCTTTCCTATAGCCATTAAGAACTATTTTTCTGAAAATGTTTCCTATTTTCATTTCTATTACATTGGCATTACCTTATCAAAAGACTTTATCACCTGAGACAAGATCCACTGACTTAGTCTCTTTTCAGATGCTCAGAGTCAGAACAACCTTGCTTCTCTGCTCATTTGCAGTGCTTTGTCAGAAACTTTCAGTGATTCTTGATCACCTCTACTATTCTATTCTATTTTCTGGTATTCAGGGATTCTCAACAAGTCAGTTTATATATATATATATATATCTTTACAGTAAAATTTCATTATATTTTATGAGCTAGACTCTGTCAAGTTCTTTGTATTCTCATTGAATCCTTTTTTGAATCTACAACAGCTACTAAATGGCAAAGATGGAAATAGAACCTATGTCTGCATAACGCTAGAGAAGGAAATGACAACCCATTCCAGTACTACTGCCTGGTAAATTCCATGAACAGAGAAGCCTGGGAGGCTACAGTCCATTGGGGTTGCAAAGGGTTGGATACTACTGAGCGACTAGCACACACTGTCTAACACAGAAGCCCTGCCTCTTAAACAGTAGTTCACCATACAGAACTTCCCTTCCTCTAACCAGTCTTATTTCTTCAGAGTCTCAAATATGTTTTATTCAGAATAAATGTCAGTCTCACAATAGAAAGTTCACCAGGAATTCCTTTTTTCTTTTAGCTTTTCTAAGTTTCTTAATCATTTCCAGTAATCACTCCTTGACTTATTCAATTAATATTTATGAACAAATGCATCTGAACTCATTCAGATTTTCTAATTATTTCCTGCTTCTTTAAATTATATATTATTTGGAGCACTTGCATTTGCTCTGAGTCAAACTTTCCTTTTCATTGTTAGCTGTACATTTTTTCTCTTCTGGAGAACAGCAACTGTGTCTCATGGTACTTTGCACCATTCTCCGTTCCAATGCAGGGCAAGAAATATAGTAGGCATGAAACAACTAAATGCAGAATGATAACTTAATGAGTTAGCTTAAGGTTCTAGTTTTCAAGCAACCAGTCAAATGAAAGTATTGTGTGTTACACAGTAAAAGAGAATTTATCATGGAATCTGAGGCATGATCTGAAGAATGTTTTAAAATCCAGAATAAAACAAAGTAAAAGACTCAAGACTGTCTGTATTTAAAGAGGAACATAAAAATTACTGACTCTAGCTATAATGGAAAGTACTTTTGCCCATTGTATAAACATAATAATCAAAGAAAGTAGTCCATATTATAGATAGTTTAAGAGATCACCAGTTCAGTTTGTCTAGTCAAAGATAAAATCAAACATGAAATCAAAGATAAAATCAAATAAATATTAGTTTGTGAATATCAAGGGAAATCTGATTCTTCAAACTAAGCTCAAAAGATAAAAATCACAGATACTGGTATTTCTATGGGTCAGTTCTAATCTATTTTAGTGTAGCAAATAAAACATACTACCTTTAGAAAAAATTTTGCTACTTAATATAATTCAGCACATTTCAGAAATTAAAAAATGTATTTATCATAAACAGATTTTAAATGCTGACTATATTTGGTTTAACTTGATTAAGACATTTAATTATATATATAAATATGAATTTAAGTCACTAAATACATCTGCTTAATCTTTATATACAAATACCTTAAATTTCCTATCAAGTTCTTGAAATAAAATATTAAAATTTAAATTTCTCTCCTTTATTTAAGGTTTCAATTTCATTAGTAATAGACTAGCTTATCAGATAAATGGTAAAGAATCAGCCTTCCAATACAGGAGACATAAGACGTGGGTGGGTTTAATCTCTAGGTCAGAAAGATCCCCTGGAGGAGAGCATGGCAACCCACTTCAGTATTCTTGCTTGGAGAATCCCCATGAACAGAGGAGTCTGGCAGGGTACAGTCTATAGGGTCACAAAGGGTCAGACTCTGAAGCAATTAAGCACAAATGCACAGTTTTTAAGTATAAATTAAAATATATAATCTAGAGAATCTTTTAAGTGATTTTGCTTTAACTATTTAAGTCCTGACTTAGATTTTAGTTAGGTGGGAGAATGGCACAAACAGAAAAAGGAAATTGTTAAAAATAAGATCTTGAAGGGAAGCTACCATAACTTGGAGAGCATGTGGCTTTTCTGTTAGTCTCTGAAAATATTCACTTAGGAAATGAATTCTAAATACATGTGTCTGTGAATATTTTAAATTTATGCCATTTTAAGTGAAATGTAAAGCTCTTTGACCGTCATAGGGCATAATCATATTTCAAAGCAGAAACATGTTCTTTCATTTATTTTTATTAAAACTTAAATAGGAAGGGTTGACAAAAAGTTTAAATTATTAAAATAGTCTCACCTACACTGGTCCTATTGATGTTAATTCTAGAACATATCACACAGTCTTTTAGCTATTAGCTCCTCAAGAGAGATTGGGTACTTTTTCAACCACCAGTGGGCACTTTTACTGTCTAGTTTAAATACACTCAATAAACTGAATGCAGGTAGCATGAGATCAGGGCTTTCTTGGTGACTCAGTGGTAAAGAATCTGCCTGCAATGAAGGACACTTGGGTTCAATCCCTGGTCAGAAAGATCCCCTCGAGGAGGGCATGAAAACCCACTCCAGTCTTCTGGCCTGGAAAATCTCATGGACAGAGGAGCCTGGAGGGCTACAGTCCACAGAAACACAAAGAGTCAGACATGACTGAAGCAACTAAGCAGCAGAAGCAACATGAGATCAGTACTGAGATCACTTTACTGAGAGACTAACAAAGAAAACAAAAATGATGTTTTATCACAATTTCAGGTTATCCAAAAAAAAAAAACCTAGAAATCACTGCATAACCACCAATTCTTTCTCAGAATTTAATTACTATAAAATATATATTCTGAAAGTTCAGTAATTAGGTTTTTTGGGTTCAGTGACCATTGCTATATCATTATCTCATTAAATGTTGGTATAAGATAAAATTTCTAGTTTGTATATGTCCTCTCATTCCTATCACATGACTACTATGGTTCCTGGTCAGAAGGTAACAATCTCTAAAAAATATGTATCCTTCTGAAAAGACTTTCTTTCACTAAAACCCCAAAATCCGACTTTAAGATGATGTCAAGATTCTAAACACATTTGTAACAAAGCAAAAACTGTGCTTCTGAAAGATGATTTTGCTTTAATTTTTATTTAAGTCCTGACTTAGATTTTAGTTAGGTGGGAGAATGGCACAAACAGAAAAGGAAATTGTTAAAAATAAGATCTTGAAGGGAAGCTACCATAACTTGGAGAGCATGTGGCTTTTCTGTTAGTCTCTGAAAATATTCACTTAGGAAATGAATTCTAAATACATGTGTCTGTGAATATTTTAAATTTATGCCTTTTTAAGTGAAATGTAAAGCTCTTTGACCGTCATAGGGCATAATCATATTTCAAAGCAGAAACATGTTCTTTCATTTATTTTTATTAAAACTTAAATAGGAAGGGTTGACAAAAAGTTTAAATTATTAAAATAGTCTCACCTACACTGGTCCTATTGATGTTAATTCTAGAACATATCACACAGTCTTTTAGCTATTAGCTCCTCAAGAGAGATTGGGTACTTTTTCAACCACCAGTGGGCACTTTTACTGTCTAGTTTAAATACACTCAATAAACTGAATGCAGGTAGCATGAGATCAGGGCTTTCTTGGTGACTCAGTGGTAAAGAATCTGCCTGCAATGAAGGACACTTGGGTTCAATCCCTGGTCAGAAAGATCCCCTCGAGGAGGGCATGAAAACCCACTCCAGTCTTCTGGCCTGGAAAATCTCATGGACAGAGGAGCCTGGAGGGCTACAGTCCACAGAAACACAAAGAGTCAGACATGACTGAAGCAACTAAGCAGCAGAAGCAACATGAGATCAGTACTGAGATCACTTTACTGAGAGACTAACAAAGAAAACAAAAATGATGTTTTATCACAATTTCAGGTTATCCAAAAAAAAAAAAAAAAACCTAGAAATCACTGCATAACCACCAATTCTTTCTCAGAATTCAATTACTATAACATATATATGCTGAAAGTTCAGTAATTAGGTTTTTGGATTCAGTGACCATTGCAATATCATTATCTCATTAAATGTTGGTATAAGATAAAATTTCTAGTTTGTATATGTCCTCTCATTCCTATCACATGACTACTATGGTTCCTGGTCAGAAGGTAACAATCTCTAAAAAATATGTATCCTTCTGAAAAGACTTTCTTTCACTAAAACCCCAAAATCCGACTTTAAGATGATGTCAAGATTCTAAACACATTTGTAACAAAGCAAAAACTGTGCTTCTGAAAGATGATTATGTACTAGCAACTTAATGCCTGAATTCTCATCCTTTCCTAATAGTTCTCTCTTTCCTAAAATTTCATTCTTCTTGATCCCCAAGTGTCTTAGTTACATAATCCTAAAGCTTCCTTAAGAGCTGTTTGAATCACATAAGTTATAGTCTCTTTGAGAGTAACAATAACAAAAAACTATTGCTGAATAGAACCTGGGAGCAGATTTCTTCTTAATCCATAAGATTAATTCAAATATCTCAAATTCTGAGTGTTTTGTAAATTCTATTACTTGTTTTTCACTCTGGATTTCATGCCTGTGGAAGAACCAATCTGAGTATTAAAATCAATGAATACCTGTAATGTCGAGGGACAACAACATAAAACATGTAAGGTAACACTGAAAACCATTAAAATCAATGCAAGAAGCCTGGTAAATGCTTCTATAAGCATGGAGAAATACTGGTCAGAACAATATTACTTCCTTTTCCTCTTATTTTTTCTAACCACAGCTTTCAAAAGGTACATTAAAATTTCATTAATATATATTACTTTATACCAAAAGTCTATTCTGACCATATTTCAAATTATATATAACATAAATTATATCAGCTGCTTATTTTAACAAGTTTCTTAATAGTGATGTATTTCCAATAGAAACACTTTGGATATTTTGGTAACCTCATCATTTGTTATGGTTTGATTGTCAGTTACTACCCATACTTTCCATGTATTGAAAGTCACAGCTGATGACAATTTTCTAAATTCTATACAAGAAACTAATCTGTAATGGAAGACTGGTACTGATGCTTAATGATGATGGAAAACTTCAGCATGTAACTGTTAAGACTTTTGTGAAGATTTTTTATCCTGCTATTACATTTCTAGTTTGTATATGTCCTCTCATTCCTATCACATGACTACTATGGTTCCTGGTCAGAAGGTAACAATCTCTAAAAAATATGTATCCTTCTGAAAAGACTTTCTTTCACTAAAACCCCAAAATCCGACTTTAAGATGATGTCAAGATTCTAAACACATTTGTAACAAAGCAAAAACTGTGCTTCTGAAAGATGATTATGTACTAGCAACTTAATGCCTGAATTCTCATCCTTTCCTAATAGTTCTCTCTTTCCTAAAATTTCATTCTTCTTGATCCCCAAGTGTCTTAGTTACATAATCCTAAAGCTTCCTTAAGAGCTGTTTGAATCACATAAGTTATAGTCTCTTTGAGAGTAACAATAACAAAAAACTATTGCTGAATAGAACCTGGGAGCAGATTTCTTCTTAATCCATAAGATTAATTCAAATATCTCAAATTCTGAGTGTTTTGTAAATTCTATTACTTGTTTTTCACTCTGGATTTCATGCCTGTGGAAGAACCAATCTGAGTATTAAAATCAATGAATACCTGTAATGTCGAGGGACAACAACATAAAACATGTAAGGTAACACTGAAAACCATTAAAATCAATGCAAGAAGCCTGGTAAATGCTTCTATAAGCATGGAGAAATACTGGTCAGAACAATATTACTTCCTTTTCCTCTTATTTTTTCTAACCACAGCTTTCAAAAGGTACATTAAAATTTCATTAATATATATTACTTTATACCAAAAGTCTATTCTGACCATATTTCAAATTATATATAACATAAATTATATCAGCTGCTTATTTTAACAAGTTTCTTAATAGTGATGTATTTCCAATAGAAACACTTTGGATATTTTGGTAACCTCATCATTTGTTATGGTTTGATTGTCAGTTACTACCCATACTTTCCATGTATTGAAAGTCACAGCTGATGACAATTTTCTAAATTCTATACAAGAAACTAATCTGTAATGGAAGACTGGTACTGATGCTTAATGATGATGGAAAACTTCAGCATGTAACTGTTAAGACTTTTGTGAAGATTTTTTATCCTGCTATTACATTTGTAAGTGGATATTCTAATAACTTTTATGCACAGTTGGCAAGCTGGCTTCTTAATCCTGTTAGGTTAAAAAATATATATGTATAAAGAAAAATGGATTAAAAACAGGTGGGGGAGGGGTTTCCTTCAAATAAATGGAACCCATTCTTTTGAAAGAAAACTCCCCTCTTACCTTGGTCCTGGAGCTGGTTAGTTCTCCTCTGTCCTCCTCCTAAGGGAGAAATACCCAAAGTTAAACAATAATAGAACATGGTCTTGTATTAAAGTCAAGTTCAGTTCTGGCTGATCCCTTCCTCATGTCTCACAAGACACTACCAACTGTCTGATACACTGGGGCATTAATTGAATTGAGCTTAAAATCCATTTAAGGATTAAGCCAAAGGGGAATGAACATTAGCTGTGTAAGGGAGACAAAATTGTCTGCTCTTCAGTCAGTCTATTTTATTAGAACTCCTATAAATTGAATACTGACAGAATAACTTATGGAATAGTATTAACTTGTTAATTTTCATCAGCTAGAGTGAGTCATATAGGGTACACCATGGGGGTAACTAGAGTTTCCCAGGTAGAGAGAGGCATGCTGTGATGTTTCCAACCCATTTCCCTGATGTCCTTCATGTCCTTTGAGGGTAAAATGATAGTGTTAGAAGGGGCATCATATTTGGAGAAGTACTAAATCTGATAGGAATGAGAATTATTGTAAAAGTGAGAAAAAAACCCATTAATACATCATTAGATCAAAAGATTAAGAAAAAGTCTGGGAGATGGATATGATCACAAACTATGTGTTTTATTTTTCCAAAACAGAGAATCATAATAAGATAAACATGGGATTTTTTTTTCTTTCTCTTAACATGTCTATCTAATTAGGACTCTTGGTACCTTTGAAAAGAAACAAGACAGCATAGTTAAATGAGCATGGATTTGGGAATTATACAATAAAAAGCTTCTATTCCAGTTCTGTCATTTCTCAGTTCTTTCACTTGAATGCCAGCAACATCATCTGTCCAGAGGAAGACAGTAGAACCAACATAAAAGTGTTGTGGGGAAAATATATTCATGTATAGATTTTTGATAGGTAGTAGATGTCGAACGTTATTTCCTTTTCATTTGTATCATATCTTATATGGTCTTTTTTTAAAATGGAGTTTCTGCTGTGTAGCAAAGTATGTCAATTATATGTTCTTTTCTTACTTGAATGACTTTATCTCTTTAGAGATCACTGTCTAATTAACTGACCTTAGAGTCAATTCCTGGATACCCCTTGGTATAATATCAGAAGTAGTAACTGAGTCCTATAAAAAAAAATCAAATAGCAGACAGTTGATTTATTTCTGTGAGACATGGAGGAAAGTGGAGACCAAGAATGAGCCTGAACCCATACAAGATCATGTGCTATTGTTATTTAACTTTGGGTAACTTATTAAAATTCTTTATCAAGTAAAATGACATTAAGTGAGAAAATGGATGTACTTTTGGAACCTCAGGTTGTCACAATATATTCCAGAGACATCAAAATGAAGGATGTTGTAGTTGTCACTTTTAAAATGGCGATTAGGCATATGTACACCATGGGAATTTTGTTAATTTTCATCAGCTAGAGTGAGTCATATAGGGTACACCATGGGGGTAACTAGAGTTTCCCAGGTAGAGAGAGGCATGCTGTGATGTTTCCAACCCATTTCCCTGATGTCCTTCATGTCCTTTGAGGGTAAAATGATAGTGTTAGAAGGGGCATCATATTTGGAGAAGTACTAAATCTGATAGGAATGAGAATTATTGTAAAAGTGAGAAAAAAACCCATTAATACATCATTAGATCAAAAGATTAAGAAAAAGTCTGGGAGATGGATATGATCACAAACTATGTGTTTTATTTTTCCAAAACAGAGAATCATAATAAGATAAACATGGGATTTTTTTTTCTTTCTCTTAACATGTCTATCTAATTAGGACTCTTGGTACCTTTGAAAAGAAACAAGACAGCATAGTTAAATGAGCATGGATTTGGGAATTATACAATAAAAAGCTTCTATTCCAGTTCTGTCATTTCTCAGTTCTTTCACTTGAATGCCAGCAACATCATCTGTCCAGAGGAAGACAGTAGAACCAACATAAAAGTGTTGTGGGGAAAATATATTCATGTATAGATTTTTGATAGGTAGTAGATGTCGAACGTTATTTCCTTTTCATTTGTATCATATCTTATATGGTCTTTTTTTAAAATGGAGTTTCTGCTGTGTAGCAAAGTATGTCAATTATATGTTCTTTTCTTACTTGAATGACTTTATCTCTTTAGAGATCACTGTCTAATTAACTGACCTTAGAGTCAATTCCTGGATACCCCTTGGTATAATATCAGAAGTAGTAACTGAGTCCTATAAAAAAAAATCAAATAGCAGACAGTTGATTTATTTCTGTGAGACATGGAGGAAAGTGGAGACCAAGAATGAGCCTGAACCCATACAAGATCATGTGCTATTGTTATTTAACTTTGGGTAACTTATTAAAATTCTTTATCAAGTAAAATGACATTAAGTGAGAAAATGGATGTACTTTTGGAACCTCAGGTTGTCACAATATATTCCAGAGACATCAAAATGAAGGATGTTGTAGTTGTCACTCAAATGGCGATTATGAAAATATGCAGGGGGAAAACACTGCATAGCAGATTCTATATTATACATCTATTACTATTACATTTAGTGTTACATCACCCTCTGAATTTTAATCACTTTAAAGTTCCATAAGTTTACTATGGCACAATAAAATTCTTCCAACTACAAATATACATATTTTTTCTCATCTTTAGAAAATTTAGCTTCATGTCTTTAATGAATATTCAAAGAATAACTGCCTTGACAAACCAGTCTTTATAAATTATACTGTATAAATTCTAAAGAATATTTACAGATTTAGAGACTTTCCTTTTTTTCTAAAACAAATACATTCAGAAATCATAAAGCTATGTTATAAATAGAAAAAAAGAATAAATTATATTTCTTGAAACACCTACTTCATCCCACTTACATGACAGAATTTTGATGGAAATATTTTTATGTTCTAAAATGATCTGAGAATCTATGAATAAGAACAGCTATAGGTACACTACCAGGCTTGGCTATAATCACAATGGCTGTGCAGTCTTCCTGCTTCAGGACATTAACTGATTGCTATTTTTAGTGAAGGGAAAATGAAAAAGAAATTAAATAGCACTAAAATTGATGGGGGTATTCTGGTGCCCTTAAAAATCAACCCTCTTGGGCTTCCTTAGTGGTCCAGTGGGTAAGGACACCACCTTGCAGTGCAAGGGGTGCTGGTTCGATCCCTGGCCTGGGAAGATCCCACGTGACGCGAAGAGCCTGGACGGATGTGTCCAACTACCGAGTCAGAGCTCTGGAGCGTAAGGGCCCAGAGCCGGTGCTCTGCAGTGACAGTGGTCTGCAGTGACAGAGGCCACTGCAATGGGAGGCCCACACAGGCCAAAGAACAAAGATGGATGAAAATGGATAAATGAAAGACCAATAGAAGTGGCCAAAAAAAAAAAAAAAAATCAACCCTCTTAAGCATTACATATTGAAACAATATGGGGCACAATATTAGATCAATTTTTATTATATCTAGGTATGAAAAATATGTTTTATTCTTAAAAAAACAAGTCTTTCTACATGCATGTGCTTCACTTCAGCTGTTTTATTACCACTCATATACTTCAGAGAATTTTGTCAGATTGTACACTGTCAAAAATTCGATGGCTGTATATTTTAAAACTCTTTCTATATAATTATACAAGAACTGTCTTTCTGTGGTTCTCTCAGAGAAGTGCTTTCCTTAAACACTGTCCCATTTCACAATGTAGACAGACTGTGATTAAAAACAGTTATTTACTTAATTAGTGAATTATTTAATCCTAAAACCTGATGAGCTTCTATTGAAATTCTGGGAATGAGTTTTCACCCAGTGTTTTCAAGTGTCCCCAACTTCAAAGAGGCATCAGAGAATTCTTTACTTGTTTTGCATATTCAGTACATGACCCAGCATCTCAGACTCTCAGAGTGAGAAGGAAATTTCGATGTCACTGTCATGATGTACTCTCTTAAGAGATGTGAGAATCTCTTGTACTTCTATTTGAACAATTTGGGAATCACAGCCAATTTCCCCTCATTATTTGGACCAGCTTTAATTGGTGCAAAATCTTCCTTTGCATTGACTTGAAACCTACCTCTGCATAATTTACTTAACTTAGCAAGAGTTTATTTAATTTTAAATATATTGAACATTATAGTTTTTCTGGCTCCTATATAGGTATTTTCAGTATATCTCAAAATTATCAAAGCTGCTGAAACCACAGCATGAAATAATCATAGAACCTACTATTTTCAAAGTAAACTATAGTTATAGCAAAAAAAAAAAAAAAAAAAATTCCCTTAAGAGCACTGGAGAGAGTCAGAAGACCTCATTCCCAATCTCAGCTGTGTGGGACTGTGGGCAAGTCACCTAACATCTCTAATTTATAAGGTCTGCCTTTGTAGTAGCAAAATGACATTATAAAGAGGGCTAAAAGAAGCAAGTGAAAAAAATATATATGGAAGTGGTTTGAAACCTAAAATGCTGTATTTTTACTAATATTGTTTCACTTAAGAAACAGCCTGCCCAGTAATTTTTAGAGCTCTGCATTAAGCTGAATTTAAACATTATGTCTTAAAAGTAAACAAATTAAACATATTTATTAAATAATAAATTAACGGATTTTTTGCCTTAGCTTATCATTGCTATAACATTTTACAGAAAGTAATTTTTTTAAAGCCTATGTCCTTCGTATTTACTTTAGGAAGGCAATAAGGTTAATTTTTCTTGTATCCCACTAACTTTCATTTACCTCTGGCTAGCCTAGCCTCAAACATAAGGGTTCTGGATATTTGGTTTAATTTTGTTTCCTATTTCTCACACTTTAAAAAAAACATTTAATTTTTATGCTAAAGCCATTAGCAATATAGAACAACTGTACTTGTTGATAATACTTTTGTGTGGTCTTGTTTACAAGTGCTTGAAAGAGGAGCGACTAGGGTATGGGGATCTGATGGTATCTCCTTTTAGTTACTAATAATATCCTGACCTGCTACTGTATCAAAAAAGATGTTCATAAGTTGCATATCTGTCATCTCTACATGTGAAATGACTAGGCTTCTATAATAAAAGACAGAGGGTTTGTAGGTAGTTCTTGACAGTTCTTACATAAACTTCATAGCAAAGCAATAAAGGAGAGAGGTCCATATACTCTATGGTAATGTCTTTGAAAGTGAGTTGCTTGTGTCACATTTGTTTGATAGATTCTGATTTGATTTTTACTTTGGCAACCCCCACAAAGAGTTGTTAACACTTAGAGAAAACAGACACTTTTTAACGTTTCTGTAAAAAATATTTGTGTGTTAATTTCTTTAATTGAATACTTTAAAGAAAAAGTAAGGTAACTAAAATCAAGGGCATTTCGATATAATGTCATGACTTTGGTCAGTAGAGTTTAAAGAGCTACATTTCTTCCACAGTTTAACATAATATGCTCTGAGACCAGAATTAATGCTAAGAATGTTTTTTGTCTTTAATATTAAATTTTTCATTCTTGAGTTGTGTGATGGTAGAGAAATATATTAATATGGCTTTACAAAGTTTTTGAAAGTGTGCTTCATTCTATGAATGAGTCCTCACAATGAATTTTAGGTTTTCAGAAAGTATGGGATCTGTTCATTTCAAATAAACTATTTTAATCATGAAAAAGTCATTTTGGGTATCATGGAGGATAAGTAATATATTCACAGTATTTCTAACTTTTATTTGTATGATTATTATTTGCAACTCACTTTCTTTTCAGGTGTTGCCTGGTGCATATGATACTATGCTTGTGGCAAAGCTATCTCAAATGTATGTCATTTTGTTTTGAAAACAAAAATTATAGGACTTATTTTGGTGTAGAAATAAACTTATTTAAATAAATGAGTTACAGTTTCTTATTTCCACTTAAATTAAAACAGAATATAATTCTAAACTATACTCTTTACTATTTTTCAGTTAATTTCAGATGACCACTATACTATTTTATCTTCCTTCTCTTAAATAAGAATAATAAACCAGTCCATTTTAGCTGATATTATCTTGACTGAACAAACCCTCTGTTCATTTTCTTTGTTGTTCCTCTGTGTCCCTTTTATAACCTGAGCACTAGCCCTGTAACTCTGGAAACCAATTCTTATAGTGAGATGATTTGTAAAGATGAGTGACATAATATGGAACTTGTCCAGCTATGAGACATATACCACAAGGAAACAGTTAAATATACTACTAATGCAAGGAGAAGTTCATGTACAGCACATTCATTACATATCAGCTTATGAGCTTTGACCTTAGATGCAACTTTATGTTTCCTAAATATATGTGGCATATGTAAGTCAAGGCTGCTTGACTTGGTTGGCTGTAGATTTTTCACTCAGATTAGTCATGTGTTGCAACTGAATTAACTTGAATTTCAGAGGACATAGATATTCTTTGAGGGAAATATTTATACATATAGTATTTCTTTTTTTAATTCATTAAAAATTTTTTTTAATACTTTAAGTATTTCTTTATAAGACAATTGTGTGGGATGAAAGAACAGAAGCTTGCAATTCTGGCTTTTCACTGAACTGTCAAAATTGAGATCTAATCTTAGATCACTTTTCAAATCAGGTTGTGAAGGTTTAAACTTTTTTTTTTTTTTTTTAGCAGTTTTATCTTATTATAGTTAATCCTCTTTGAAGTAGTGTAAACTAAAACAGCCATATATTATTCACTCTCCTCAGGCAAGCTACTAAAATATAGCTTCTAAATGTAATGGCAAGATGGAGTGCACAGCTTAACAGTGAATTTAGAATCATTCAAGTAGTGTTACTTAGGTAGCTACAAAACATCCCTAGAGTGAACAAGTTGAAATCTATCTGGTAAATTTTCAGTTGGAACTCAGCAGCCATTTGTTGAATAACTGGTAAATGAATAAAGGGAAATCATATTAGCATTTTTTATAAAGTGGGAAGAATGGAAAATATAAGTCTTAGTGAATCTTAAAATAATGCAGAAAAATGCAAGATTTTTTTCTTTTTCATGGAGAGCTGCAACTGTAGTTGTTGTTTAATTGTAGGAAAAGAGCTAAATCAAAAACCTAAAATTGTAAATTGGAGCAGAAAGTTTAATGTTTTCTACTGTACTCAGTATCAAGCAAGAGAAGGATGGAATGTATAAATGCTCAAGAGGATTATTTTCCCCTGAAACACATTTAGCATTGATACCTTTATCATGTGAATATGAAGTACTTACTATCCACATCTCTAATAGCAAATAGGGTAAGTGTATGAGCATATTATGACCAAGGCAGTTTGCATGTGTTTGTGTGCATGTATGGTGAGAGGTGCAATTGATGTTTTAATGAGTGTGCTTTCTAATTCCTAGGCCAACAGAAACTTATGTTTCAAACCATAAATGATCACAAAAGCTAAGCTATAGGCAGCATCTTTTAATAAGGCACCACTTTACTATAATCTACATTAAGTGCTAGCAATTGACTTACTAACACCAACAATAGACTATAGCTTTATTCTCACAAACATCCAGAAACTCCTCTTTCTAAATTTTCCAAGTACCCTTTCCATCAGTACCAAGAACTGATGACTAAATATGTCTCACAAATTTTGCATAGGGAAGTGGTTCTTTACAGATAATATGCTTCTCACACATGAATTTGAGTTTTGCATTGAATAATCTGCCCTAAAAATATTCCAAAATGTAAAAATATAAATTGACCTACAGAGAACTCTACCTCCCCTGATAGAGATTTAGAATTAGCAAAGTGTCATATAGGGCAGTGATTTGGTTAAATACTGAAATAAAAAGTCCAATGAAGATGTGCCAGGCTAATTCCCATTTTTAGTACTTCCTCCCCTCCTGTCATGCTATTCCTGTAGGGATTCTGAGTTGTTTGTTTTAAAACTAGGCATGACTTGCTTGGTTTCAAAGGATTGGATCAGTTCCTGTTTCAAAATATTCCTTCCCTCCTGTCCATGCTAATCATAGCCATTTGTTGAATAACTGGTAAATGAATAAAGGGAAATCATATTAGCATTTTTTATAAAGTGGGAAGAATGGAAAATATAAGTCTTAGTGAATCTTAAAATAATGCAGAAAAATGCAAGATTTTTTTCTTTTTCATGGAGAGCTGCAACTGTAGTTGTTGTTTAATTGTAGGAAAAGAGCTAAATCAAAAACCTAAAATTGTAAATTGGAGCAGAAAGTTTAATGTTTTCTACTGTACTCAGTATCAAGCAAGAGAAGGATGGAATGTATAAATGCTCAAGAGGATTATTTTCCCCTGAAACACATTTAGCATTGATACCTTTATCATGTGAATATGAAGTACTTACTATCCACATCTCTAATAGCAAATAGGGTAAGTGTATGAGCATATTATGACCAAGGCAGTTTGCATGTGTTTGTGTGCATGTATGGTGAGAGGTGCAATTGATGTTTTAATGAGTGTGCTTTCTAATTCCTAGGCCAACAGAAACTTATGTTTCAAACCATAAATGATCACAAAAGCTAAGCTATAGGCAGCATCTTTTAATAAGGCACCACTTTACTATAATCTACATTAAGTGCTAGCAATTGACTTACTAACACCAACAATAGACTATAGCTTTATTCTCACAAACATCCAGAAACTCCTCTTTCTAAATTTTCCAAGTACCCTTTCCATCAGTACCAAGAACTGATGACTAAATATGTCTCACAAATTTTGCATAGGGAAGTGGTTCTTTACAGATAATATGCTTCTCACACATGAATTTGAGTTTTGCATTGAATAATCTGCCCTAAAAATATTCCAAAATGTAAAAATATAAATTGACCTACAGAGAACTCTACCTCCCCTGATAGAGATTTAGAATTAGCAAAGTGTCATATAGGGCAGTGATTTGGTTAAATACTGAAATAAAAAGTCCAATGAAGATGTGCCAGGCTAATTCCCATTTTTAGTACTTCCTCCCCTCCTGTCATGCTATTCCTGTAGGGATTCTGAGTTGTTTGTTTTAAAACTAGGCATGACTTGCTTGGTTTCAAAGGATTGGATCAGTTCCTGTTTCAAAATATTCCTGTGGCATCAGCAAGTCCAAATGGACCTCTTTCCCCCCAGATTTCAGACACCGATCAAATTCTTCTGGGACTGCTTTCTCTTGAAATGCATTTTTCTTGACAAGTCATTAATCTTAGGCACAATTCTACAAATATTGAATATCTTTAGAGAAGGCAAAATTTTAATGGGGATTATCAATATTGAATGATAAAGGTATGGGTAACTAGTTTTTTCCTTTATTAATTTTATTTTTATTTTTAGCTGCACCATCTACCTTGTGGGATCTCAGTTCTCTGACCAGGGAATGAACAGGTGCCCATGGCAGTGAAGGCAAATCCTAACCATTGGACCTCCAGGGAATTCCCTGGAGACAAGCTTTTTTTATTTGACTTCAAACATTAGGGTCATGTATACAAATTCTTAAGAGGGCCAGTAGAATTCTGAAGATATGATCTACTTCTTTCTTCACTAGAAGTACATGAAGATACTAGATACCATGAATATTTTTAAAAAGGGCATTTTTCATTTAACAATCATTTAATTGTCAATAAATCTGTATTAACTAAATTATAATTCACTGTAAGCAATCTTTATCAGTTTACTTATTACATGGCAAAGTTAGGAGTATAAAAAGTAGTGTAATAAAATATACAGAAAAAAGCACTATTTTGGTAGTTAAATATACAATTTTACCATATATACTTACATAGAAGTAAGATTGTTTTCCTTTTCTTAAGGTCTCATGCTGCCCAATGAATCAAAAGAGCAGAATTTCCACAATTTGAAAGGGTTTTGCACACATGAATTTGAGTTTTGCATTGAATAATCTGCCCTAAAAATATTCCAAAATGTAAAAATATAAATTGACCTACAGAGAACTCTACCTCCCCTGATAGAGATTTAGAATTAGCAAAGTGTCATATAGGGCAGTGATTTGGTTAAATACTGAAATAAAAAGTCCAATGAAGATGTGCCAGGCTAATTCCCATTTTTAGTACTTCCTCCCCTCCTGTCATGCTATTCCTGTAGGGATTCTGAGTTGTTTGTTTTAAAACTAGGCATGACTTGCTTGGTTTCAAAGGATTGGATCAGTTCCTGTTTCAAAATATTCCTGTGGCATCAGCAAGTCCAAATGGACCTCTTTCCCCCCAGATTTCAGACACCGATCAAATTCTTCTGGGACTGCTTTCTCTTGAAATGCATTTTTCTTGACAAGTCATTAATCTTAGGCACAATTCTACAAATATTGAATATCTTTAGAGAAGGCAAAATTTTAATGGGGATTATCAATATTGAATGATAAAGGTATGGGTAACTAGTTTTTTCCTTTATTAATTTTATTTTTATTTTTAGCTGCACCATCTACCTTGTGGGATCTCAGTTCTCTGACCAGGGAATGAACAGGTGCCCATGGCAGTGAAGGCAAATCCTAACCATTGGACCTCCAGGGAATTCCCTGGAGACAAGCTTTTTTTATTTGACTTCAAACATTAGGGTCATGTATACAAATTCTTAAGAGGGCCAGTAGAATTCTGAAGATATGATCTACTTCTTTCTTCACTAGAAGTACATGAAGATACTAGATACCATGAATATTTTTAAAAAGGGCATTTTTCATTTAACAATCATTTAATTGTCAATAAATCTGTATTAACTAAATTATAATTCACTGTAAGCAATCTTTATCAGTTTACTTATTACATGGCAAAGTTAGGAGTATAAAAAGTAGTGTAATAAAATATACAGAAAAAAGCACTATTTTGGTAGTTAAATATACAATTTTACCATATATACTTACATAGAAGTAAGATTGTTTTCCTTTTCTTAAGGTCTCATGCTGCCCAATGAATCAAAAGAGCAGAATTTGGAAGAAAGTTGTCATTAATGACAATGAAATAGACCAGTCTCACTGTATCCAGAACTACTAACCTAAAAGCCTAGTTTAAAAGGATAGCTCTTATAGAAAAACAGTCTCAATTGAACAAATCAGGAAGAAAGTTTTTAAGGATATTCTGATGAAGGCATGCCCTCTGGATTTTGCTCTAGTGATTGCAGTTATTTTGCATTTTATCACTTATACTTAAGGTACCTATTAGTCTATCTCCATATTGTTCTCTGTATTAGTCTGCCTCTTTGGAAATAGAAAGTTACTGGTTGAAAAACAACAAGAACTTAAGCTTAATGAGCTTCCTACTCATTTGGGTTGGGTGTGAAGGAATGAAGAGGTGTGGGTAAGGTGAATGCTTGGCTAGCCTTCAGTTCCCTTCCAGTATTCTCAAAAACAGGACAAAATGACTCTGCTTTTGGCATGCAGGGACGAGCTTTCTCAGGAAACTGTGGCATGTATAAAGCAAAGCACATAAACAAACTCTTCACCCAGGAAGCTGAGTTTAACAATTGCCTCATTAACAAGATCCAAGGAAAGACAGGAAAAGAGGGGGAGGCCAAAGCTGATTATTATACAGTTCTAAACAAATGAAGCCCTTCAGCTTTTTCCTAAACAATCCCTGTAGTGTGGATTTGACAAAGTGGCACATTTAAGACTGAACACTTGCTATCAATGGGAGCCAGGCACACCCGTATCTGAGGGCCAAATTCAGTCCCTGGAACTTGACTTTTATCAGTGGACACAAGACAGAGGACAAGGCTGCTACATCCACAGAAAATTAATTAAGAGCAAATGCTACATCCAGTGAATGTAATCAATAGTCTAAACAGTGCCCTATGCATCAATCACTATTGCTGTCTCCCTTTCTATTTTTTAAAATTTATTTATACTTTGGTACTCTTGTAGTTACTATTTCAAAAGAGATTTGTCACATGACTTCACTAAAATTACATATTTCTCATATTGCATTAAACAAAATATGCCCTATAAGGATCTAATATCCTGATGTCATTTTAGGTTTCTGAATGGTTAAAATATTTGGGGGCAGAATTTTATCATGGATAATTTATTTGCTTGATTTTTCTCCCTGCACATTTCTCCAGTTTCACATGGGAAGTATATTCAAATAAACCTGACTTCAGAATTGCCATAGTCTACACTCCAAATTTGTCTTTACTGTCTAATTTTGTTCTATGTCCTTTAAAAATTGTCCCTTTTGAGCATATCATGAAACCCCTCTCTAATTATTACAGTGTTGTTTTTAAACACAAAATATTGGTTTAATACAACTGTTTCATTATTAGCATTTGTTTCTTATATTTGCTTCAACTCCTCCACCACCCAATCTGTATACCCAAAGAACTCTGCAATTCCCTTTTTGAAACCCATCATATATAATTATATTGTTTTCACTCTTACTAGGCAATATGGATCTTATAACCTTCATTTTTCAAAGGCTTACCAGAAACGTTATTTTTCAAGGTCAGGTTCTTGGTTAATTCCTTTAGCAAAGATTCTGATTTCCTCTTGAATCTGTGTTTTTTTATGAATCTCTCCTAAGCAGCACTGAGACTGTAGTAATTTGTCAGGCATCACTTTTGATGCCACTTTACTCGCCCCAGCAAAACCACAGCAGCCTTTATTGCTTAAGGAAAATAGAAAACACTGCTTCCTGGACCAGGTAAAACAACTTCAGCTTTTTCCTAAACAATCCCTGTAGTGTGGATTTGACAAAGTGGCACATTTAAGACTGAACACTTGCTATCAATGGGAGCCAGGCACACCCGTATCTGAGGGCCAAATTCAGTCCCTGGAACTTGACTTTTATCAGTGGACACAAGACAGAGGACAAGGCTGCTACATCCACAGAAAATTAATTAAGAGCAAATGCTACATCCAGTGAATGTAATCAATAGTCTAAACAGTGCCCTATGCATCAATCACTATTGCTGTCTCCCTTTCTATTTTTAAAATTTATTTATACTTTGGTACTCTTGTAGTTACTATTTCAAAAGAGATTTGTCACATGACTTCACTAAAATTACATATTTCTCATATTGCATTAAACAAAATATGCCCTATAAGGATCTAATATCCTGATGTCATTTTAGGTTTCTGAATGGTTAAAATATTTGGGGGCAGAATTTTATCATGGATAATTTATTTGCTTGATTTTTCTCCCTGCACATTTCTCCAGTTTCACATGGGAAGTATATTCAAATAAACCTGACTTCAGAATTGCCATAGTCTACACTCCAAATTTGTCTTTACTGTCTAATTTTGTTCTATGTCCTTTAAAAATTGTCCCTTTTGAGCATATCATGAAACCCCTCTCTAATTATTACAGTGTTGTTTTTAAACACAAAATATTGGTTTAATACAACTGTTTCATTATTAGCATTTGTTTCTTATATTTGCTTCAACTCCTCCACCACCCAATCTGTATACCCAAAGAACTCTGCAATTCCCTTTTTGAAACCCATCATATATAATTATATTGTTTTCACTCTTACTAGGCAATATGGATCTTATAACCTTCATTTTTCAAAGGCTTACCAGAAACGTTATTTTTCAAGGTCAGGTTCTTGGTTAATTCCTTTAGCAAAGATTCTGATTTCCTCTTGAATCTGTGTTTTTTTATGAATCTCTCCTAAGCAGCACTGAGACTGTAGTAATTTGTCAGGCATCACTTTTGATGCCACTTTACTCTCGCCCCAGCAAAAAAAACCACAGCAGCCTTTATTGCTTAAGGAAAATAGAAAACACTGCTTCCTGGACATAAACATGTGGATTTTCTATGTCCAGAACCAAAAGGGTAAAAAGTGCAGATTTTGCCAGCATTTCCTTAAGAATTAAAGTGCCACTTTTTAACACATGTGGACTATTAATCATATGTGTGATGCTTTATTCATAAGTCATATTTTAGGGTGTATGTGTTAACAATTTTGTATTCTTACTGGATCTAATTTTACAGATCTTACTTATTCCATACTCTCTTTATAAGAGGCGAGAGTGTGACTTGAGTAAGCATCATAAAATCAGAGCTCAGTTTTCCCTTCTATTATAATTGTATTTTAAAATAAATGTGATTTACAAAGTTAGCATCAGCACAACATCAAGATTTTCTAAAAATATAATGATGTCATAATAAATAAAACATTGAAATGGAAAAAATGTGTTTTTTTATAAGATGTTGATTTTGTCTAAACTAGTGGGCAGGCATAATTTTAAAAAATAATGGAAAATGTAGAATTATTACTGACACAATGAGAATGTAGATTTCAGTGACCAAAAAAAGTTGATGAGATATAGAAAAAGATGCTACTCATGTTTTAGGCCCACTGGAAGCAGCTAGTGTTCAACCAGTTAGGTTTTTATATGGCCTTAAAAGATATATGTCAAAATGTCTAAAATTAAAATAAATTACCTGATTGCTGACCAAAAAATGTGAAATGGAGAGAAAGAAAAACAAACAAACATACCATGTTCACACACAAAACAAAATAATTCTCTCAGGGACATCAGGGAAGGTGGAATACTATAACAACACATGTTATATTGTTATACTATTCCACCCACCTTAATGAAGAACCCTTGGGCGTTGCTACTCCATAGCCTTTCGAATCCAGATTTCCTCCCACTTTCATTGTGTCACATGGCTTTCGCTGCTCAATGTATTCATTCATAGTGGACTCCAGGAGAAAGGCAAATTTGCCCTTGGATTTTCGGACACGAGCTACTCCCTCAGCTGTAGTCCTAGTGAAAACTGATGGCTCTGCTGATCGCATGTAGGTCCACATCTTTTCATACACTGCTATTTTTGATCTCTGGAGGAAATTAAAATAAAATTAAATACAGGAAAGAAGGAAACAAGATGTTAATATTGACTGAAGGATCAAGTCATGTATATTACCCTCTAATCCCAATTTGTTGTAATAACATTTTTTCAATTAGAAAATTGTCTTTTATGATTGTTTAAGAAAATCATTGAAATGAAAGACATTTGAAAGTGATATTTGAAGAAAGAGATACTTCATGTCATGACACGGTTATGATATATAGCCACCATAGAGAGAGTTGTACCGAATTAGAGCAAAATAGAATCATTACATCATTTTATTTTTATATTTTTCCAAGTCTTAAATTTTTAATGAAAACCATTGTAAAAGGATACATGCAAAATGTGAAGTCCCTATCAAGTTAGTAGTTGTGAACCAAAGGAGGAGGAGAAATCTGCACTAGTTTACAAACCAAATAGCTATAAAATAAGAATCAAACTTTTGGTGTACCGAAACATTTTTAGACCTTTTCTAACAAAATCTCCAAATAGAACATACATTAAATCTTAAAAAGAAGTGATTCCTGTTTTTTAACTTTATATTTTGGAGAGTTAGTTTTTCTAATCCCTTGACTTCAGTCAAGAAACTATTTTTGTCTTTTGGGGCTTAATCTGTAACTGCTTTCACTAATTAATTTATCCAATTCATATTGCTGACATCTGCTTTTATATTAGATGCTTTTATCCATACATTTTTTTTTCATTTGAAAATATATCCAAGTGAACTCAAATGCTCCTAAGTGTATGGTTAATAGAAAAGTCCAACTCCTGTTTGGTGTTAGTACAATGATGTTATTATCAGACTTTTATCTGGTGCGATTAATTTTGTTCAGTAGCGAAGTGTGGAAATTTTGCATCTGGATCTAAACTAAAAGTAATGGACATTTCAGTGAAACTTAAATCTATGCAGGAGGCTGAATGCTGGGTAGCATGCATTCTTATTTAAGCCAACATTGTTTGGTTACCAGAAGATAGAATCCAACAAGAAGATCTTGAAGTAGTTCCTAGTGACACCTGATGGCTCTGCTGATCGCATGTAGGTCAACATCTTTTCATACACTGCTATTTTTGATCTCTGGAGGAAATTAAAATAAAATTAAATACAGGAAAGAAGGAAACAAGATGTTAATATTGACTGAAGGATCAAGTCATGTATATTACCCTCTAATTCCAATTTGTTGTAATAACATTTTTTTTTCAATTAGAAAATTGTCTTTTATGATTGTTTAAGAAAATCATTGAAATGAAAGACATTTGAAAGTGATATTTGAAGAAAGAGATACTTCATGTCATGACACGGTTATGATATATAGCCACCATAGAGAGAGTTGTACCGAATTAGAGCAAAATAGAATCATTACATCATTTTATTTTTATATTTTTCCAAGTCTTAAATTTTTAATGAAAACCATTGTAAAAGGATACATGCAAAATGTGAAGTCCCTATCAAGTTAGTAGTTGTGAACCAAAGGAGGAGGAGAAATCTGCACTAGTTTACAAACCAAATAGCTATAAAATAAGAATCAAACTTTTGGTGTCCCGAAACTTTTTTAGACCTTTTCTAACAAAATCTCCAAATAGAACATACATTAAATCTTAAAAAGAAGTGATTCCTGTTTTTTAACTTTATATTTTGGAGAGTTAGTTTTTCTAATCCCTTGACTTCAGTCAAGAAACTATTTTTGTCTTTTGGGGCTTAATCTGTAACTGCTTTCACTAATTAATTTATCCAATTCATATTGCTGACATCTGCTTTTATATTAGATGCTTTTATCCATACATTTTTTTTTCATTTGAAAATATATCCAAGTGAACTCAAATGCTCCTAAGTGTATGGTTAATAGAAAAGTCCAACTCCTGTTTGGTGTTAGTACAATGATGTTATTATCAGACTTTTATCTGGTGCGATTAATTTTGTTCAGTAGCGAAGTGTGGAAATTTTGCATCTGGATCTAAACTAAAAGTAATGGACATTTCAGTGAAACTTAAATCTATGCAGGAGGCTGAATGCTGGGTAGCATGCATTCTTATTTAAGCCAACATTGTTTGGTTACCAGAAGATAGAATCCAACAAGAAGCAGATCTTCAAAAATTAGCAAAGAACTTGAATATCAAGCGTAAGAATGCATATTCTAGGCAAAAGCAAATTGCCCAAGTGAATAAAAGAGGTATTCAAAGTTTTGACTTCATAACTTGTAGATTTGGCAATCAATAAACCTATATAATCAGCCACACAATAAGAGTTTTTCATATCTAAACATCAAAGAAGTCCAGATATTTTATGTAAATGTATATTCAAACAGTGCTAAATATTAGATGGGAAATAGATTCAGTGTTCTCTGAAATATTTTCATGTTGCTAGCATTTAAGAATACCTCATGATACAGATATCATGATATGCTTGTGTATGTGTGTTTAGATAATGATAGGTTACTTCTGGCTACAGAAATCCTCATATTAGGAATATCCTATGCCAGCTATATTTCAGTTACAAAGATTTCACTAGGACAGAAGAGTATCTGGATTCATGAGATTGCTAGGGAGGCCATGTTGCCAGACTTCATTCATTCCATCTCTGATAATAAGGTTCTTTTCCAAAAAATGAACTATTCTCTTTTATAGTAAGTTTCAATCTGAAAATTATGAACTCTCTAGATCATTAAATACTAATTGTCCTTAAACGCCTATTTTGATTATCTCAGTTTAGAGACATGTTGGTATACAACATCCTTTTTGGCATATAATCAATTTTTAAAATGTGTTGATGAGAGCTTCACAACAAAAGTTATGCATATGTATACATATACTTGCCTGTTTATGTATACTAGATTGAAACAAGAAGAAATAAAATCTATTATTTTGATTAAACATTTTTTAGAAAAAATTTAAGAGTATGAGAATTATGCCTGTTACCTGCCAATTTTCTTATTATTTAGTACTTTATTAAGAGAATAAGAAACAAGAAAACAAAACTAGCACAGCAAAATTTAAAAAATTATATTTTGAGGGTTTGGTAATTATGAAAGTAATTTAACTATATAAAATACAATAGCATATTAAAACAAATTATTTTTTAAAGGAACAAAATACTTTTAGGTTACTGATATCTTATAGAAATCCATTCCCATAATATTAATGTGAGGGTAATTACAGCTGCATTTGTTTAAATATATTGAGTTACATATGCTTTAAATAGAAAAGAAATAACTCCTTCAAAATCCAGAAGGAAGAGGAATCTTTGGTGTAATTATGCTTAACAGTTCTTATGTATCAGTATAATATAAATGATAAAATATAACTCCCAGTGAAACCTATATAATCAAATAAACATCAAAAGAAGTCCAGATATTTTATGTAAATGTATATTCAAACAGTGCTAAATATTAGATGGGAAATAGATTCAGTGTTCTCTGAAATATTTTCATGTTGCTAGCATTTAAGAATACCTCATGATACAGATATCATGATATGCTTGTGTATGTGTGTTTAGATAATGATAGGTTACTTCTGGCTACAGAAATCCTCATATTAGGAATATCCTATGCCAGCTATATTTCAGTTACAAAGATTTCACTAGGACAGAAGAGTATCTGGATTCATGAGATTGCTAGGGAGGCCATGTTGCCAGACTTCATTCATTCCATCTCTGATAATAAGGTTCTTTTCCAAAAAATGAACTATTCTCTTTTATAGTAAGTTTCAATCTGAAAATTATGAACTCTCTAGATCATTAAATACTAATTGTCCTTAAACGCCTATTTTGATTATCTCAGTTTAGAGACATGTTGGTATACAACATCCTTTTTGGCATATAATCAATTTTTAAAATGTGTTGATGAGAGCTTCACAACAAAAGTTATGCATATGTATACATATACTTGCCTGTTTATGTATACTAGATTGAAACAAGAAGAAATAAAATCTATTATTTTGATTAAACATTTTTTAGAAAAAATTTAAGAGTATGAGAATTATGCCTGTTACCTGCCAATTTTCTTATTATTTAGTACTTTATTAAGAGAATAAGAAACAAGAAAACAAAACTAGCACAGCAAAATTTAAAAAATTATATTTTGAGGGTTTGGTAATTATGAAAGTAATTTAACTATATAAAATACAATAGCATATTAAAACAAATTATTTTTTAAAGGAACAAAATACTTTTAGGTTACTGATATCTTATAGAAATCCATTCCCATAATATTAATGTGAGGGTAATTACAGCTGCATTTGTTTAAATATATTGAGTTACATATGCTTTAAATAGAAAAGAAATAACTCCTTCAAAATCCAGAAGGAAGAGGAATCTTTGGTGTAATTATGCTTAACAGTTCTTATGTATCAGTATAATATAAATGATAAAATATAACTCCCAGTGAAAACTAGAGGAATTATAAAAAAACCTTTTTATAAAAAAATGTTTATATGATGTGTCACTATGTTAGTGTTTAAAAATTCTCATTCTGATTTAAGAGGAATAATTTAGAAAAAATAAAATCACATGGTGGAGAGAGTGAGGTGGGAGAATTCAAAAAGTAAAGAACTGTAAATGATATTGCTATGTCTTACCTATGCTGTATCTACCTAAAAAAGTGTTATTAAGGAACAAGAGCAATGTAATCTTTATAAATTTGATAAGATAGACTAAAATGAGGAATTTTCTGTAGACTCAGCAAGTTCATAAATGTAATGATAATAACACTTTTAATATCTGCCTCTTCAACTGTAAAGATTGGATTTTGGGAGTGAATATGTTCAAGGTTATAAACAAAGGTCACTATTTTTATAAATTACAAAATTAATATCAATTTCATCTTTATTGTGAAACACAATGCATAGAAAACTATTTGATTTAAAACACTATTTCATTATTTAAAATAATTCTTAGAGATTTAAAAATGTACTGTCCTTTTAATTTCTCAAAATTAAGTATTTTGCCATTTCCTCTCTTATTAGAAATATTAATATGTCATATACTGTAATTGATATTTAGATTATCGTGTGAATTATTTGCTAGTTTCAATAGCTTATGCTGCAAGACTGATGTTCCAATAAGAGCTCCAATGAGAGCTTCTCAATGCACTGTGAACCAATGAGCTCATTTGTGCATTCATAATTTCACTGATGACAAACAGGCACAGGATAAAATTGCACAGAGATGAAAATCAGCATGCTCAAATCAACTGTATAATAATGCAAAAGTGCCTGTAAAAAAACTAGTCATGAAATGACAAGTTAAAAACTTAAGTCATGTTCTAACAATGACAAGAAACATATCAAATATCTTATAGAAATCCATTCCCATAATATTAATGTGAGGGTAATTACAGCTGCATTTGTTTAAATATATTGAGTTACATATGCTTTAAATAGAAAAGAAATAACTCCTTCAAAATCCAGAAGGAAGAGGAATCTTTGGTGTAATTATGCTTAACAGTTCTTATGTATCAGTATAATATAAATGATAAAATATAACTCCCAGTGAAAACTAGAGGAATTATAAAAAAACCTTTTTATAAAAAAATGTTTATATGATGTGTCACTATGTTAGTGTTTAAAAATTCTCATTCTGATTTAAGAGGAATAATTTAGAAAAAATAAAATCACATGGTGGAGAGAGTGAGGTGGGAGAATTCAAAAGTAAAGAACTGTAAATGATATTGCTATGTCTTACCTATGCTGTATCTACCTAAAAAAGTGTTATTAAGGAACAAGAGCAATGTAATCTTTATAAATTTGATAAGATAGACTAAAATGAGGAATTTTCTGTAGACTCAGCAAGTTCATAAATGTAATGATAATAACACTTTTAATATCTGCCTCTTCAACTGTAAAGATTGGATTTTGGGAGTGAATATGTTCAAGGTTATAAACAAAGGTCACTATTTTTATAAATTACAAAATTAATATCAATTTCATCTTTATTGTGAAACACAATGCATAGAAAACTATTTGATTTAAAACACTATTTCATTATTTAAAATAATTCTTAGAGATTTAAAAATGTACTGTCCTTTTAATTTCTCAAAATTAAGTATTTTGCCATTTCCTCTCTTATTAGAAATATTAATATGTCATATACTGTAATTGATATTTAGATTATCGTGTGAATTATTTGCTAGTTTCAATAGCTTATGCTGCAAGACTGATGTTCCAATAAGAGCTCCAATGAGAGCTTCTCAATGCACTGTGAACCAATGAGCTCATTTGTGCATTCATAATTTCACTGATGACAAACAGGCACAGGATAAAATTGCACAGAGATGAAAATCAGCATGCTCAAATCAACTGTATAATAATGCAAAAGTGCCTTTAAAAAAACTAGTCATTAAATGACAAGTTAAAAAATTTCTTTAAATGTCTCTATGTATGTGCTTAACAAGGTGTACAGAACAAGAAACATATCAAATATCTTAATAGGACAAAACCAAGGCAACAGTTGAATTTAGATGTAATTTCCCCCATGGCTTAATTCTTTTTCCAGAACAACTGCAACATTTTTTAAAATGCTGAGCATAGATAACTGCCTGAGGCAATTTAGTGAAGCTAATAGATGTACCATTACTATGTTCCTAAAGGAAAACATTTTGACAAGGACACAATACCTTTCGTGGTCTGTTTCCTTAATCCATCAGAAAAATAGTTTATTTAAAGCAAGTTATCATGTATGAGAGAGGAGGGAGAACACAGGGTGGGGAATGAATGAGATTCTTATCAGATAACTCAAATTTATGCATTCCTGGAAATGTATGTCCAAGGGTAATTTTCTTGTTCCATCTGGATTCAAACTATTCTGAAGCATAAATAATAATCTTTCAGTTTTAAAATTGGAATTTGGTAGGACAGAAAGGAGATAGAGCATGGTCACTGCACAGTTTATATGGAAGACTCTGTCTAAGAAGTAGCTTTCCTTATTCTATTTCAAATCAATATATTCTCTTATCTACCTCATTAGGTTTTAGAACTTGAGAAGTTTTAAAAAATTTGATAAAGATTAGAAATAATATTTTCAATGTATTTGATGACAAAAGAGCTTCACAGTGAGTTACTTCTGAAACATTTTCAGGGAATCAATATGATGTTTCCTTTCTCCTTTTTAACTCAAAGCAGAATAATGAATCTATAAACAGTTGCTTTATTTACATGAAAATCAGTCATCATTTTTCAGTAAAATGCAACTGCTAGAACAAATTTATATACTATTTTATTACATGTACAGACTAATTTTTAGGCAAAGTCACTAAACATTATCTACATTCTTTTGGGTGGAAACTTTAATGGCAACTCAATTAGGTATTGTTTTTTTTTTTTTTTTTTTTGAACTTTTTTCCCCATCATGCATGCATCCTTTACTTTTTTTTTTTAATATTTATTTTCTTCCTTTTTTTTTTTTTTTCTTATTCTTTGACATGTGTTGGCCTCCCATCGCAGTGGCCTCTGTTTGCAGAGCACTGGCTCTGGACCCATGTGTTCCAGAGTACTGGCTCCTAATTGGACACATTGGTCCAAGTGCTCCATGGCATGTGGTATCTTCCTGGGCCAGGGATGGAGCTGTGCCTTGCACTGCTAGGTGGACTCTCTACAGTTCCCCAGCTTAATTCTTTTCCAGAACAACTGCAACATTTTTTAAAATGCTGAGCATAGATAACTGCCTGAGGCAATTTAGTGAAGCTAATAGATGTACCATTACTATGTTCCTAAAGGAAAACATTTTGACAAGGACACAATACCTTTCGTGGTCTGTTTCCTTAATCCATCAGAAAAATAGTTTATTTAAAGCAAGTTATCATGTATGAGAGAGGAGGGAGAACACAGGGTGGGGAATGAATGAGATTCTTATCAGATAACTCAAATTTATGCATTCCTGGAAATGTATGTCCAAGGGTAATTTTCTTGTTCCATCTGGATTCAAACTATTCTGAAGCATAAATAATAATCTTTCAGTTTTAAAATTGGAATTTGGTAGGACAGAAAGGAGATAGAGCATGGTCACTGCACAGTTTATATGGAAGACTCTGTCTAAGAAGTAGCTTTCCTTATTCTATTTCAAATCAATATATTCTCTTATCTACCTCATTAGGTTTTAGAACTTGAGAAGTTTTAAAAAATTTGATAAAGATTAGAAATAATATTTTCAATGTATTTGATGACAAAAGAGCTTCACAGTGAGTTACTTCTGAAACATTTTCAGGGAATCAATATGATGTTTCCTTTCTCCTTTTTAACTCAAAGCAGAATAATGAATCTATAAACAGTTGCTTTATTTACATGAAAATCAGTCATCATTTTTCAGTAAAATGCAACTGCTAGAACAAATTTATATACTATTTTATTACATGTACAGACTAATTTTTAGGCAAAGTCACTAAACATTATCTACATTCTTTTGGGTGGAAACTTTAATGGCAACTCAATTAGGTATTGTTTTTTTTTTTTTTTTTTTGAACTTTTTTCCCCATCATGCATGCATCCTTTACTTTTTTTTTTTAATATTTATTTTCTTCCTTTTTTTTTTTTTTTCTTATTCTTTGACATGTGTTGGCCTCCCATCGCAGTGGCCTCTGTTTGCAGAGCACTGGCTCTGGACCCATGTGTTCCAGAGTACTGGCTCCTAATTGGACACATTGGTCCAAGTGCTCCATGGCATGTGGTATCTTCCTGGGCCAGGGATGGAGCTGTGCCCCTTGCACTGCTAGGTGGACTCTCTACTCAATGGACCACCAGGGAAGCCCCAATTCAGTATTCTTGCCTGGGAAATCTCAAACACAAAGGAGCCTGGTGGGCTATAGTCCTTGGACTTGCAACAAGTGGGACATGACTGAGCGACAACACTTTCACTTTTTAGATTTTTACCAAGATATTGAAATTATGTTCAAATGTATTAGAGCAGTATGCTACTATATTATGCTTAAGACACTAGGATGGACTCAGAAAATAAAGAAATTTGCTAAGTTTAATCATCGAATATTGTTAATAAAATATATTATCATGACCATTCTTTACAATTATTTAAAAATCTACAAATACTTCACAATTAACTTAGAATTTTATATCTATTAATGTTCTAGTTGTTTACAAGTATGTTCAGTCTGATTTTTTTTTAAAGCAATATTTAGTGATGGGTTTGACACAATTCTTGAGTGATTTGTTCCTGGTTTAGTGTTACATAAGCGCTTGTACTCTATAAGAATGCTATAATTGAATTTTTTAAAAAAAGAGAAATATCTTATTGAGATTCAAGTGCACTGCTAAGATTTCTCTTATTGAGAAGAAAGTTAAGGCTGACTTAGAGAATAACATCTTTTGTTATTTTTAGTTCTGAGTGAGAAAACATTAAATGTATATACATTTAAAATGAAAATGCAATCTACCAAGTACTATATATAAATGTGAGTTTAAAGAGCTTACATTAATTTCACATAAGAGTTGAAGAAATATTGAAATATATCTTGTCTTCTAAACTATTAAATATCTAGTCTCTATGCAATTAAATATGAATAAGATGCAATTATTACTTAAATATTCATGAAAATGTTACCCTTACCACTTTTTAGTTTTTGATTCTGAAGTCACAAAATGAATCTTTATCCCTGATCAGATATTATGAATTTTGTATTTCAGGATTTAAGTAAAACCAGAATGAAAAAGATTCTCTGATCAAAAAATTCATTCTTCTGGTGGCAAAAACAGCTAAAATCCCCAAACTTCCAAAATACCTGGCATCCTGACGGCAAGTCAAAGGAATCATATCCATATGTGAAATGCAGTTATATAGATTTGAACAATTTTATCTGCAATAGCAGATAAATCAAAACAAATGAAATATCATACAACATTTTGCAAAGGTGCTAGAACTTAATTGTTCTTGTTCTCATTATCTTGTGAGAAAGCGAATTACTGTTTTAGAATTCACTGCTATAGAATAGATTATAGAATAATAAACATTATGTAGGTACTGTAAAGGGGATTCCCAAATCCTCCTAACAGTGCAGAAGATGTAAGAGACACGGGTTCAACCTCTGGGTTGGGGAGATCCCCTGAAGCAGGAAATGGCAGCCCACACCAGTATTCTTGCCTGGAAAATCCCATGGATAGAGGAGCCTGATCCACAAGATTGCAAGGCAGGACACGATAGAAGTGACTTAGCACATAGGTACTATAACTTGCTGTTAAAGTTTTGAGATTCAAATGCAGCAAGGTAAACGTGTTTTTTTAAGCCTTATTTTCATTTTTATGCTCTAAGCCCCAAAGTATAGATATATTCATATCTTGCTAGATAAAATCATGGCATTATCAAGTTTGGAATCTTTGGGTTAAATTATTGTATAAAGTTGCTTTATTTACTGTTGTGTGTTACTTTTCCTTAATGAGGGTCCCTCTTGCAATGAATAAATCAGTTACCTTTTGCAACTTAAAATCCTAAGCAGAAATATTCAGCATAGCTATGTTTAAATATAGTGGCTACCATTGTGTTTGCAAATCCTATAATAGCTAGAGTCCATAGTATAATATTAGCACAACTGTCTATATTTCAAAGCTATGAACATTTCCATTTTAGTTTTTGATTCTGAAGTCACAAAATGAATCTTTATCCCTGATCAGATATTATGAATTTTGTATTTCAGGATTTAAGTAAAACCAGAATGAAAAAGATTCTCTGATCAAAAAATTCATTCTTCTGGTGGCAAAAACAGCTAAAATCCCCAAACTTCCAAAATACCTGGCATCCTGACGGCAAGTCAAAGGAATCATATCCATATGTGAAATGCAGTTATATAGATTTGAACAATTTTATCTGCAATAGCAGATAAATCAAAACAAATGAAATATCATACAACATTTTGCAAAGGTGCTAGAACTTAATTGTTCTTGTTCTCATTATCTTGTGAGAAAGCGAATTACTGTTTTAGAATTCACTGCTATAGAATAGATTATAGAATAATAAACATTATGTAGGTACTGTAAAGGGGATTCCCAAATCCTCCTAACAGTGCAGAAGATGTAAGAGACACGGGTTCAACCTCTGGGTTGGGGAGATCCCCTGAAGCAGGAAATGGCAGCCCACACCAGTATTCTTGCCTGGAAAATCCCATGGATAGAGGAGCCTGATCCACAAGATTGCAAGGCAGGACACGATAGAAGTGACTTAGCACATAGGTACTATAACTTGCTGTTAAAGTTTTGAGATTCAAATGCAGCAAGGTAAACGTGTTTTTTTAAGCCTTATTTTCATTTTTATGCTCTAAGCCCCAAAGTATAGATATATTCATATCTTGCTAGATAAAATCATGGCATTATCAAGTTTGGAATCTTTGGGTTAAATTATTGTATAAAGTTGCTTTATTTACTGTTGTGTGTTACTTTTCCTTAATGAGGGTCCCTCTTGCAATGAATAAATCAGTTACCTTTTGCAACTTAAAAATCCTAAGCAGAAATATTCAGCATAGCTATGTTTAAATATAGTGGCTACCATTGTGTTTGCAAATCCTATAATAGCTAGAGTCCATAGTATAATATTAGCACAACTGTCTATATTTCAAAGCTATGAACATTTCCATTTTAGTTTTCCCTTCAACTTACTCTGAAAAATTCTTTTGTTGACCCTGAATCCAGTGTTCCATAGGCAATTTCTGTTTGTTTGGCCAGATCTTCTGCACTTTCTATGGGGGAGACCATTCTCTCAACCGTCAGGAAAGCAGCGAGGTTAGCAGTATAAGATGATATAATGATGAGTGTAAAGAACCACCAAACACCGCCAACAATTCGACCTGAGAGGGATCTAAACATGGATGAGATAAATGCACATTATCCTTTCTATAATCAACATAAAGAAAAAAATACCATGAGTTCACTGTGTATGTTTAAAAATAACTGCAAGTAGTGTTTTATATTTTGAGTCATCTACTCAAGAATGATTCCAGTATTTTTGTATCATTTGACATCTTTTATGTTATATTGAATGTATAGGTGCCACATTTAGAATACTTTTTAATTATTTACTTGGTAGAAATGTAGACCCAAATACCTGTCCTTCAGATCCAGAAGAGGAATATTTGCTTAAGTTCATTTATTTCCCTCTTACACTTTGTGTCTCTGAAATTAGGATACAGCCTATGTTTGATGAGATAGAACACAGTATCACAGCTTTATTGGCATCACTGTTTCTTTCTTGGTGAGAATGGTAATATATCTGAAAAATGGGTAAGCTCTTAGATTTGATATAAGGTGGTAAATGCTTTTCTGAGGCAACTTGATTTTATCTTCAGTCGAAGCTATGCCAGGATGGATGGGATATATGCCAAGATGGGACTTGATGAGAAGACCTAGGACTGGTCTCCTAGGCACCATAGTTGAGCATATTATGTTTGTTGTTTTGTGGTTTGATATTCTATTTCTTTTTTTAAAAATATTTATTTATTTTTTAATGACAACACGAGCATTTTCTTTTTTTAATTTTGGCCTCTTTTATTTTATTATTATTATTAAATGTATTTATTTTCATTCATCTTTATTCTTTGGCCTGTGTGGGCCTCCCATCGAAGTGGCCTCTCTCACTGCAGAACACCGCGTCTGGGCAGATGCACTCCAGAGCACTGGCTCATAATTGGACACACCAGTCCTGCCGCTCCACGGCATGTGGGATCTTCTTGGACCAGGGATTGAGCCAGCACCCCTTGCACTGTAAGGCAGACTCTTTACCCACTGGACCACCAGGGAAGCCCCGATATTCTATTTCTTATCTGAATGGAGTATGAGCTATGTCTTAATGCCCTTTACACATTGGTATAAAAACTTTCTCTTTGCCACTTGCCAACATGAGACCAAAGCATGTGACTTAGTGTGCAGTGTGATAGCACTGAAAACTGATTCTAGAGCTCAAAAATGTATTCTCTCACCTCTCTGGTTATCAAGGATGCATGAGTGAGCAGAGGAAAAGTGAGAATGAAATGAATAAAAAAATCAGAGCATAGTCATAATTGATTTCAGTCAATGGGCCCATCAGACTATCTAAAATTTCTGTGACAAATTTTTAAGATTTTCTTAATATGAGGTAAAGTTTCATATTTTCCACAGCATTCCTAGCTTAAAATGCTCCCTTCTTGTAGCATGAAAACGTATACTGTTATATGTGAAAAAAAAAAAAAAAAGAAAAGTTATTGTGACTGCGCTATGAGAAAAGGGGATCCTGTAGGGGCACTGTGCGACAGCCTGGAGGGGTAGGATGGGGGGATATACATATGACTAATCTGGTATCACACATATCTGTAAACAACAAAACTCTGTAAAAGCAAAAAGTAAAATAAAAAATTTTAAAAATTGCTCCCTTCTTAATATTACTATATAAGTAGCACCTATTGGTTTTAACTTAACCGTTGCTTCCTGGTTGCAAAAATCATAAAATTTATTACTTGATTTATTTTTTTCATTAATTGAGGATTATTGATTCAAATTGTAATGTTACTGAAATTTAAACACATTTATAGTGTCCCTCGGTCTTAAGGAATATAAACTGCTAAAATGTCTATTTTTAAGAGAGAACTACATTTCTTTAAAAAATAAATACACATACAAGTGATGCCAATATAAGTTACTATTGAACTATTAGCTTCTCCTGCCTTCAGCTACTTTTCTCAGAGAAATTTGATATTTTTCTTGTAGCAGTAGGTTGGCTTCATTTTTGGCAGACACAACTAAACTATGTCACAGACACGAGTTGTGACTCCACAGACAAAACAAATATAGCATTTACATTTCTGACTCTCTGCCTGCTGCTTAGATTGTTTATGATTGTTAGGAAAGTATATATCTGGAAACTATTGACTCAGGTTTTAGGTAATTCATTGAAGAAATTTCCATTAAGCTACACAGGAGTTAAATAGAATTCAGAATTAATTCTCCAAAATGTACAACAACAATGACAAAATACTTGATATCGAAAAGGAGATAACAGGAAAATAAATTTCTATCCTTAAGGATTTAGATTTAGTTTCTATCTGTCAAGTCACCATAGGAAGCTTTGTGGTAATCTGGAAAATTGACTACAAGCATATTTAGATTAGTTTGTGGATTACAATGTTTTTCTCTGTTTCAAGCAATGCTCTACCTCCAGAAAAAGAACATAGAGAGGGATATTATACACAATATTTATAAGTACTAAGGAATTTGTGAAGACTTTAAGGGTTTTGAAACTAACCTGGGTGAAATGTCACATCCTTGCTGCATAAAAGCACCCAGGGAAAACCAGAGGCTGTTAAAGATGCCAAACTCATTGGGAGGTTGGTCGCTGGGTCCTTCCTTTCCATCTTCTGGCTCTTCTGTGTGCCACTCGTATGGACTGAACCTACTAACTAGGAATAAGACCACGCTGACACCAATGTAGGCAAAGACTATGCACATCCAAATCTCATAGGCCAGAGGATCCAAGAAGGAAAACACTCCTGGTTTAGATTTCTGAGGCTTTTTGATCATAATAGATATGCCCAAACTCATGAAGGGCTTAGAGAAGTCAATGACCTCCTCTCGGACCAAGGTGATTGTCAGAGGGGCAATAGCAATCTCTGCTTTCTATAAAAGAAAAGACATGTTAAAAAAACATAGGTTAATAGATTTCATGAAACATTTAGAACTGGATTGAATCACTCAGATTAAAATCAGTCATGCATTTATTCTACAATTTTTTCGGAATGCCTGCAATAAATAAGGCCAGTGCCAAATACAAAGATGAATGTTATATATGTTTTCATATGATATTACATCATTTTAATTGCAAATATATTTTTATTTGTGCTAGTGATTAAATAAGAGAGAGAAAAAAGAGAAAGAGTAGACATAGGCAAAAATAACTTGATCTGAAATAACTGCATTAGTCTTGAAGGGTCTGAGATAGTGTAAGGGAATACACTTGAACATTTTCCATATGACTGAATTTCTGGATTTCTTGCTGCTATTTTGCCAGACTTGCTGCTATTTTGCAGTCTTTTCTGTTTTATTTAAAATGTTGCCACTGATTCATTACTTGACCATTCATTAAAATTATGAATTACAAATTTCAAGTAGTCTTTTCTTATTTATTCCTTTCCATGTATGAGAAACCATCATTTTGTCCACAAAAATCCATATAGTCAGGCTTCCCTGGTGATCCAGTGGGTAAAGCGACCTCCTTGCAGTGCAAGGGGCACTGGTTCCATCCCTAGCCTGCGAAGATCCCACATGCCATGGAGCGACTGGATTGGAAGTACTAAAAGGAATATTATACACAATATTTATAAGTACTAAGGAATTTGTGAAGACTTTAAGGGTTTTGAAACTAACCTGGGTGAAATGTCACATCCTTGCTGCATAAAAGCACCCAGGGAAAACCAGAGGCTGTTAAAGATGCCAAACTCATTGGGAGGTTGGTCGCTGGGTCCTTCCTTTCCATCTTCTGGCTCTTCTGTGTGCCACTCGTATGGACTGAACCTACTAACTAGGAATAAGACCACGCTGACACCAATGTAGGCAAAGACTATGCACATCCAAATCTCATAGGCCAGAGGATCCAAGAAGGAAAACACTCCTGGTTTAGATTTCTGAGGCTTTTTGATCATAATAGATATGCCCAAACTCATGAAGGGCTTAGAGAAGTCAATGACCTCCTCTCGGACCAAGGTGATTGTCAGAGGGGCAATAGCAATCTCTGCTTTCTATAAAAGAAAAGACATGTTAAAAAAACATAGGTTAATAGATTTCATGAAACATTTAGAACTGGATTGAATCACTCAGATTAAAATCAGTCATGCATTTATTCTACAATTTTTTCGGAATGCCTGCAATAAATAAGGCCAGTGCCAAATACAAAGATGAATGTTATATATGTTTTCATATGATATTACATCATTTTAATTGCAAATATATTTTTATTTGTGCTAGTGATTAAATAAGAGAGAGAAAAAAGAGAAAGAGTAGACATAGGCAAAAATAACTTGATCTGAAATAACTGCATTAGTCTTGAAGGGTCTGAGATAGTGTAAGGGAATACACTTGAACATTTTCCATATGACTGAATTTCTGGATTTCTTGCTGCTATTTTGCCAGACTTGCTGCTATTTTGCAGTCTTTTCTGTTTTATTTAAAATGTTGCCACTGATTCATTACTTGACCATTCATTAAAATTATGAATTACAAATTTCAAGTAGTCTTTTCTTATTTATTCCTTTCCATGTATGAGAAACCATCATTTTGTCCACAAAAATCCATATAGTCAGGCTTCCCTGGTGATCCAGTGGGTAAAGCGACCTCCTTGCAGTGCAAGGGGCACTGGTTCCATCCCTAGCCTGCGAAGATCCCACATGCCATGGAGCGACTGGATTGGTGTGTCCAGTTAAGAGCCAGCGCTCTGGAGCACATGCGCCCAGAGCCAGTGCTCTGTAATGAGAGAGGCCACTGCGATGGGAGGCCCACACAGGCCAAGGAATAAAGGATGGATGAAAATAAATAAATAAATAAATAAATAAATAAATAATAAAAAAGACCAAAATTAAAAAAAAAAAATTCCGTATAGTCAAAACTACGGCTTTTCCAGTAGTCATGTATGAACATGAGAGTTGGAAGACTGAACATCAAAGAACTGATGCCTTTGAACTGTGGTGCTGGAGAAAACTTTTGAGAGTCTCTTACACTGCAAGATCAAACCAGTCAACTCTGAAGGAGATCAACCATGAATATTCATTTGAAGGATGGGACCTTGGGTACTTTTGCCACCTGATGTGTAGAGACGACTCATTGAAAAAGACCCTGATGCTGGGAGAAATAGAAAGCAGGGGATGAGATGGTTGGATGGCATCACCGACTCAATAAACATGAGTCTGAGCAGGCTTAAGGAGATGGTGAAGTACAGTGAAGCCTGGTGTGCCACAGTCAATGGAGTCATAGAGTCAGACATAGCTGAGTGATTGAACTGAACTTAACTGAGTTATGAGAAAACCAGTTTGTGTTTGTAAACTAAAAGAAACCTCTTGTTTGACAATATTTTTCAACTCAGCACACATGCACATGAATCTTGAAATTGGCATTTATTTATTCCTAGCCACATACTTTGATTTCCACTTTCAATTTCTAAAGATTTTGGAAATGGTGGATTCAATACTCAGAAATTGTTATTAATAAGATACCAGTTTTCATTTTTATCTTGTGATTCTAACTTTTCTGAACCTGTTTCTATATCCCCAAATTAAGATATTTTCCTTTCTATATACCTCACTATATTATTGTGATTATTAAGCAAATCTTAATGAAACAATAGTAATCATTTATTGAACATTTACTAAGGGATTATGTGCCTATGATGTAACTGTCTTAAATGGCCTCTCACTTAACCTTCTTAAACAGACAATGTTATGCTCATCATTGTTTTATAGATGGTTGAGACTCAAATAAGTTTTACACATCATAGCAGCTTTCCAATTTGAGACTGTACTTCTGTTAAATCATGCCATCTATAAAATTAAATGAAACGCAGTGCAGTGAAAAAACTGTAAATTGTTAGATGAACTACAAATGAAGAAAGGTTTTTGATTATTTATTTTAGAAGGAAAATATTTAGTATTAAAATGCAACTGAAACACAAATAAATGTTTTAACAAAGAACACTATTACATTCACTCTGTATACCCTTAGGCTTCTGGATTGATATGCTGGCCATGAGTTTGATACAAAGGTTACTGGAGGGTTAGAACGGGGAATACATTCTGGCTGTCATGTTTTCCACTGTCTGACTGAGAAGTAACTGCATATGATTTCAAGTGAGGATAAACTTAGTTCACATCAAAAGTGCATACATATAATGCAAAAGTCAGAATTGTTGCATAGAAGTTATTATTTTCCCATTGTTATTATTATTTCTATAATTTTCATTATATAATAATATATGAAGAAGACATAGAAAAATTACTATATAAAAACAGGATCAGAAAATTGGGAAAAGTTACCTTCATTTCCTTCACTTAATCTTATTTTTATATGTGCCCTATGAGTATTATTTTTATTAATTTAAAATGGGATAATATAGAACACTATATTTTGTAATTCCTTTTCTGAAGAGAATATGATGAGGTATTTCAGCACTTTTTCAATATACACAGTAAAATAATTTTTAATGATTGCAAATATTTTATCATGTTAAATTATCAAAATTTGCTTATTCAATTTATTTTGGAGGGATATCTGTATTGTTCCAGTCTTGCACAGTTTATAACAATGGTGATACAAACAACTTTGAAGATAAAATCCCCACATATGCCTTTATTATTTAATGCTTATTACATATTTGTCCAATTTTTCTCCAGAAACATCATGCAAATTTGTACTGTCACCAGCACTGTGTGAAAGCACCTTTAGCTTTGAACCCTAGGATACCTGCTTATGTATCTTTACTCTCATTTATCTTCGCCAATTTTCTAATCTCATTGCACTGATTTGAATTTTTTAATAAAATAAATAACCAGTTTTACTCTTTTTATATGTCACTTGTTATAATCTCCCCTATTAATTTTTTACTCACTACTTTATGAATTGTAAAATATATTAAAATACTATTTTCCAAATATGTTTAAATATTCTTCTAATCATCAACTGCTTTGCTAACCTTAGTTGGTTCATGATACTTTATTGTAGTATACATGTTTGGAAATTTTGTTGTAGTCATATAAAGTTATCATTTTGTGTTTTGAACCTATGCTTTCAAGCTTAGAAAAATCCTTTTCATGTCATATAATCAATTTCAATACATATTTTGTTCTAGTATATATAATCCCTCTGCAATTTATCTAGCATATTTCGTGATAATGTATTACAAAACTGTCCTGCCTTCCCAGTAAGGATAAATGAATAATGCTTCCTTTCACTGATTTGAAATACTACCTTTCACATACTACATTTTCTGTATAGTATCTTCTGGAATCTTTTATTTATATAAGTTACCACCAATGAGAGTAAATGCCTGAAAGGTAGAGAAGCATGAAGAGAAATAAAGAAGTCTTCAGCACATAAAGCTAGGTGCAATGGAAAGCAAACATTAGATAACAGTGGTGACAATTATGCTCAATGAGGTCACACTTGAAGTTCTGAAAGTGGCCAATGGACAGAGGATACATCTGAGTTTCCCCTACAACCTTGGAAATGTTGCATTTACCTTATTCAATTACCTTTCCCTGATTCCCAAAATTTTGAAAAATATCTACTGTAAGAGCTTGATAGTATTTGAATTTTCAATGACTTCTGGAGGAGGCTCATGCACCAACATTTTAACACATACAACAAGTAATTCTGATATTGACAGACCATCAAACTTGCTTTGAGAAAAATCCCTTTGGTTAAAATATGCACAGAGAAGCAGAGTAGGGCCCAGGAAAAGGCCCTGGAGTAGTATACCAGAGAAGCTTGCAAAGAATAATGTAAAAAAAAAAATGTAATGGATGCAAAGTTAATCAATTTGCTGGCTTTGTTGACTAGAAGAATATACCTAGAGTTTTATTTAGGGCCTGTAAACTTGGAATTTGTGCATGCATTAGTAGCAAGAAAGAAAAGAAAATACAGTTGAGACTCTGCAAATACCAGAAGAGAAAATATCAAATCTGTGGAAAGTCTATGAGAAATGAACAAACATTCTTTTGGGGAAAAATTGGACAACTCAAGTGGCAAATATCAGATTATTTAAATCCTTGCATACTGGTTGATGAGTGAATAATAACAATAACCACTCTGTTATCTTCTCTCTCTAAGAACTGCCTGACTTTGGGACTTTCTGTGCCATATTACACATGTACTAGTGATACAATTTTTGTTGTTAATTATACTATTCTGGGGCTTCCCTGGTGGTCCAGAGGGTAAGGATATCGCCTTACAGTGCAGGGCGCGGGATCAATCCCTGGGCTGGGAAGATCCCACGTGCCTCGGAGCAGCTTGACCGATGTGTCCAACTACCAAGCCCAAGCTCTGGAGTGCATGTGCCCAGAGCTGGTGCTCTGCAGTGAGCAAGGCCACTGAAATGGGAGGCCCACACAGGCCAAAACCAAAGATAAATAAATGAAAGATCAACAGAAGTGGCCAAAAAAAAAAAAAAAAGGTTAACAGACAACAAGTATAAGAGAAGAATATCCACAAAACAAAGTCATCATAACATCTAAGAAGATGACAATAATTATTGTACCAATAATTACTTTGAATGTAAATGGACTAAATGCCCCAACCAAAAGACATAGACTGGCTGAATGGATTCATAAACAAGACCCATACATATGCTGCCTACAGGAAACTCACTTCACACCTAGAGACACTCATAGACTGAAAGTGAGAGGATGGAAAAAACATTCCATACAAATGGAAATCAAAAGAAAGAGTAGAGGCAGAAAAAGCCTTTGACAAAGTACAGCACCCAATTATGATAAAAACTCTTCAAAAAATGGGTATAACTCTCTATACAATAGCTAGAACATGGAAGCAGCCTAGACGCCCATCGATGACTGAATGGATACAAAAGTTCTGGTGCATATATACAATAGAATACTACACAGCTGTAAAAAGAAATGCAGAAGAATCAGCCCTAATGAGGTGGCTGGATCTAGAACCTATCATAAAAAGTGAAGTCAGTCAAAAAGAGAAGGACAAGTACAATATACTAACACATATATATGGGATCTAGTAGGATGGTAATGATAACACATGCAGTGAAGTGGTGAAAAAACAGACATGGACAGTGGACATATGGACATTGTGAGGAAGGAACAGTGGGTGGGAGGTGTAAAGGAAGTAGCATGAACACCTGTACTAGCATGTGAAGAAAATAGCTATAGTCATTGCTCTGAGACAAAAGGGGATCTTTCAGTGGTGCTGTGTGACGGTGTGGAGGGGTGGGATGGGGGGGATATACATATGACTAATCTTGAAACATACATGTCTGTAAACAACAAAACTCTGTAAAAGTTAAAAGTAAAATAAAAGTTAAAAAAAAAAGTTAAAAAAATTATTCTATTCCCTTCATATCACCTGTTTTCATTATTTGAACAATATTCTACCAATAAAACATTGACAGAACTCTTGCAAAGGAGTGAGCAGAGGTTGCCAAATGGGTAAGAATGCCAGAGGAGAGATATGTAACAAATTTAGAAAATAACTACATTATCAAGTGGTGCTGTGTGACCCTTTTTAGTGGGAAAGATCAACAGAAGTGGCCAAAAAAAAAAAAAAAAGGTTAACAGACAACAAGTATAAGAGAAGAATATCCACAAAACAAAGTCATCATAACATCTAAGAAGATGACAATAATTATTGTACCAATAATTACTTTGAATGTAAATGGACTAAATGCCCCAACCAAAAGACATAGACTGGCTGAATGGATTCATAAACAAGACCCATACATATGCTGCCTACAGGAAACTCACTTCACACCTAGAGACACTCATAGACTGAAAGTGAGAGGATGGAAAAAACATTCCATACAAATGGAAATCAAAAGAAAGAGTAGAGGCAGAAAAAGCCTTTGACAAAGTACAGCACCCAATTATGATAAAAACTCTTCAAAAAATGGGTATAACTCTCTATACAATAGCTAGAACATGGAAGCAGCCTAGACGCCCATCGATGACTGAATGGATACAAAAGTTCTGGTGCATATATACAATAGAATACTACACAGCTGTAAAAAGAAATGCAGAAGAATCAGCCCTAATGAGGTGGCTGGATCTAGAACCTATCATAAAAAGTGAAGTCAGTCAAAAAGAGAAGGACAAGTACAATATACTAACACATATATATGGGATCTAGTAGGATGGTAATGATAACACATGCAGTGAAGTGGTGAAAAAACAGACATGGACAGTGGACATATGGACATTGTGAGGAAGGAACAGTGGGTGGGAGGTGTAAAGGAAGTAGCATGAACACCTGTACTAGCATGTGAAGAAAATAGCTATAGTCATTGCTCTGAGAAAAAAGGGGGATCTTTCAGTGGTGCTGTGTGACGGTGTGGAGGGGTGGGATGGGGGGGATATACATATGACTAATCTTGAAACATACATGTCTGTAAACAACAAAACTCTGTAAAAGTTAAAAGTAAAATAAAAGTTAAAAAAAAAAGTTAAAAAAATTATTCTATTCCCTTCATATCACCTGTTTTCATTATTTGAACAATATTCTACCAATAAAACATTGACAGAACTCTTGCAAAGGAGTGAGCAGAGGTTGCCAAATGGGTAAGAATGCCAGAGGAGAGATATGTAACAAATTTAGAAAATAACTACTTATCTGACTCATGAACGTGAAAGTGAACGCTTGAGACCCTATGCACTATAGGCAGCAGGGACCTCTGTCCATGAGATTTTCCAGGTAAGAATACTGGAGTGGGTTGTCATTCCCTTTTCCAGCGCATATTCCTGCCCCAGGAATTAAACCCAGATCTTCTGCATTTTCAGGCAGATTCTTTACTGTCGCAGCCACTAGGGACTTAGATATGCATGATCCATAATTAACTTACAATCCAAGAAAAAGTTTTGAGGTAAATACTCAATAGTATTTTCTGAAGGAAATGAATTATAGTAATTCTAATGACTAGGTTAACATTTAAAATCTGAAAGTTTAATATATTGCCAAGAAACACATGGTTTAGGAACTCTTTTTCTTTGAGACTTAAAGCTCAATATCAAACTGTCGATGGGTCCTGTGGCAAAATACTTTTTTTCATTTTTAGAAACTGCAGGGCTTCCCTGGTGGCCCAGTGGGCCTTGCAGTGCAAGGGGCTCCAGTTCGATCCCTGGCCTGGGAAGATTTCACGTGCCGCGGAGCGGCTGGACTGATGTGTCCAATTGCCAAGCCGGGGCTCTGGAGCACACGCACCCAGAGCCAGTGCTCTGCTACAACAGGGGCCACCGCGATGGGCAGCCCACACGGGCCAAAGAGCGGGGAATGGATGAAGCTGGACAAATGGAAGAGCGGTGGAGGTGGCCCGCCTACTCCCCTCCCTCCCCACCCCACCCAAAATAAATAAATAAAGCTTTAAAAAGAAGAAAGAAAAAAACTGCAAATTTTATTTTCCTCACTTAGGATACCTAACTAGTCAGTAGTTCTTTCAAATGAATATAAAACTACCTGATTACTCTGATATCAAATAATTTCTTCTTGCTGCTGTAGCTGGACTAGGTGAAGTATGTTCATTGTTTCATGGTCTGAAAGCAGGATTCATAAACACAATGTATTGAATTGCAGTTCTATCTCAAAAGTGAGCCCCTATGTATACTTCAGTTATGTTCTAAAATGTTCTACCTTTATTCTTTCCTGGGAAAAGATGACTTTTGTGTAATTCTTTATTTTTAAAGTGGTGTTGGAGAATTAATCAGACAGTTGTGTTTTGAACACGACATTTGTGAAATGCCAATTTAGTTTAGTTCAATCGATCAGTTATGTTTGGCTCTTTGCGACCTGGTGGACTGTTGGCACACCAGGCTTCCCTATTCTTCACTCTCTCCCGGAGCGTGCATAAACTCATGTCCATTTAGTCGGTGATGCCATGTAACGAACTCGTCCTGTGTCATCCCCTTCTTATTCTGCCTTCTATTTTTCCCAGCATCAGGGTCTTTTCCAATGAGCTGTCTCTTCACATCAGGTGGCCAAAGTATTAGAGGTTCAGTTTCAGCATCCATCCTTCCAATGAATATTCAGGGTTGATCTCCTTTATGGTTGATCAGTTTGATCCCTTTGCAGTCCAAGGGACTGTCAAGAGTTTTCTCCAACACCACAATTCAAAGGCATCCATTCTGTAGTTCAGTTCAAAGGCTCAGTCTTCTTTACGGTTCAACTCTCACATTCATATACAACTACTGGAAAAACCATAACTTTGACTGTATGGACCTTTGTTGACAACATCTCTGCTTTTTAATATGCTGTCCAGGTGTGTCATAGCTTTTCCTCCAAGCAGCAAGTGTCTTTTAATTTAATGGCTGCAGCTACTATCCACAGTGATTTTGGAGCCCAAGAAAATAAATGTAAATTGACCTATAGGAAATTTTAAAATACCTTTCTAGTGTATACGACTTTTATTGGTTATTTGATGAATTTAGAACTCACTGTGAGCTCTAGGTTTGATTCCTGGGCTTTGGAAATATCATACATTCACTAGAATTTGATAAATTCTGGCCTGATTTTTAATATTTTGCAGTGGTAGGTGAAGAGACCGATCTTGTTCTAGTCAGTAGTTCTTTCAAATGAATATAAAACTACCTGATTACTCTGATATCAAATAATTTCTTCTTGCTGCTGTAGCTGGACTAGGTGAAGTATGTTCATTGTTTCATGGTCTGAAAGCAGGATTCATAAACACAATGTATTGAATTGCAGTTCTATCTCAAAAGTGAGCCCCTATGTATACTTCAGTTATGTTCTAAAATGTTCTACCTTTATTCTTTCCTGGGAAAAGATGACTTTTGTGTAATTCTTTATTTTTAAAGTGGTGTTGGAGAATTAATCAGACAGTTGTGTTTTGAACACGACATTTGTGAAATGCCAATTTAGTTTAGTTCAATCGATCAGTTATGTTTGGCTCTTTGCGACCTGGTGGACTGTTGGCACACCAGGCTTCCCTATTCTTCACTCTCTCCCGGAGCGTGCATAAACTCATGTCCATTTAGTCGGTGATGCCATGTAACGAACTCGTCCTGTGTCATCCCCTTCTTATTCTGCCTTCTATTTTTCCCAGCATCAGGGTCTTTTCCAATGAGCTGTCTCTTCACATCAGGTGGCCAAAGTATTAGAGGTTCAGTTTCAGCATCCATCCTTCCAATGAATATTCAGGGTTGATCTCCTTTATGGTTGATCAGTTTGATCCCTTTGCAGTCCAAGGGACTGTCAAGAGTTTTCTCCAACACCACAATTCAAAGGCATCCATTCTGTAGTTCAGTTCAAAGGCTCAGTCTTCTTTACGGTTCAACTCTCACATTCATATACAACTACTGGAAAAACCATAACTTTGACTGTATGGACCTTTGTTGACAACATCTCTGCTTTTTAATATGCTGTCCAGGTGTGTCATAGCTTTTCCTCCAAGCAGCAAGTGTCTTTTAATTTAATGACTGCAGCTACTATCCACAGTGATTTTGGAGCCCAAGAAAATAAATGTAAATTGACCTATAGGAAATTTTAAAATACCTTTCTAGTGTATACGACTTTTATTGGTTATTTGATGAATTTAGAACTCACTGTGAGCTCTAGGTTTGATTCCTGGGCTTTGGAAATATCATACATTCACTAGAATTTGATAAATTCTGGCCTGATTTTTAATATTTTGCAGTGGTAGGTGAAGAGACCGATCTTGTTCTAGTTCAGGCAGGAATGTCTACACTGAATTTGCCCTTGGCTTTGAACATGTATACTAAAAATCTGGTGAACTCAAAGGGAAGGGCATGACACACCTTCACATAAGGCCCACTATGAAATAAACTGTAGCTTTTGTGCTTTGCTATGTTGGAACAAATGATGTCATAGCATTAAGTTTAAATTTATTGTGTTCAGTGGAGTTGTAAGAACCTCATGTTATTCGTACATCTTTTATATATGGTAAATAGTTTACTGATTGCTTTACTAATAACTGAAAATATATTTGCTTATAAGTGCAAACAATAGAAATATAAATAACTAGCTACAATAAGGTTCAATTTTATACTGTTAAAGGAAATCTGCTCCTATAGTTATGAAGTAAGAGATTATTGATGGAGCTGTTTTGTAGCTCTCAAAACTTATCTATGGTATAGCAGCATCAAGCTATAATCATCACAGATACTGAGGTTAGCATTTTTCAAAAATAGAATATCATATTCTGAATCTTATTGAAGTTATCAAGTGTTAATTTCTCTAATTGTTTGGAAATTACATTGCTAATGAAATAACAAAGCATTGACATCATATATGCTTCTTTTATTGTAACAGTGGATTTAAAAAACACTAGACATTTAAAAATTGATATGTGCTCAAGTGAAAAAAATTCCAGGTTTATATAAATAATTTTTTCAATAATTTGCTTACCCCATAAACGAGCTCTCCTACCATCCCATTCCAGATTTTTGTGTCTGCATCCCTTGCTCCATATTTTCCATCTGGGACAATGGCAATTTTATACTTGATACCAATATGTTTTGCAATTTCAGATGCCAAATCTACACAGTATCCTTCATACTTGTCATTTCCTTCAAACATTTCATGATTTTTCTTGTACATAACGTATGGGGATTCCTATAATGAGAGAAGTAGAACTGTAAAGGAGAAATTATGAAACATTAAAAAATTTTATGCAACTTTTCATTTTCAGAACTTAATGAAAAATTATATTTTATATTAAAACACACAGATTCTGTGTGGCAAGAAATTGATAATAAAACAGATGAATATATAAATATGCTTAGAAGTATATTAAGTTGCTTTATGTTGGATACTAAAAATGGAATCTTTAAAATAAATATCTCTTGAGTGATTATTACATACTTAGCCCTCTGACTGTGACAGGAAAAACATATGCTAATTGGCTAGAGAAACATAAATTATCATCTTTGGCAATAAAATTACTGATTTCAAAGTATCTTATGACCTGAAGACTATTTAGGAATCAGCTTTGTGTAATAAAAGTCTTATTTAAAGTCACAGATTTCCATATTCTGCATCTTGTTTAGCCACATTCAACTGACACTTCTTTTAGGAAAAGAGCTATATCATTTTAAGCTCTCAAAACTTATCTATGGTATAGCAGCATCAAGCTATAATCATCACAGATACTGAGGTTAGCATTTTTCAAAATAGAATATCATATTCTGAATCTTATTGAAGTTATCAAGTGTTAATTTCTCTAATTGTTTGGAAATTACATTGCTAATGAAATAACAAAGCATTGACATCATATATGCTTCTTTTATTGTAACAGTGGATTTAAAAAACACTAGACATTTAAAAATTGATATGTGCTCAAGTAAAAAAAATTCCAGGTTTATATAAATAATTTTTTCAATAATTTGCTTACCCCATAAACGAGCTCTCCTACCATCCCATTCCAGATTTTTGTGTCTGCATCCCTTGCTCCATATTTTCCATCTGGGACAATGGCAATTTTATACTTGATACCAATATGTTTTGCAATTTCAGATGCCAAATCTACACAGTATCCTTCATACTTGTCATTTCCTTCAAACATTTCATGATTTTTCTTGTACATAACGTATGGGGATTCCTATAATGAGAGAAGTAGAACTGTAAAGGAGAAATTATGAAACATTAAAAAAATTTTATGCAACTTTTCATTTTCAGAACTTAATGAAAAATTATATTTTATATTAAAACACACAGATTCTGTGTGGCAAGAAATTGATAATAAAACAGATGAATATATAAATATGCTTAGAAGTATATTAAGTTGCTTTATGTTGGATACTAAAAATGGAATCTTTAAAATAAATATCTCTTGAGTGATTATTACATACTTAGCCCTCTGACTGTGACAGGAAAAACATATGCTAATTGGCTAGAGAAACATAAATTATCATCTTTGGCAATAAAATTACTGATTTCAAAGTATCTTATGACCTGAAGACTATTTAGGAATCAGCTTTGTGTAATAAAAGTCTTATTTAAAGTCACAGGTTTCCATATTCTGCATCTTGTTTAGCCACATTCAACTGACACTTCTTTTAGGAAAAGAGCTATATCATTTTAAGCTCTCTAGGATTTAGCAAGATATCTTTTTCAGAGCAGATATTAGCAAGTTGAAAAGTCTTACTAATAATAAATTAGTAGTCCTTAACATTTTATAGTAATTTTCATTAAATTGGTTTTCATAAAATTGTCCTATATTTTGACTTTAAGTAGGATTATTTTCTAAGAATATTTTATTCTATTTATGATAGAATAAATGTTTCCAATGGAAATTAATAATTTTTTCCTAATTGTGACAATCATACACTTCAAGTAATACTTCCATTTAGTTTGTGAAGTGAGTAAGACAAAATAGGATGAAAAATTATTGTGAAATGGAAAGATTGCTGTTAACTAACAATAATAGTTTTCAGTACACACACACACACACAGCCACACACACACACAAACACACACATCCCAAAACCAAATCATTTAAAGTCTGTGAAACTAAATAGACATGTTACCAGAAAAATGCTTGATTTTATAAATAAACCTAATTCCATCTACTAAAAGATAGGCTCAGTGAACATGCAACATGTACAGAACTCTTGGTCACACTTCAGATTTCTTAATCATTGGCAGACAAAGAATAACAACTTTGACTACAATGTCATTGAAATCTTGATTTATATTTTATAAAAGTGTATTGTGACATTCACTTAATAATTTTAGCCTATATATTTTCTTTTCTTACAGCAAATATGTACTTGGGAAAGTTAAACTTGCTCTTAAAACTCTGGATTAGAAGGTAATTTGCTTTGCATTATGTAGAAGTCTACACTAATTCTAATTTTGTTTTAAAGTATTTTCTTAAGGTAGAAACTATTTCAAAAACCAGTAAAACTGTAAATTATATGATGTGGTATTTTTCTCATAGAGATTCCTTCAATAACTATGTGGTGGGCAGTTTTATATGATTGGCCCTTGGATTATTTTCCTAAATCCTGCCTTGGGTAGACATGGCCAAGAGAACAAGAAATTTCTCACTTCTTCCTTGAATTTGATGAATATTCTGACACTGTACTTGATTAAGAAAGGTTCTCCACCTACAAAATAAAGCAGCTGAATATCCCTTTATATAGGAAAAGAGCTATATCATTTTAAGCTCTCTAGGATTTAGCAAGATATCTTTTTCAGAGCAGATATTAGCAAGTTGAAAAGTCTTACTAATAATAAATTAGTAGTCCTTAACATTTTATAGTAATTTTCATTAAATTGGTTTTCATAAAATTGTCCTATATTTTGACTTTAAGTAGGATTATTTTCTAAGAATATTTTATTCTATTTATGATAGAATAAATGTTTCCAATGGAAATTAATAATTTTTTCCTAATTGTGACAATCATACACTTCAAGTAATACTTCCATTTAGTTTGTGAAGTGAGTAAGACAAAATAGGATGAAAAATTATTGTGAAATGGAAAGATTGCTGTTAACTAACAATAATAGTTTTCAGTACACACACACACACACAGCCACACACACACACAAACACACACATCCCAAAACCAAATCATTTAAAGTCTGTGAAACTAAATAGACATGTTACCAGAAAAATGCTTGATTTTATAAATAAACCTAATTCCATCTACTAAAAGATAGGCTCAGTGAACATGCAACATGTACAGAACTCTTGGTCACACTTCAGATTTCTTAATCATTGGCAGACAAAGAATAACAACTTTGACTACAATGTCATTGAAATCTTGATTTATATTTTATAAAAGTGTATTGTGACATTCACTTAATAATTTTAGCCTATATATTTTCTTTTCTTACAGCAAATATGTACTTGGGAAAGTTAAACTTGCTCTTAAAACTCTGGATTAGAAGGTAATTTGCTTTGCATTATGTAGAAGTCTACACTAATTCTAATTTTGTTTTAAAGTATTTTCTTAAGGTAGAAACTATTTCAAAAACCAGTAAAACTGTAAATTATATGATGTGGTATTTTTCTCATAGAGATTCCTTCAATAACTATGTGGTGGGCAGTTTTATATGATTGGCCCTTGGATTATTTTCCTAAATCCTGCCTTGGGTAGACATGGCCAAGAGAACAAGAAATTTCTCACTTCTTCCTTGAATTTGATGAATATTCTGACACTGTACTTGATTAAGAAAGGTTCTTCACCTACAAAATAAAGCAGCTGAATATCCCTTTATATAGGAAATTATTTGTTAACTTACAGACAATATTGGCCAGACATAAATCATATTGCAAAATATTAATGTGGTTGTGAAAATTGGTAAGTTGTTGCAAGATCATGTTGATTTCTAAGATATGTTATAGAATATTAGTTAAAATGAACTAATTCATTTTGTCTCTTTTCTTCTTGTGATAGATAATTAAAACATAGAAAATATGTATCAAAAATCAAGAATTGCACATTTGCAAATTCATTAACATTCTAATTGAAATGGCTGCTAATATAACAAATATGAGAGGTTTTAAAAAGGAGTATAGCTAAGGTTCACATTTGGTACTAAAGCTTAATAAATTCTAAAGTGTCTGAAATACCTGAACATATGAATTTAAGCCCTTAAATGTGTATTAGCTCATATACAGAATTTTCTTTAGATATTATTATCACCTAGTTTGCAAAATCCCCTCTATATTATATAGTGAACAATTTGTTTCATTAAAAACTGCCTTTTCAGTGTTTACTTAAATATTTGATAAATATCCACTGTATGTCTGGTAGCTTGCTGGGAACTAGGGGGTGTACAAATAAATTAAGTATGCCCCTTACTTTCTATGATTATGGTTAAATTCTTTATAATAAAGATATAGGAGTGAAAGTGGTAGGACACAGTGATAAAATATATAGTAAAAATAATATAAGCCCTCATTTATTTAGAGCTTACTTTTTGTCAAGTACAGAGTTCTAAGTTCTTTAATTGTTCTTCAATTTTATCCTTTTATTTACTTTTCACACTTCCATATATGGGTTTTTTCTCATAGAGATTCCTTCAATAACTATTTTTGGTAGAAACTATTTCAAAACCAGTAAAACTGTAAATTATATGATGTGGTATTTTTCTCATAGAGATTCCTTCAATAACTATGTGGTGGGCAGTTTTATATGATTGGCCCTTGGATTATTTTCCTAAATCCTGCCTTGGGTAGACATGGCCAAGAGAACAAGAAATTTCTCACTTCTTCCTTGAATTTGATGAATATTCTGACACTGTACTTGATTAAGAAAGGTTCTTCACCTACAAAATAAAGCAGCTGAATATCCCTTTATATAGGAAATTATTTGTTAACTTACAGACAATATTGGCCAGACATAAATCATATTGCAAAATATTAATGTGGTTGTGAAAATTGGTAAGTTGTTGCAAGATCATGTTGATTTCTAAGATATGTTATAGAATATTAGTTAAAATGAACTAATTCATTTTGTCTCTTTTCTTCTTGTGATAGATAATTAAAACATAGAAAATATGTATCAAAAATCAAGAATTGCACATTTGCAAATTCATTAACATTCTAATTGAAATGGCTGCTAATATAACAAATATGAGAGGTTTTAAAAAGGAGTATAGCTAAGGTTCACATTTGGTACTAAAGCTTAATAAATTCTAAAGTGTCTGAAATACCTGAACATATGAATTTAAGCCCTTAAATGTGTATTAGCTCATATACAGAATTTTCTTTAGATATTATTATCACCTAGTTTGCAAAATCCCCTCTATATTATATAGTGAACAATTTGTTTCATTAAAAACTGCCTTTTCAGTGTTTACTTAAATATTTGATAAATATCCACTGTATGTCTGGTAGCTTGCTGGGAACTAGGGGGTGTACAAATAAATTAAGTATGCCCCTTACTTTCTATGATTATGGTTAAATTCTTTATAATAAAGATATAGGAGTGAAAGTGGTAGGACACAGTGATAAAATATATAGTAAAAATAATATAAGCCCTCATTTATTTAGAGCTTACTTTTTGTCAAGTACAGAGTTCTAAGTTCTTTAATTGTTCTTCAATTTTATCCTTTTATTTACTTTTCACACTTCCATTTTGAGGTAAACACTTCCTATTTTAAGATGTATAATTTAACTTAGGTTAACAAATTGTTCAATTATACAGAACTAGCAAGAGTGGGAGTTGAACCCATGTTTTGAAATATCTGGGCATTTTTGAATCTATTGTTGCATCTTTCAAAACATACGCAACTATTTGGGATTTCATATGATTGAACAAGGGAGAAGACAAGATTAAATAAATGAATTCTTATGTTGTTAGTGAATGAAATATTTGCATAGACAATGTAGTAAAACCTTTCCATATTTTTTCATTGTGTGATACTCAGCAAATATATGGCATTCAATAAATATAAAAAATGTCCTGATCTGTCAGTGCTTCCTCAATAAGAATAACATGGCAAGGTAATTATACTATAGCTTTTGATTCAGGTCTTAAAAAGGAAAGCAAATATTGATTTCCAAATCATCTCTTCTGAAACAAGCATATGTATTTATAAATACAAATTTATTTAGTATCTTTGATTTTTTTCACTTTCATTTTTCGATAGCAGGGCCCATCAGATCTTTGTTTTCCTGAATAACAAACCAACAAAGGCTATAGAAACCTTCAGCTTACTGAAAATATTGGTTAGAAGTTTGTTGTTCAGTCACTAAGTCATGTCTGACTCTGAATGGCATGAATAATTGTTGAAATTCAGATATTGGTGTATGCAAGTTAAAAGAAATAAGATGATCACACTCAGGAAGATGGAAGAATAAACGGAAAGAGCAGCTGGGCATTTCTTGAACAAAACCTCTCATAGTTACTCAGCTCTTTCCAATTTCTTTGAGTCTGTGTCATTTTCTTTTTCTTTCACGTCAAATCCAAATTAGCAGCAAATTCTCAACACTCTCCAAACCTTTTTATTTTCCCCATCCTGAACCTGATATGCACAAGCAGCCCTTCAAACACTGCATACTTGAAGAGATTCAATACAAAGTTTTGGCATTACTATAAGTAAAGAAAATACCAGTCTTTTACTATAATAAAAATGAGCTATAGATAATCATTAGGGGGTATTTGTGGGCCATCTTTGATAAGAAATCCTATACAGCTCCACGTGTTCAACCATGAATTAAAATGGAAGACTATAGCCTACTACTTTTGTTATCAACTACTGTTCTCTGTAGGATAATAATTCCTTAGAAGGAATTATTAGAAGGAATTATTATTCCTTAGAAATAATACCTTCTAAATACCTTAGAAGGTATTTAGAATGAATTTCTTCTTAGTTATTATGAGTTTATTAATGCAATTTTCATAATTAATAGTGTTCTACATCTGTTCTGCTGTTTCAGGAAAGAAATCAACCTCTGTCTAAAGCTACTGCATTAGGGCTTCCTTATGAAAATGTCTATATAAAAAATTTAAATGATTTTCAATAAATAAAGCATTGTTTTCCTACTGAGGAAAGTTTTGTTTGGACTATATATATTGATATTTAGCAAAAATAAAACTGTTGAAGTATATTTTTATTGGAAAAACTCTAAGATTTTCTAAATATCTAAGTATAACCATTGAAATCACTAGTTGAAACAGGTAAAAGAATAAAATCAGTAATATCATTAAAAGTTATTTTCTAGGTGGATATTTGCTTTTCAATAAAGAATCTTAATATATTTAATTTATCCCTTGGGTAAAATTCTTGAAAGTGAACATTGAAATTTATTATTTAATTCATAAAAATGAGTAATTTTAATAGTGGCACAGTTTTAAGTTTATTAGAAATAAGATTTAAACACATTGAGTTATGAACTCTTCTATTATTGTATTTGGAAGATTAATATTTAGTATAAGGGATAAGATAAAAACATTTGTGTTTTCTGTATGTATATATACATGCATAAGTATGAATTTGTATATTGTATACACACATGTATCTATGTATTTACAAAATTCTACATAGAGAGGATAAATATTAAACAACTAATAAAAAGTATAAAAAATATTCCTGGAAGGACTGTTATAAATCAAATTGTTTTAAGATTTATAAAGTAATTCTGATGCTGCAGTGAATAAATTTGCATTTTAAGGAAATATTTCTAAATGATGATTAAGAAAATACCAGTCTTTTACTATAATAAAAATGAGCTATAGATAATCATTAGGGGGTATTTGTGGGCCATCTTTGATAAGAAATCCTATACAGCTCCACGTGTTCAACCATGAATTAAAATGGAAGACTATAGCCTACTACTTTTGTTATCAACTACTGTTCTCTGTAGGATAATAATTCCTTAGAAGGAATTATTAGAAGGAATTATTATTCCTTAGAAATAATACCTTCTAAATACCTTAGAAGGTATTTAGAATGAATTTCTTCTTAGTTATTATGAGTTTATTAATGCAATTTTCATAATTAATAGTGTTCTACATCTGTTCTGCTGTTTCAGGAAAGAAATCAACCTCTGTCTAAAGCTACTGCATTAGGGCTTCCTTATGAAAATGTCTATATAAAAAATTTAAATGATTTTCAATAAATAAAGCATTGTTTTCCTACTGAGGAAAGTTTTGTTTGGACTATATATATTGATATTTAGCAAAAATAAAACTGTTGAAGTATTTTTTTATTGGAAAAACTCTAAGATTTTCTAAATATCTAAGTATAACCATTGAAATCACTAGTTGAAACAGGTAAAAGAATAAAATCAGTAATATCATTAAAAGTTATTTTCTAGGTGGATATTTGCTTTTCAATAAAGAATCTTAATATATTTAATTTATCCCTTGGGTAAAATTCTTGAAAGTGAACATTGAAATTTATTATTTAATTCATAAAAATGAGTAATTTTAATAGTGGCACAGTTTTAAGTTTATTAGAAATAAGATTTAAACACATTGAGTTATGAACTCTTCTATTATTGTATTTGGAAGATTAATATTTAGTATAAGGGATAAGATAAAAACATTTGTGTTTTCTGTATGTATATATACATGCATAAGTATGAATTTGTATATTGTATACACACATGTATCTATGTATTTACAAAATTCTACATAGAGAGGATAAATATTAAACAACTAATAAAAAGTATAAAAAATATTCCTGGAAGGACTGTTATAAATCAAATTGTTTTAAGATTTATAAAGTAATTCTGATGCTGCAGTGAATAAATTTGCATTTTAAGGAAATATTTCTAAATGATGATTATGTTCATATGATGGTAAGAAATACATTCTTAGTTTGGTAATGAATTATAAGTGTCATTTACCTTCAGTGAAATATTTGGGGAAAAATGTGCTTGACTGAAATTTAATTGCATCTCTTCTTTTCCAGAGAGTTCAGCCAAAGAAAGTAGTGAGATTACAGAGGAAACCACCACCCCAATGTCTACTGCATCTAAAGCACATGGCACAGATTTGGTTTCCTTAGGCTGTTTATTCTGAATGTAAAAAGTTAAATTAGTATGGTTACAGTCTCGTAAATTTTACGAATTTGATAAAACCTTAGTCACTAAGACATAATGAGAAAAAAATGATGAGCGTCTGAGTCCAAAACTTTAGATCTTTCACTTTTGTAGTCGTGATTCTCATGTGACGGTAGTGTCTATCTTACTTTTATTTAGATTATATTTAGTATGACTATATTCAGGAAGAATAAATTAGTCATTAAAATGAAGACACATAAGACATATAGATTTCAGCAAAGCAAAAATCTAAAGACACATTTTATTGAAAAAGTTAAGCTATTATACTTACTTATTCTTTGTGTGTGTGTGTGTGTGTATGTGTGTGGAAAAGATAGTCTTTTTAAAAACTGTTTTATCTCCAGGTTAAGTCACACAGTTACAAAGTAGTTAGAAATTTCTAAAAGGATATTGTTTTTTAAAAAAATTCTTACTTAAATAATATGTAGTACTTCATTGGGACATTACTGTTCAAAAGGCCCTGGCCAAATAACTCTCAAACAAAACACAATGCCATGTTGCTTCCAGCCCACAGGAAGCATGTGCAGAAGATGATGTCTCTAAATTCAGACACGAAGTCACTGGTAAGTTGGGGCCATTGGCAATGTTCAAAGCCGCCAGCCAGACGGGAAAAAAAATTTTTTTATTAAACATGCATAAGTATGAATTTGTATATTGTATACACACATGTATCTATGTCTTTATAAAATTCTACATAGAGAGGATAAATATTAAACAACTAATAAAAAGTATAAAAAATATTCCTGGAAGGACTGTTATAAATCAAATTGTTTTAAGATTTATAAAGTAATTCTGATGCTGCAGTGAATAAATTTGCATTTTAAGGAAATATTTCTAAATGATGATTATGTTCATATGATGGTAAGAAATACATTCTTAGTTTGGTAATGAATTATAAGTGTCATTTACCTTCAGTGAAATATTTGGGGAAAAATGTGCTTGACTGAAATTTAATTGCATCTCTTCTTTTCCAGAGAGTTCAGCCAAAGAAAGTAGTGAGATTACAGAGGAAACCACCACCCCAATGTCTACTGCATCTAAAGCACATGGCACAGATTTGGTTTCCTTAGGCTGTTTATTCTGAATGTAAAAAGTTAAATTAGTATGGTTACAGTCTCGTAAATTTTACGAATTTGATAAAACCTTAGTCACTAAGACATAATGAGAAAAAAATGATGAGCGTCTGAGTCCAAAACTTTAGATCTTTCACTTTTGTAGTCGTGATTCTCATGTGACGGTAGTGTCTATCTTACTTTTATTTAGATTATATTTAGTATGACTATATTCAGGAAGAATAAATTAGTCATTAAAATGAAGACACATAAGACATATAGATTTCAGCAAAGCAAAAATCTAAAGACACATTTTATTGAAAAAGTTAAGCTATTATACTTACTTATTCTTTGTGTGTGTGTGTGTGTGTATGTGTGTGGAAAAGATAGTCTTTTTAAAAACTGTTTTATCTCCAGGTTAAGTCACACAGTTACAAAGTAGTTAGAAATTTCTAAAAGGATATTGTTTTTTAAAAAAATTCTTACTTAAATAATATGTAGTACTTCATTGGGACATTACTGTTCAAAAGGCCCTGGCCAAATAACTCTCAAACAAAACACAATGCCATGTTGCTTCCAGCCCACAGGAAGCATGTGCAGAAGATGATGTCTCTAAATTCAGACACGAAGTCACTGGTAAGTTGGGGCCATTGGCAATGTTCAAAGCCGCCAGCCAGACTTCAAAGACAGAGCCCATTGGTTTTTTCTGGGACACTCTACTTGAATCACTGTTCAATTAGTCAACACAATAGATCTTAAAGAGAGCAATTAATTAACATGATAAGGAGGTTACTACATTCGTTGGATTATATGTCATAATTGTGGTTAGTAAATTCTGACAGCCTTAACAAAAACTAGCCTCAATCATTTGCAGGTATGGAGATAACTTGATTCTCTACTGGGCTTTTTACTTTTTCTGTATGACCATATGCAACTGACAAGCTATAAATGATACTGTTCCATGTAAAAATACTAGCTTATTTCTTTATTACATGTATAGGCACTCACTGCTTGAGTCAAGGTTAGGCTTGTTAAGTGATTAAAGGCAATTTTATTACAGCAGAATGTACTTATTTTATTCTAAAAAAACACATAAAGTTTATTTTTTGTTAATTTGCAATCATTAAAATTGAGTTATTTTGCTGATGTAAAATGCCAGTAACTGACTCAGTGGACCATGCTACCTCCTGAAAATGCCATATACCTGCTTCTTATATGTGTCAAAGTACCTGATAGACTTGATCAGAGCAGAAACAGCAAGTGATTGATTGTTCTCAGACAATGGGTGCTTTCCTGGGGCCATAGCTGACTGTGCTGGGAAGCAGCCACGGAGAAAGCCAGCACAGGCAGATGGTAAACACTTTTTATTTAAAGGCAAAATGCCCAAATGACTCTCTGGAATAGCTAATTTCTATCATGTATTAGCTTATATATACTATACTTATTATGTTTCTTGTCTGCTTTCTCTCATTAGAATGAAAATTTGATTGAAAGTGCAGAATTTTTGTCTGTTTTCTTGGCTAACATATCCCCGAGCTTATAATTGTGCCTAGCAAATAGCAGACGCTTAAAAAATATTTGTGAATGAATAAATAAATTTCTCAATCAACTTTATTTAACAATACCATATGCTATTACAGTGTATCAACATGTAAATAACAACATACATAAAGGAAAGACAAATGGTAGAACAGCAAGGTCATATGATCAAAATGAATGCATTTCAGGGCCACAACAGTCTTCCGTTTGTGTCTAGGTATCTGTCTTGTATACAGTTTAAAGTCTAACCTATTTCCATTCGTGTTGGAAGTTTTCAGCTGAATTTGAGGAATTATTGTACACTAGTGTCAATATCTCATTCATCTACAGGAAAGCATATTTTTTTCAAAATGAGAGATATGATGGGCATGTCAGAGGTCCTGGAATACAATTTTCAACAAAAGCAAGCACAAGGATCACTTTCAAAAGGATGCTAGCATTTTTTTTTTTTTGAGTTATTGAAGTTGCAAAGATCAGAGGTATTATTTACATAGAGATTACATTTTTATACAAAAGGCTGATACTACTATTATACTATTTTGGTTGCAAAAGTATTGATGTCATCACTGTCAGAGAACAGATAACTTTACAGTATATTCTTTATGTATATAGGAAACAATTGGATTTTTCAATCATTTTTACCTATTTCTTCACAGCATGCTTTCTGAAAAATAGTCAAGCTTGCAAAACTAATTCAATGCTCTGGTTTGAAAAATTATATATCCATCCCCTTTAATAACAGAAAAAAGGAGATTCTCTACATTATACCCAAATGAACATTAACACACTTTATTTCACGTAGAACAAGCAAAATTTCAAAAATGTTTGGAAAAATTTTCCTGAAATGCTCTTGAAATTAGAAGTGTTATAATCCAATACTTCTGGGAAGCAGCAAGGGATGGTAAACACTTTTTATTTAAAGGCAAAATGCCCAAATGACTCTCTGGAATAGCTAATTTCTATCATGTATTAGCTTATATATACTATACTTATTATGTTTCTTGTCTGCTTTCTCTCATTAGAATGAAAATTTGATTGAAAGTGCAGAATTTTTGTCTGTTTTCTTGGCTAACATATCCCGAGCTTATAATTGTGCCTAGCAAATAGCAGACGCTTAAAAAATATTTGTGAATGAATAAATAAATTTCTCAATCAACTTTATTTAACAATACCATATGCTATTACAGTGTATCAACATGTAAATAACAACATACATAAAGGAAAGACAAATGGTAGAACAGCAAGGTCATATGATCAAAATGAATGCATTTCAGGGCCACAACAGTCTTCCGTTTGTGTCTAGGTATCTGTCTTGTATACAGTTTAAAGTCTAACCTATTTCCATTCGTGTTGGAAGTTTTCAGCTGAATTTGAGGAATTATTGTACACTAGTGTCAATATCTCATTCATCTACAGGAAAGCATATTTTTTTCAAAATGAGAGATATGATGGGCATGTCAGAGGTCCTGGAATACAATTTTCAACAAAAGCAAGCACAAGGATCACTTTCAAAAGGATGCTAGCATTTTTTTTTTTTTGAGTTATTGAAGTTGCAAAGATCAGAGGTATTATTTACATAGAGATTACATTTTTATACAAAAGGCTGATACTACTATTATACTATTTTGGTTGCAAAAGTATTGATGTCATCACTGTCAGAGAACAGATAACTTTACAGTATATTCTTTATGTATATAGGAAACAATTGGATTTTTCAATCATTTTTACCTATTTCTTCACAGCATGCTTTCTGAAAAATAGTCAAGCTTGCAAAACTAATTCAATGCTCTGGTTTGAAAAATTATATATCCATCCCCTTTAATAACAGAAAAAAGGAGATTCTCTACATTATACCCAAATGAACATTAACACACTTTATTTCACGTAGAACAAGCAAAATTTCAAAAAATGTTTGAAGAAAGCAACTATGTGTATCCAGAAAAAGAAGGATGCAAATCCATAAATATTTACTTTTAGAAAATCTGCTCTTGAAATTAGAAGTGTTATAACTCCATCATTTACATAAAATGGCCTCATTTTAAGATATAAGAATTGATATGTCAGAATTAAGTGATTGTTTTTCAACATCTATTTTCTTGAAAAAGATGAGGATTAATTCTTCTTTGTTCTAAGATCTCAGGAAAGTCACAGAACTTAAAAAAAATGTTTTCCTGGTAGTTCAGAGTTGATCATCCAAGAAAAATCCCACATGAAAAATTAGTTTTAATTTACTACACAGGAGAACAAGACTTGTGCTTTAGTTAGGACTAGTCGAATAGCGTGGAGCTCATTTCTTTCTTGATCAATTCCTTAAAATAGGATTCTTCATCAGAGGCTGTAAAGAGGAGGACTACACTGAAGTATGACTTCCCATTAGTGTGTCTTTTTAAGGAAGATATATATATGTATATACACATATATGCATATATATATTTAAGTCCCATGCATTACACAATGAGGTTAGAAGATATGTATGTTTTGTTTTTACACAAAAACTGCTGTTGGTTGGTTTGCATTCTAAAATTATAAACTTCCAGTTAAGGCTTGGCAAATTAACATTAAGTTACTAGATAGTGGTGCAACACTGATAAAATTAATTGCAACATATGGCAACTTTTCTCTGGCATTTTCATGCTTTGACCTCAATGCCAACAATTTTGGAAATAACGTCATTATTAAAAACATAAAGTCAAAATTACATAAGCTAACAACTAAATTACATAAAATCCTTTCACTTTTACTTAGATTAAAGGCTTTATAACTAGTTGAAAATATATTCTGCCAGATGAGACAGTAAGTTGAGGATATATAACTTAAAATTAAATACAAACCAATTAAATATTTACCGATTGTTGATCTCCTTTGACTAGCATTGACTCTAAAAGCATGTTTGAATTGAGAAGAGAAAAATATGAAATATACTATTTAAAAGATAGTTTCATGAGAATCTCCTTGAAAATTCAGCCTTAAGACATAGATTATTTTTCATTTTATGATGTGACCAAATGAAGATAACATTTTTATTAATTTCTAGGAAAATTCTAATACAGTTTGCTGTGTATTTATCACAGCTCAATGAGAAAAATGATTGGCACAGAAACTTACTTTGTGCAGTAAAAATATATATAAAACAAAACATTTTTAAAACATACAGTTGTGTAAAACATACTCATTGAAATCTTCACATTCATATCTCTACTGTTATAAACAGAAAAGACAAATCATTATTAAATGAATAAAGTATCTGGAAATTATAATTTTGAACACTATTAGCTATTATTACATTGATGCTTTTAAAACATAATAACAACAATGACATGATGTTTACTCCTTGGTATTTCATGTGAGTAGCTGTTGATCATTTTCATGTTTATTGTTTTGTTCTTTGAAATCTTAGCATTTGATACATTTCCAACTAAAGAGTTTCAATTTTTAACATCTGAGCATTTTTCCAAGAACAATAATATAACAAAAGATAATACAAACAAATGTACTGAAATAAGTTCAGGACAAACTTATTCAAAGCCTCAACAGACTTTGTGGATCAGAACACCCATGCCACCATCACTAAGATGCAGCTTTTTTCCTCCCTGTTCACTGAACTGGGTATCAAAATTGCCTGTGGACAAAACGGAACATCATAAAGCACAGAGCTAAGCTTACCATGATAGTGGTCACAATGACTGTTCTATTCTCAATAGCTGCTGTGTCATTGCCAAGACTGGGCACATCTTGAATCAAGACTAATTTATCCATATCATTCCAGTACCCAACCTGCCAAATAGAGAGAACTCTTGAAAACATATCTTTAGAAGAGTCCTGTCTAGTTCTTACTGGAACAATGAGAAGTATTAATAAGTATGCAAATTTATAAAGCACAAAAAATGTGTTTGGAAGTTTTCTTAATTGATGCTGAGCCAGTTTTCCTAATGTTAATGACCTATCTAGTTATACAGCTGCCAACTTTGCGATATATTAATATAATCATGGAAATGCTAAGGCATTGGGAGTTAATGGGTTTTCAAAAAAGATGTTATTTTGTGTAAAATTTTTTTCATTTTATGATGTGACCAAATGAAGATAACATTTTTATTAATTTCTAGGAAAATTCTAATACAGTTTACTGTGTATTTATCACAGCTCAATGAGAAAAATGATTGGCACAGAAACTTACTTTGTGCAGTAAAAATATATATAAAACAAAACATTTTTAAAACATACAGTTGTGTAAAACATACTCATTGAAATCTTCACATTCATATCTCTACTGTTATAAACAGAAAAGACAAATCATTATTAAATGAATAAAGTATCTGGAAATTATAATTTTGAACACTATTAGCTATTATTACATTGATGCTTTTAAAACATAATAACAACAATGACATGATGTTTACTCCTTGGTATTTCATGTGAGTAGCTGTTGATCATTTTCATGTTTATTGTTTTGTTCTTTGAAATCTTAGCATTTGATACATTTCCAACTAAAGAGTTTCAATTTTTAACATCTGAGCATTTTTCCAAGAACAATAATATAACAAAAGATAATACAAACAAATGTACTGAAATAAGTTCAGGACAAACTTATTCAAAGCCTCAACAGACTTTGTGGATCAGAACACCCATGCCACCATCACTAAGATGCAGCTTTTTTCCTCCCTGTTCACTGAACTGGGTATCAAAATTGCCTGTGGACAAAACGGAACATCATAAAGCACAGAGCTAAGCTTACCATGATAGTGGTCACAATGACTGTTCTATTCTCAATAGCTGCTGTGTCATTGCCAAGACTGGGCACATCTTGAATCAAGACTAATTTATCCATATCATTCCAGTACCCAACCTGCCAAATAGAGAGAACTCTTGAAAACATATCTTTAGAAGAGTCCTGTCTAGTTCTTACTGGAACAATGAGAAGTATTAATAAGTATGCAAATTTATAAAGCACAAAAAATGTGTTTGGAAGTTTTCTTAATTGATGCTGAGCCAGTTTTCCTAATGTTAATGACCTATCTAGTTATACAGCTGCCAACTTTGCGATATATTAATATAATCATGGAAATGCTAAGGCATTGGGAGTTAATGGGTTCAAAAAATAATATGGATGCAGAAGGAATATCATTTTTTCTGTTGCTCTTATAGTAAGATTGATTGGAAATTTGTATAATTAATCTACAGAATTTTTAATCAATAATGTACCAGTTTTATGGTAAAGGGAATAGATTTACATGGGGCCCATGTTAGAATGCTTTCAAACAAAAAATATTTATACATTTTTAAAGCAATATAGAAATAGTTTTTGGTTTCATATAACCTAGCTTCTAGATAACAATCTTACCATTTCTAAAACGCTAAATGTATCAAATGTTAATAATCATTATTTAATATTTTCACTTCTGAAATGTTTTAATTTGTAGTTTTTTATTTTAAAATCTTTATATCACTTCTCATTTAGACTTGGAACAAACTCTTTACACAAAATATATTAAGTAAATTGCTAAGCATTATAGAAAACAACAGACTAAAATGGGATCCTAAAGGAAATTTAGGGTTCTTTTCATCATGCAGACCACAGTAATGGCTACCACTTATTGACTGCTTGCTCTCTGAAAGTGAAAGCGACGCGTTTGTGTTCGACTCTTTGAGACCCCATGGACTGCCACGCTACTCTGTCCATGGAATTCGAGGCAAGAATACTGAAGTGAGTACCCACTCCCTTCTTCAGAGAATCTTCCCAACTCAGGGAATGAGTCCAGGTCTCCCACATTGTGGGAGACATTGGTGTTCCGCGTTACGGGAGTATTCTTTACCATCTGAGACACCAGGGAAGCCCAAGAATACTGGAGTGGGTAGCTTATCCCTTCTTTAGGGGATCTTCCTGACCCAGGAATTTAACTAGGGTCTCCTGGGTTGTAGGCAAATTCTTTACCAGCTGAGCTACCAGGGAACCCCTGCTCTCTTAAAGACACTGCCGTCAATGCGGTTTTAAAAATGTATATGCATCTTCAAGTTTATATACACAGTCCACAGAAAGGTAGGTGCAATTACAAGTACTTTACTATTATGTTATTTTGACCTATCTAGTTATACAGCTGCCAACTTTGCGATATATTAATATAATCATGGAAATGCTAAGGCATTGGGAGTTAATGGGTTCAAAAAATAATATGGATGCAGAAGGAATATCATTTTTTCTGTTGCTCTTATAGTAAGATTGATTGGAAATTTGTATAATTAATCTACAGAATTTTTAATCAATAATGTACCAGTTTTATGGTAAAGGGAATAGATTTACATGGGGCCCATGTTAGAATGCTTTCAAACAAAAAATATTTATACATTTTTAAAGCAATATAGAAATAGTTTTTGGTTTCATATAACCTAGCTTCTAGATAACAATCTTACCATTTCTAAAACGCTAAATGTATCAAATGTTAATAATCATTATTTAATATTTTCACTTCTGAAATGTTTTAATTTGTAGTTTTTTATTTTAAAATCTTTATATCACTTCTCATTTAGACTTGGAACAAACTCTTTACACAAAATATATTAAGTAAATTGCTAAGCATTATAGAAAACAACAGACTAAAATGGGATCCTAAAGGAAATTTAGGGTTCTTTTCATCATGCAGACCACAGTAATGGCTACCACTTATTGACTGCTTGCTCTCTGAAAGTGAAAGCGACGCGTTTGTGTTCGACTCTTTGAGACCCCATGGACTGCCACGCTACTCTGTCCATGGAATTCGAGGCAAGAATACTGAAGTGAGTACCCACTCCCTTCTTCAGAGAATCTTCCCAACTCAGGAATGAGTCCAGGTCTCCCACATTGTGGGAGACATTGGTGTTCCGCGTTACGGGAGTATTCTTTACCATCTGAGACACCAGGGAAGCCCAAGAATACTGGAGTGGGTAGCTTATCCCTTCTTTAGGGGATCTTCCTGACCCAGGAATTTAACTAGGGTCTCCTGGGTTGTAGGCAAATTCTTTACCAGCTGAGCTACCAGGGAACCCCTGCTCTCTTAAAGACACTGCCGTCAATGCGGTTTTAAAAATGTATATGCATCTTCAAGTTTATATACACAGTCAATATAAAGGTAGGTGCAATTACAAGTCCGTATACTTTACTATTATGTTACATATACTTTATTGTTATGCTATATACACCCAAATAGGTGTTCATTTAATGCATGTCCAAATTCTTTCTTGAACTTCTGGATACAGTTGGTAAAACTCATATTTCCAATAAAACACATGTAATTGCTCACTTATCTGTATTCACTGTTTGTTCTAATATGCTTTGAAAGTTTTGTTTCCTTAAAGTTCTTAACTGTTATGTTAGAATTTGTGAACATATTATAATAAACTGAGCATTAGAGAATCAGAAAGAAACACTACATTATTTATAAATATTGCATATGTAATTCAGAAACAGAATAGTATAGAAAGAAATTCATTAATATGTTTTGCTATACAGCTTAGTTTGATCCAAAGTTATGAGTATAATCAATTTAGCAATTATTTTGAATCACCTATATTAGTTTATTTGTAGTTAATGTTTATTTAATGTCAGTAAAAAATTTAACTAAAACAAAAATAGTATATCTTTGAGATCTAGCCTCTCCTCAATCCCTACACATACTTAAAAAATAATTTAAAAAGCATATCAGTTGCTTCCTGGTAATTCTCCTTTCCACATGACAGCTACACAACATCAAAAAAGGATTCATTTTTTAGTACTCCATTAACATGCAACCACGTTCCAGATCTCAATAGACCATTCTCCTGGAAAGCAATTTTTATTTGTTAATGAGTTTCCACAACAGAAAAACTATAGATCTGAGATACATTCTTCAGAGATTTCAGATACTGACAAGATCTTGACATTTTGCATTTAAGAACAACCGGTGGATTCATGCATATCTCCCAGCACCCAAAGATAAGTGATTTGGTAGTACTGGAAAGTTAAAATAATAACCAAAATTTATCCAACTATATTTTAAATCTGGTGAAAGGCATTCTATTTGAATAACTGGCATAGAGGGTCTCCTGGGTTGTAGGCAAATTCTTTACCAGCTGAGCTACCAGGGAACCCCTGCTCTCTTAAAGACACTGCCGTCAATGCGGTTTTAAAAATGTATATGCATCTTCAAGTTTATATACACAGTCAATATAAAGGTAGGTGCAATTACAAGTCCGTATACTTTACTATTATGTTACATATACTTTATTGTTATGCTATATACACCCAAATAGGTGTTCATTTAATGCATGTCCAAATTCTTTCTTGAACTTCTGGATACAGTTGGTAAAACTCATATTTCCAATAAAACACATGTAATTGCTCACTTATCTGTATTCACTGTTTGTTCTAATATGCTTTGAAAGTTTTGTTTCCTTAAAGTTCTTAACTGTTATGTTAGAATTTGTGAACATATTATAATAAACTGAGCATTAGAGAATCAGAAAGAAACACTACATTATTTATAAATATTGCATATGTAATTCAGAAACAGAATAGTATAGAAAGAAATTCATTAATATGTTTTGCTATACAGCTTAGTTTGATCCAAAGTTATGAGTATAATCAATTTAGCAATTATTTTGAATCACCTATATTAGTTTATTTGTAGTTAATGTTTATTTAATGTCAGTAAAAAATTTAACTAAAACAAAAATAGTATATCTTTGAGATCTAGCCTCTCCTCAATCCCTACACATACTTAAAAAATAATTTAAAAGCATATCAGTTGCTTCCTGGTAATTCTCCTTTCCACATGACAGCTACACAACATCAAAAAAGGATTCATTTTTTAGTACTCCATTAACATGCAACCACGTTCCAGATCTCAATAGACCATTCTCCTGGAAAGCAATTTTTATTTGTTAATGAGTTTCCACAACAGAAAAACTATAGATCTGAGATACATTCTTCAGAGATTTCAGATACTGACAAGATCTTGACATTTTGCATTTAAGAACAACCGGTGGATTCATGCATATCTCCCAGCACCCAAAGATAAGTGATTTGGTAGTACTGGAAAGTTAAAATAATAACCAAAATTTATCCAACTATATCTATTTGTCTGATACCTGTTCTAAATTCTGGTGAAAAAGGCATTCTTGATTTGTGATATGGAACCATGGTTTGTGCATAGATAAAGCATGGGATTATTGGGAAACAGCACTGCATAGAGTGAGCAATGATTTAAGGATCATTTCCTGAAGAAAGAGATATTAAAGTTTGAATCTAGAACCTCATGTGAAATAGAGATTTTTCTCTTTAAGAACTGTTTGCATGCCTGATCTCATTTAATTAGACAGGAAACTAGTTTTTTTTTCCCCCTAGAGACAGAAATTGGGTGAAAAATACTGTTGCAATGTTAAGGTAAAACTACGGAAGCATTTAAATTGTTAAACTGTCAGGAAATTTCAGAGAAATATTTGTCTTCTTTGGATTCCTAAAGGTAAATTGTACATAAATATAACCATTGTATAATGTATGGGTAAGTATGTGTTGTGTTTACAGTAGACACTGCCTGCTATGTAGTGTTTGGGTAGAGACTGAGGGCCTGTGAGAAACCTCTGTTCTCCTCAAAGCTATTTCCTGGGAGGGATGATTTGACCACACTTGTCCTGAAAAATATGGCTTAATTCTCATACCAAACCTGAGGAGAAAAGTTATGGGCTCAGTGATTGATAATATTTTGTAGCAGTTAAGAGAGTAGCTCTGAAGCTAGATGAGTCTTGTTCTCCACCCCAGCTCCAGCTGTTTCTAGATGGACATCCTTTTGCAGGTTACTTAGTTTCTCTGAGTGTTACCTTTCTCTTTTATAAAATAAGAAAAATATATCTAATTTTCAGGTTTTTCTAAGGATTAAATATTAAAATGTACATATATTCTGCTTTACTGTGTCTGACGTATAACCTGCTTTCAATAAATATAATATTTATTATTAAGAAATACTAAAACCATGGAAACCTTGATTTGGAGCATTTTTATGAGATCGCTGGAATTCCATGAAGATTCCACCATACTTATGAACTGAGACTTCAGAAAGAGCTTTGTGGCTTCTGCTTAATAAGACTCTCACTAAGTTTTCCTGCTACAGAACCCAGACAAACTGATGGGTCAACTCTCTGTGATCTATTTTCAAAGATATCTCCCTTATGAGCAAGTGTCAATTTATAAGAACATTTGCTTGCTTTTCAGACAGTCTGTCAAGTGTTACCAGCATAGTGTTTCTCATAGTAGTTGATTTCTAAGTTTAATATTCCTTGCAGAATGCCCAAGAAAAACAAGGCTAGGTGAGTCTGCACCATTTCACAGTTCTTGTCTAGAACCTCATGTGAAATAGAGATTTTCTCTTTAAGAACTGTTTGCATGCCTGATCTCATTTAATTAGACAGGAAACTAGTTTTTCCCCTAGAGACAGAAATTGGGTGAAAAATACTGTTGCAATGTTAAGGTAAAACTACGGAAGCATTTAAATTGTTAAACTGTCAGGAAATTTCAGAGAAATATTTGTCTTCTTTGGATTCCTAAAGGTAAATTGTACATAAATATAACCATTGTATAATGTATGGGTAAGTATGTGTTGTGTTTACAGTAGACACCGCCTGCTATGTAGTGTTTGGGTAGAGACTGAGGGCCTGTGAGAAACCTCTGTTCTCCTCAAAGCTATTTCCTGGGAGGGATGATTTGACCACACTTGTCCTGAAAAATATGGCTTAATTCTCATACCAAACCTGAGGAGAAAAGTTATGGGCTCAGTGATTGATAATATTTTGTAGCAGTTAAGAGAGTAGCTCTGAAGCTAGATGAGTCTTGTTCTCCACCCCAGCTCCAGCTGTTTCTAGATGGACATCCTTTTGCAGGTTACTTAGTTTCTCTGAGTGTTACCTTTCTCTTTTATAAAATAAGAAAAATATATCTAATTTTCAGGTTTTTCTAAGGATTAAATATTAAAATGTACATATATTCTGCTTTACTGTGTCTGACGTATAACCTGCTTTCAATAAATATAATATTTATTATTAAGAAATACTAAAACCATGGAAACCTTGATTTGGAGCATTTTTATGAGATCGCTGGAATTCCATGAAGATTCCACCATACTTATGAACTGAGACTTCAGAAAGAGCTTTGTGGCTTCTGCTTAATAAGACTCTCACTAAGTTTTCCTGCTACAGAACCCAGACAAACTGATGGGTCAACTCTCTGTGATCTATTTTCAAAGATATCTCCCTTATGAGCAAGTGTCAATTTATAAGAACATTTGCTTGCTTTTCAGACAGTCTGTCAAGTGTTACCAGCATAGTGTTTCTCATAGTAGTTGATTTCTAAGTTTAATATTCCTTGCAGAATGCCCAAGAAAAACAAGGCTAGGTGAGTCTGCACCATTTCACATTTTGTATTTCTTTTAATAGTCTTAGACAAATGTCAGTTGAGTGCGACAAAGTACTGTTCTTCACTTTCCCAACTTTTTCTTTAACTTTCCTTTCTAAAAACCTTAATTTTTGTTACCATCATGGTTCATTAGGCCACTAAAAGATTCACTGCTGTCAATAACTCACTTGATATCACCACTAGTTACTTCCAGCTTCCTTTTTCCATTATTCTTTCTTTTATAAGGAGATCATTTTACTTTTTGTATTTATTGTTTTGTGAAATATGGAATTGTCTTTTGTATTTTACAAAAGTTCTACTTAAATGGCTAATTTTGCATGGTTTAGTTTGTGACAGACTGATCACCACTTATCCAATATTTTTAGGGCCTTCTGGAGTATTCTGTCTTCTCCATAGCTAGCAGAGGGACTTGGCTTAAAACTGACTTCTTTCTTTCTTGTTTCCAACTGTGTGCTGACAGAGTGAGTAGAATTGGTTTTTACATGGATCCTTCTACATTTTTTCTTCGGAGCACATCTCTGTCCTTTCTTTCAGGAAGTGCCCATAGAAAAGCTCATCATACTGCTTAACTTTCAGGCTGTTGTTCCATGTCCTGCCCTACCTGATCTGGATCAGATAGGCTGTTGCCTGTCCTGTATTAGCTGGCAGCCTGCATTCAAGATGATACCACTAAAGGGATGAAAATCTAGAGATGGTTTTCATGGTAGCTTCAAATCTCTCCTGACACATATATAGAAGCAATGCTATGACAGACTGAAACAAAATGCAACTCAGAAAACCTTTGCCATCTTCATGTATGACTTTATCCTGCCTCTGGCCTGTCCTTGGTTTTTGCCTCTACCATTTCTACGTATTCAAAGTCTAACTTCAAACACTCATTTTGAATCACAGCTCCTCCATGAAGACTTCTTTGATTTGTTTTCCTCCATCTGGAAGTTATCTCTTCCACTTTCCACATGCTTTCTATTTAACTGCTATATTCTATCCACATAGCTTTCTAAGTTTAATATTCCTTGCAGAATGCCCAAGAAAAACAAGGCTAGGTGAGTCTGCACCATTTCACATTTTGTATTTCTTTTAATAGTCTTAGACAAATGTCAGTTGAGTGCGACAAAGTACTGTTCTTCACTTTCCCAACTTTTTCTTTAACTTTCCTTTCTAAAAACCTTAATTTTTGTTACCATCATGGTTCATTAGGCCACTAAAAGATTCACTGCTGTCAATAACTCACTTGATATCACCACTAGTTACTTCCAGCTTCCTTTTTCCATTATTCTTTCTTTTATAAGGAGATCATTTTACTTTTTGTATTTATTGTTTTGTGAAATATGGAATTGTCTTTTGTATTTTACAAAAGTTCTACTTAAATGGCTAATTTTGCATGGTTTAGTTTGTGACAGACTGATCACCACTTATCCAATATTTTTAGGGCCTTCTGGAGTATTCTGTCTTCTCCATAGCTAGCAGAGGGACTTGGCTTAAAACTGACTTCTTTCTTTCTTGTTTCCAACTGTGTGCTGACAGAGTGAGTAGAATTGGTTTTTACATGGATCCTTCTACATTTTTTCTTCGGAGCACATCTCTGTCCTTTCTTTCAGGAAGTGCCCATAGAAAAGCTCATCATACTGCTTAACTTTCAGGCTGTTGTTCCATGTCCTGCCCTACCTGATCTGGATCAGATAGGCTGTTGCCTGTCCTGTATTAGCTGGCAGCCTGCATTCAAGATGATACCACTAAAGGGATGAAAATCTAGAGATGGTTTTCATGGTAGCTTCAAATCTCTCCTGACACATATATAGAAGCAATGCTATGACAGACTGAAACAAAATGCAACTCAGAAAACCTTTGCCATCTTCATGTATGACTTTATCCTGCCTCTGGCCTGTCCTTGGTTTTTGCCTCTACCATTTCTACGTATTCAAAGTCTAACTTCAAACACTCATTTTGAATCACAGCTCCTCCATGAAGACTTCTTTGATTTGTTTTCCTCCATCTGGAAGTTATCTCTTCCACTTTAGACTTTCCACATGCTTTCTATTTAACTGCTATATTCTATCCTACTAGAAAGTAAACTCCTTTAGCACAGAGTTCACTCAGCTCAGATAATGAATAGAAAACTTCTGAAGTTATTTCACTTCAGTTGCTCAATTGTGTCTGACACTTTGGGATCCCATGAACTGCCACATGCCAGACTTCCCTGTCTTCCACTATTTTCTGAAACTTGTTTAAACTCATGTCCATTGAGTTGGTGATGCCATTCAGCCATCTTATCTTCCTTCATCTTCTTTTTCTGCCTTCTGCTTTTCCCAATATCAGGGTCTTATCCAATGAGTTGTCTCTTTACATCAGGTAGCCAAAGTATTCAAGCTTCAGGTTCAGTATCAGTCATTCTAATGAATATTCAGGGTTGATTTCCTTTAGGATTGACTGGTTTGATTGTGAGGATTAAATTACACCAAGTCCAGTGCTTAGCATTTCATAAATTGTACTTATTGTTATTATATTAACACAGAAAAATACACTTTGGAAAAATTTTTTAAACATCCAGGTGTTGAAACAAATAAAGTTTTTAGATAAGGTAAGTTGAACACATCTTTCCTCAAGCATCTTACCTAATGCTAGAGAAAAAAATGTTCAAAAGTTTTATGTTAGGTATAAAATGCATATAGTCAATTTCTGCATGGAATTGTATTACTCCAATATAAAGTACTTTTTAGATGTTGAAAAGACTGCTGATACTTATATTGCTTAGTCACATCATGAGACTAGCAGAGTTATCTTCTGAAATCCAAAAGTCTGTCACCAGCAGCTTCCTGAACAACCTCCCTGGTCTCTCAACTGAAATTCTTAAGTGTGTCTTGATCCTCAATATAACAATAATCATTATCTTCCAACTGCTCTTTTCTTTGCTCATTTGATTGCTTATTTATTTCAGAATGTTTAGCCTTCCCTAAATATGCCTATCCATGAGAAGTAGTTTTATTCTTCTCTAAAGGTTTCAGATGGCTATATGGAAATAAGTAAGTCACTTACCTACATTTTGTGTTTTCCTGAAGAGTACATTATGAGTTTTGTGGGATTCTTTTTGCTAAGCCTTTTAAACTATTGTTTCTATTTTGAATAAGGGATATAAACAGTGGGTAAATTAGTTCATTTCAGTTTTGGTACATGAATAAATCTCAATTGTATGACAGAAGAATTTATTTCAACACAAATTATCAAGAAAGTATCACTAGTAAGTATAGATTACCCTTAATCAACATGGGTTTGAATTGCTCTGGTCCAGTTTTACATGGATTCTTTTCATAGTAAATACCACAGCATTATTTTAAAATTGCATATATGGAGGTACCACATATATGGAGGGCCCACTGTAATTTTGATCTAGTTTTTTTATTATTATTATTATTTGACTTAGATTTTTGACTGTGTGGATGGTCAGATTCCCTAACTCCCACTTTTTTCAAGGGTCATCCATACACTTTTTTAAAAAAATGTATACTTTTCACTTTTCACATATAAGCCTTTAAAAATGTCAAATGCAAACTAAGAAAACCATTCAGGTGTAGCTTACCTTTCTAGGTCCTGTGCTCTTTAGCTCAAACACATCCATTGTATAATTTACCCTACGTCCATAGTGATCAAACTGAACGTTCCCTGTCAGTCCTTGAATTTGAACCTATGAATGAAAAAGAAAATCCACCATTTTACTTACAGAAATATTTGCCATTTTCCTTACAGAAAAATTTACTTTATCTGCTAGACTCATGACTACACATGATTGTGGAATTATAATCTATAAACAAGTCACTAGAAAAGCCATGCGGTATTGGAGCTACTGGGACAGAATCTGAAAGAGGAATATCAAAGTAATATATAAGCAATTCTCTGATGTACTTGGAAGATAAATGTGTTTTATTTTTTATTATGAAGTTTCCATTGTAACTAACAGAATACTTTCTCAATTTTGAAACATTGCTCATAGGAAGAGAAATATGGTTTGCTTTATAGTTACTTTTCAGTTTTATCTACATAGTCACAGAATGGGTTAAAGAGCTCTGATGCCCACACTAGATCATATTTCTCCTTGTTAATGTTAAAATTAAAATATTCAGAAAAATAACGTATTTTTGAAAATATTCAAGTACACTTTATTCCAAGTCTCTTTAAATCATTTATACTTAGCTTATGCTCTGAATCCAATGCAGTTTAGAACATTTAAATGTAATACTAAAAATACACACATATTCAGTAATCATTTAAAGAAGTGTTAGCATAAATACAAAAGACCAAAATAAATACTTAATCCAAGATTACAAATCAATTAAAGATCTACTGAGGTAGCTGGTAGATTAGTAGACTAATAATATATGCCAAATATTTCAGGTTCTTCCTCATTCCTGGGTCCAAGGGTTGTACTTCTTGGACCCTTTTTGGTTAGATAGGTTTATGTAACACTTTTTGAGAAAAAAGTTGTAAACAGATGCGGTGAATGCTAAATCCTTTACTTGCAAATTATAAGCCTCCCTACAACTCTGTCCCTTTTGTAGTATTCAAGATGGTAATTGCTATGTCAGCTTGGATCCCTGAATGATTATAATAAGCAGAGTGCCCCTACTAATCTGGTGTGTGTCTGTGAGTGTGAAATACTCTTTCTTTGTTTTAAACCACTGAGACATGGGGTTGTTTCTTACTGTGGCCTAGCTTAGGTTCTTATAAACACCAATATTCTATCTAGTGGGATTTCAGGGTGACACAGTGGTAAAGAAGTTGCCTGGCAACCAGGAGATGTGGATTTGATTCCTGAGTTCAGAAGATCCTCTGGAGGAAGAAATGGCAACCCACTCCAGTATTTTAGTACAGTAATTACTCCAGTAATTTAGAGAAATTTCATAAACAGAGAAGTTTGTCAGTTTACAGTCCATGGATTTGGAAAGAGTTGGGCATGACTTAGTGATTAAACCACCACTCCTAATTTTCTATCCATCATTTTAGTTAGAAATGTCTCAGAAATGATAATGACTCAATATATTAAAATGGCAATGGTAGTATAAATGTATATGAAGATATATTATTTGGTTTTCTTGAATATTCCATTTAAAAAGGACTATAAAATAAATTGAGGGCTTCCAAGGTATTTCTGGTGGTAAAGACCCTGATTGGCAATGCAGGAGACATAAGAGATACAGACTTGATCCCTGTGGTAGGAAGATCCCTGGAAGAAGGCACGGCAACCCACTCTAATATTCTTGCGTGGAGAATCCCATGGACAGGGGAGTCTGGCAGGCAACAGTCCATAGGATTGTAAAGAGTTGGACATTACTGAAGCGACTTAACACACATGCAAGCATGAAACAAATTGAACATAAATAAAATTGTGAGTTACCTGTTTGAGTGTCCTCTCCATGTCAATCCCCTGACCCCATGGAGCAGCAGGATTTGCCAGACAATCCCCAGCATTTCCTCTCCTGGAAATATCAATTTTCTGTCTTCTGAGACTTCTGAATGTTTCAGCCATCACAAGGACTCCATCATAAGTCAGAGCAGATGTATACTAACAAAATAAAAGTAAATATAATGATAAATATTAAATTCTTTATCAATTTTTAGCAATAGTTGGGAGACTGTGTGGATTTATGACATAAAGTACCATCCTTTCTGAAGGGCAGTTAAATTACTGATAATTAATTGACTATAGCTACAAAAATTTCTATTATTGTTTTATTACAAAGATTATATACCCAAATCTCACCACTATGATTTTTAAAAAGGAGAAAACTGACTTTGAAAAATAGAAATTCCAACGCAAAATTTTCCATCATTTGGCAGAAGCCAGGCCTCTTTTTGTTGCCTTTTTGTTGTGTCCAAGTCAAAACAAATCTATCTATCTATATGTTTATCTATACATACTTTAATGGCTAAATGCAGTAGTTCTACAACCTACCTGTAGTCTCTTGTGGTTGAACCTCAGCAGGGGTGGGGCATCTTACTATTTCCTCTTCCAAATGTCCATCAGGGGTCTCAGATTTAATATATGTTTATTGACTTAGAGTGTATATTTCTGTCTAGTTTCTCAGAAGAATGAGTAGAGATGTTTATTGTTACTTTAATATAGGGTACCAGAAATAGCATCTACTTATTTAAACAATGTGTATGCACTTTGCTAAGTAAGCATGAGTTTTGTTATACCTATGCCTGCTGAGTGTGCTCAGGAAGGTTAAATCATCTCTCTAAGTTTCTATTGCAACTTAGGATCAAAGTGGAGAAATGAAGTATATAGATCATCTGCTTTCTAACGATCATCTATGCTTCTCTTTGAGAAAAGGCAGATCCCTCGGGAAAAGATTATTAAGATTAAGAGAGAAAATGAAGAAAAATGCAGAAGAAAATATGATTTGTTTCAGCTGAAAATCAAAAACCAAGAAATACTTGTAAAATTCGATTAGAGAATTCCTAATCATATGAAAAATATGGTACAATTTTCTTGAAGTGTGGCAGAGCATCAATGGTTAATCATGACAAAAATCTGCATTATCTCTTTCAGGAATTTCATATGTGCAATTCTGCATGATTAACATATACTAAGTCTATCTGTATATGGGGTAGTTTTGTGACATAGAATATGGAAAATTAACTTGATTTTCTGCCCAGAAATTAAGAAAAAATATTTGAAATTTAAACTGTAGAAAGTAAATTTAGGTGATATGACTATTAAGTTTAGCAAATCAGCATTCCAGGAAAGAAAAGGACTAAAATATGGATAAGACAAAGTACATAAATTCTAACAAAGAACCTTTGAATGATAAAGATTCAAATTAAAACTTCGTCAGAAAGATTTACATGGGACATATCAATTATTAGCCTTACTGTATATTCTTTGAGGACATGACAAAATAGGCTTAAGGATAATCCCACCCATAATTGGAGTAGGATGGTTGATGAAAATTAAGCTAATTAACCAAAGCTGCATATACTGTCACCCCTGCCTGGAACAAAGTACCTTTGACTAGAGAAAGTCATCCAATCATCTTTCAAGGAATGAAAACAACCATTGAAGTAGAAACAGCAAAAACAATAAAACAATGCTAGCATTTCAGGATCCAGAGATTAAAAAAAGAAAATTATTATTGCTTTTCTAATAGGGAGAGAAAAGTTGAGAAGATGTGACACCAAAAAAGCCAAAGCACTTTCTGTGTTTAAAAAGTCCATTCATTTTTATGAAACTAGTGAACTAGAAGAGAGAACACATGCTGTATGGAGTTTTCTTTGAGATTTAAAGGCCAATGCCTTTTGGAAAAGCATTTGATTAAGTGTGCTCAGGAAGGTTAAATCATCTCTCTAAGTTTCTATTGCAACTTAGGATCAAAGTGGAGAAATGAAGTATATAGATCATCTGCTTTCTAACGATCATCTATGCTTCTCTTTGAGAAAAGGCAGATCCCTCGGGAAAAGATTATTAAGATTAAGAGAGAAAATGAAGAAAAATGCAGAAGAAAATATGATTTGTTTCAGCTGAAAATCAAAAACCAAGAAATACTTGTAAAATTCGATTAGAGAATTCCTAATCATATGAAAAATATGGTACAATTTTCTTGAAGTGTGGCAGAGCATCAATGGTTAATCATGACAAAAATCTGCATTATCTCTTTCAGGAATTTCATATGTGCAATTCTGCATGATTAACATATACTAAGTCTATCTGTATATGGGGTAGTTTTGTGACATAGAATATGGAAAATTAACTTGATTTTCTGCCCAGAAATTAAGAAAAAATATTTGAAATTTAAACTGTAGAAAGTAAATTTAGGTGATATGACTATTAAGTTTAGCAAATCAGCATTCCAGGAAAGAAAAGGACTAAAATATGGATAAGACAAAGTACATAAATTCTAACAAAGAACCTTTGAATGATAAAGATTCAAATTAAAACTTCGTCAGAAAGATTTACATGGGACATATCAATTATTAGCCTTACTGTATATTCTTTGAGGACATGACAAAATAGGCTTAAGGATAATCCCACCCATAATTGGAGTAGGATGGTTGATGAAAATTAAGCTAATTAACCAAAGCTGCATATACTGTCACCCCTGCCTGGAACAAAGTACCTTTGACTAGAGAAAGTCATCCAATCATCTTTCAAGGAATGAAAACAACCATTGAAGTAGAAACAGCAAAAACAATAAAACAATGCTAGCATTTCAGGATCCAGAGATTAAAAAAAGAAAATTATTATTGCTTTTCTAATAGGGAGAGAAAAGTTGAGAAGATGTGACACCAAAAAAGCCAAAGCACTTTCTGTGTTTAAAAAGTCCATTCATTTTTATGAAACTAGTGAACTAGAAGAGAGAACACATGCTGTATGGAGTGGAGCAGAGCAAAGCAGATATTTATTCAGAGTGTCAAAGGCTTTTGACAGGTCATAGAACTGATAGGTGGAAAGAAGCAGTACTTTGAATTGGTTTTACTTTTTTTTTTTTTTTTAAGGATTTCACTCTTTTCTGTGTGTTTTGTGCTAAAATCCAAGAAATCATATTTATGGGCAAATATTTCTATACGGCATCTAGAAATTCTAAATAAGTATACTCTTCTTTTTGGAGGCAAGTAAAACTAAGTTTTGACCTAGAGCTACTTGTTGCTTTAAGCAGTGATTAGAATGTTGGCAGGATGAATTCTGTTAATCAATGATTGTATAAAAAATGATAGAGTTTGGCAGAATCATAGTGATGAGTCTAGGTTTTGACAGGAAAGAACTGCATGAATTCTATTTCTGCTGCTCATAGTTTTATGGGAATGTTTTCAGTTATGATGCACAAAATAGGACAAGATCAAATAAAATAATGACTATTTTCTATGGTAGTTGTGAGGATGAAGTTTCATATTATGTCTGAGAGTCCTTTGAAAAATGTGCTAGACACTGGCTAAGAACAGTTAAGATTACCTAGATGACCCAAAATAGTTAAAAGAGTTGTCTAGTGTTCCTCAGTGCAAGAAGTCTGTGATATAGAAAATATACATATTAAATGAGCTTTGTTCAAACTTGATTTATCATTTTATTTGCTGTGAATTCAGTTTATATTAATTAATCAACAATGTCTTAAATAAGATATTTTAAGCAGAGACACATTGAACAAAAAAAGCTAATTAACCAAAGCTGCATATACTGTCACCCCTGCCTGGAACAAAGTACCTTTGACTAGAGAAAGTCATCCAATCATCTTTCAAGGAATGAAAACAACCATTGAAGTAGAAACAGCAAAAACAATAAAACAATGCTAGCATTTCAGGATCCAGAGATTAAAAAAAGAAAATTATTATTGCTTTTCTAATAGGGAGAGAAAAGTTGAGAAGATGTGACACCAAAAAAGCCAAAGCACTTTCTGTGTTTAAAAAGTCCATTCATTTTTATGAAACTAGTGAACTAGAAGAGAGAACACATGCTGTATGGAGTGGAGCAGAGCAAAGCAGATATTTATTCAGAGTGTCAAAGGCTTTTGACAGGTCATAGAACTGATAGGTGGAAAGAAGCAGTACTTTGAATTGGTTTTACTTTTTTTTTTTTTTTTAAGGATTTCACTCTTTTCTGTGTGTTTTGTGCTAAAATCCAAGAAATCATATTTATGGGCAAATATTTCTATACGGCATCTAGAAATTCTAAATAAGTATACTCTTCTTTTTGGAGGCAAGTAAAACTAAGTTTTGACCTAGAGCTACTTGTTGCTTTAAGCAGTGATTAGAATGTTGGCAGGATGAATTCTGTTAATCAATGATTGTATAAAAAATGATAGAGTTTGGCAGAATCATAGTGATGAGTCTAGGTTTTGACAGGAAAGAACTGCATGAATTCTATTTCTGCTGCTCATAGTTTTATGGGAATGTTTTCAGTTATGATGCACAAAATAGGACAAGATCAAATAAAATAATGACTATTTTCTATGGTAGTTGTGAGGATGAAGTTTCATATTATGTCTGAGAGTCCTTTGAAAAATGTGCTAGACACTGGCTAAGAACAGTTAAGATTACCTAGATGACCCAAAATAGTTAAAAGAGTTGTCTAGTGTTCCTCAGTGCAAGAAGTCTGTGATATAGAAAATATACATATTAAATGAGCTTTGTTCAAACTTGATTTATCATTTTATTTGCTGTGAATTCAGTTTATATTAATTAATCAACAATGTCTTAAATAAGATATTTTTAAGCAGAGACACATTGAACAAAGTGTTATGTATTGATTTGTTGAAAAAAATGTTATGACCTAATTTTGTGATCTCCTCTAGGAATAAGAGTTCAATATTCACTCATTCAGTGTTCATGATAACTTTACAGCATGTAACTACCATGAATAATGAGAAATAATTATATGCATTTATTAAATGGACACTGAGTGTCTAGTATCATGCTAAGAGTATGAAAGATGAAAAAAACTATACATGTTTGTATATAAAACAAAGTACCCAAAGCTAGGACATAGATAAATCGGGTTGGAGATTATCAAATAGTAAACATTGTCATAGGCTAAAGGCAACATAGGAAAGGACTAACCATAACAGTGTGTCCAGACAGAAGGATTACGGTAAACAAATATTATTACTTATTATCCCTGAAATTTAGGAAAAAAAAAAAGTCACAAGGAGTGACAAAACACTGCCAAGAAATTTGAAGCTCATTCTAGATACTAAAACTCTAAGGATAACAAGAATTTGAAACGATGACTTACTGAAGAACTGTTGAGATTAAAAAATAAAACTGAAAAAATATGTGAGGAAGAAAGAACCACAAATAGAGAAGAGAAGAGCTAGGGAGTCTCTACATTCACTGATGACAGAATGAGAGAACATGCTGTAAAGCAAATTATTCAGATGAGTTTAGAAGGAAACGTTATATTTGCTGTCCATGTGTATTAATATTTGAAGTACTTGAGTTTTGATGATTATTTTTCTCTGAACCAGCTTGTAGGCAAAAGGCAGATTAAAAGACTTCTGAAGTTCCTTTTAATCCTGAAGGTGGTGTGCATCTTGGAAAATTTTTGGCTTTTTAATATACTTTCATATGTATTATCTGAGCAAGCAAAGTGCTATAGTATAGTGGGCAATGCACTTGTCTAAGGCTCAGGGAGTTCACAACTTGATCTTGGGTGGGCATTCCAACAAATCTGGTCCTTGACTGAAGGACAATCAATCAATCTACCATTTAATATCTTGCATTTGGTAATCTGTAAAATCAGAGGATGGAACTACAGTGCTTAATACATAAAGGATAAATGGTTTGTTTTGAGATTCTATGCTTTTATAGAGTAGTGAAAATGACATAACTAGACATAATTTCTATATTATTCAGAAGACATTGACATGGCTAGAAGGGAAAGTTTTATAACTAGGAAATAAAATAGGTGAGATTCTCTACAGTAGATTATATTTTCTTAGGCTTGAAATACTCAAACATGCCAAAAAATTACAATCGAAAACTTTTATCTTTTGCTAATGAAAAAAATTTGCAAAAATGGACACTGAGTGTCTAGTATCATGCTAAGAGTATGAAAGATGAAAAAAACTATACATGTTTGTATATAAAACAAAGTACCCAAAGCTAGGACATAGATAAATCGGGTTGGAGATTATCAAATAGTAAACATTGTCATAGGCTAAAGGCAACATAGGAAAGGACTAACCATAACAGTGTGTCCAGACAGAAGGATTACGGTAAACAAATATTATTACTTATTATCCCTGAAATTTAGGAAAAAAAAAAAGTCACAAGGAGTGACAAAACACTGCCAAGAAATTTGAAGCTCATTCTAGATACTAAAACTCTAAGGATAACAAGAATTTGAAACGATGACTTACTGAAGAACTGTTGAGATTAAAAAATAAAACTGAAAAAATATGTGAGGAAGAAAGAACCACAAATAGAGAAGAGAAGAGCTAGGGAGTCTCTACATTCACTGATGACAGAATGAGAGAACATGCTGTAAAGCAAATTATTCAGATGAGTTTAGAAGGAAACGTTATATTTGCTGTCCATGTGTATTAATATTTGAAGTACTTGAGTTTTGATGATTATTTTTCTCTGAACCAGCTTGTAGGCAAAAGGCAGATTAAAAGACTTCTGAAGTTCCTTTTAATCCTGAAGGTGGTGTGCATCTTGGAAAATTTTTGGCTTTTTAATATACTTTCATATGTATTATCTGAGCAAGCAAAGTGCTATAGTATAGTGGGCAATGCACTTGTCTAAGGCTCAGGGAGTTCACAACTTGATCTTGGGTGGGCATTCCAACAAATCTGGTCCTTGACTGAAGGACAATCAATCAATCTACCATTTAATATCTTGCATTTGGTAATCTGTAAAATCAGAGGATGGAACTACAGTGCTTAATACATAAAGGATAAATGGTTTGTTTTGAGATTCTATGCTTTTATAGAGTAGTGAAAATGACATAACTAGACATAATTTCTATATTATTCAGAAGACATTGACATGGCTAGAAGGGAAAGTTTTATAACTAGGAAATAAAATAGGTGAGATTCTCTACAGTAGATTATATTTTCTTAGGCTTGAATTTCCAAATTACAATCGAAAACTTTTTACTCAAACATGCTGTCAGTAAGAGATTGGTAAAAGCTGTTTAAAGAATGATGTCTTATTATGGAGAAACTCCAAACCCACTAAGAGTTTAAGAAACATTATGCCATTATCTATATGATATCTAAGGAATTTATCTTTTCAGGAGAGAAAAAAAATGTGCCTATGATCAGAAATTTGCCAGTTTTCTTTGTAAATATCAATAATATACTTCTGCAATGCCTGTCATATAAAATTAAACAATCTGACATTTTACTGTTAATTTGAAACAGAAATCTTGCAGATACTTACATATTTTACATTTTCTACCTTTTTTCTTACTAATTGAAAATCACTTTGCAAATAGTTTTTATCTTGGTGGAATAGTTACCAGTGGTTATTCACATTTGAAATATTTAGTTAACAAAAATTTCTAAAGTATACTATTTATTCATAGAAACTCATATGCAAAGCAATAATAATAATAAACATATTGAGTTAATGTTTAACAACTCCTCTACAAAATATAGAATTTTAGAAAATACTAAGAATTTTGGTGACAAATAATAAAAAATTATTTCTGCCCCATGCCATACAATGCATAATTAACTTTGTACCTTAAATTGTAAAAAAGTATTACAAATACATAAGATAAAAACAAATAAATACCTTTGGAGGTGTCTCAGATCCTGGATATTCTCTCTGATCTAGTTTCTTCCAGCGATCCATTAATTTGGTTACCATAGGTGTATTAAAATCTACCAACTGGAATCCTGTAACATTGGCTCCACCATGCTATTAAAAATGCACTTGTCTAAGGCTCAGGAGTTCACAACTTGATCTTGGGTGGGCATTCCAACAAATCTGGTCCTTGACTGAAGGACAATCAATCAATCTACCATTTAATATCTTGCATTTGGTAATCTGTAAAATCAGAGGATGGAACTACAGTGCTTAATACATAAAGGATAAATGGTTTGTTTTGAGATTCTATGCTTTTATAGAGTAGTGAAAATGACATAACTAGACATAATTTCTATATTATTCAGAAGACATTGACATGGCTAGAAGGGAAAGTTTTATAACTAGGAAATAAAATAGGTGAGATTCTCTACAGTAGATTATATTTTCTTAGGCTTGAATTTCCAAATTACAATCGAAAACTTTTTACTCAAACATGCTGTCAGTAAGAGATTGGTAAAAGCTGTTTAAAGAATGATGTCTTATTATGGAGAAACTCCAAACCCACTAAGAGTTTAAGAAACATTATGCCATTATCTATATGATATCTAAGGAATTTATCTTTTCAGGAGAGAAAAAAAATGTGCCTATGATCAGAAATTTGCCAGTTTTCTTTGTAAATATCAATAATATACTTCTGCAATGCCTGTCATATAAAATTAAACAATCTGACATTTTACTGTTAATTTGAAACAGAAATCTTGCAGATACTTACATATTTTACATTTTCTACCTTTTTTCTTACTAATTGAAAATCACTTTGCAAATAGTTTTTATCTTGGTGGAATAGTTACCAGTGGTTATTCACATTTGAAATATTTAGTTAACAAAAATTTCTAAAGTATACTATTTATTCATAGAAACTCATATGCAAAGCAATAATAATAATAAACATATTGAGTTAATGTTTAACAACTCCTCTACAAAATATAGAATTTTAGAAAATACTAAGAATTTTGGTGACAAATAATAAAAAATTATTTCTGCCCCATGCCATACAATGCATAATTAACTTTGTACCTTAAATTGTAAAAAAGTATTACAAATACATAAGATAAAAACAAATAAATACCTTTGGAGGTGTCTCAGATCCTGGATATTCTCTCTGATCTAGTTTCTTCCAGCGATCCATTAATTTGGTTACCATAGGTGTATTAAAATCTACCAACTGGAATCCTGTAACATTGGCTCCACCATGCATAAATCTCTCAAGAGAAATGTCTTTGAATCCCTATAAAAATCAGTATGACAGTTTGTTAAGCTTAGTTAATCACTGCAGTTAATAGTTAACATTTTGACTCCTCAATGTTAACATGAATTGGTAACCAATACAATTTCAAATAAAGTGATGGCTAGAAACTAGTGGAAGGTACAATTATGTCAATTTAGCTGTTAAATTCTGTCACTCAAAAACTAATACATGATGCCACATCAACAACAACAAAAAACAGAAATCACATCATTATCTCAGAAGATACAGAAAAAGCATGTGACAGAATTCATCATCCATTTATGAAAAAAATTCTTGCCAAAGTGAGTATAGTGGATATATATATATCAACATAATAAATGCTATTTTTTGACAGACTCACAGCCTATATAATATTCAGTGGTGAAAAGCTGAAAATCTTCTTGCTAAAATCTGGAGTAAGGCAAGAATTCCTACTTGTCACCACTTGTATTCAACATACCATTGGAAGTCTTAGTCACAGCAATCACATAAGAAAAAGAAATAAGATAGTATCCAAATTTGTAGGGAAAAGGTAAAATTGACATTATCTGCAGATTATAAGATACTATAGATAGGAAGCCCTAAAGATTCCACATAAAAAATACTAGAACTGATAAAAGACTTCAGCAAGATATAAGAATACAAAATTAACATACAGAAAACTGTTGAATTTTTTTACACTAATAGTACATATCAGTGAGAGGATATAAAATAAATATTAAAATTACATCAGAAAAACTTAAAATACCCAGGCATAAACTATACTATATAGGTGAAAGACCTACATGCTAAGATCTATAAAAAAATGATAAAAGAAATTGGAGATAACTCAAAGAAATTGAGAGATATCCCATGCTCTTGGATTAGAAGAATAAATATTGTTAAAATGGCTAACTACCTAAAAATATATACAGATTTAATGAGATACTTATCAAATTAGGTATGACATTTTTCACAGAAATAGAATGAATAATTCTAAAATTTACATGGAACCACAAAAAACCCAGAATTGAAAAGCAATCTCGAAGAAAAAGAGCAATTGGAGGATAACCCTCCCATACTTCAGAGAGTAATACAAAGTTACAGTAATCAAAACAGCATAGTCTTGGCACAAAAACAGACATGTTGATCAATGGAATAGAATAGACAGCCCAGAAATAAACCAACAGATCAGTTAATCTTCAACGAAGGAGGCAAGACTATACAGTGGAGAAAGGAGTCTCCTCAGCAAGTGGTTTTGGGATAATTGGATAGCTGCATATAAATCAATGAACTAGGAACACTCCCTTATACATAGGACTAAACTCAGAATGGCTTAAAGATATAAATATGAGACATGATTCCATAACTCCTAGAAGAGAACATAGGCAAAACATAAATTGAGCAGTATGTCTTTGTTCAGTCTCCCAAAGCCAAATAAATAAAAGCAAAAATAAATAAATTGGAACTAGTCAAAATTAAAAAATTTTGTGCAGCAAAGGAAATCATAAAATGAAAAGACAGCCTACAGAGTGGAAGAAAATATTTGCAAAGGACTTAATTTCCAAAATATACAAACAGTTCATACAGTTTAATATCAACAAGACAAATAACCTAATCAAAACATGGGTGGAAGACCTGAATATAATAGCCTTTTTTTGTCCAAAGAAGACATACAGATGGTCGAATAGCTCATGAAAATATATTAAATATTGCTAATCAATAGAGAAATGCAAATAAAAATCACAATGAGGGATCACCTTACACAAGTCAGAAGGTTATTTTCAAAAAATCTATAAATAATAAATGCTGGAAAGGGTGTGGAGAAAAGAGAACCCTCTGCACTGTTTGGTGGGAAGGTACATTGGTGTAACCACTATGGAGAACAATATGGAGATTCATTAAGAGACCAAAAATAAAGTTACCATGTGTGCACGTGTTAAGTCACTTCAGTCATATCTGACTCTGAGAGCCTATGGGCTGTAATCCTCCAGGCTCCTCTGTCCAAGGGATTCTCTAGGCAAAATACTGGAGTGGGTGCCATTCCCTCCTCCTGGGTATCTGCTGACCCAGGGATCAAACCCACATCACTTTATGTCTCCTACAATGGTAAGTATGTTCTGTACCACTAGTGCCAGCTGAATATCCCAAAGCTTCCATATGATTCAACAATTCTACCCTTGTACATACATCTGGAGAAAATTCTAATTTGAAAAGACATATCTGCACACCAGTGTTCATAGTAGCACTATTTATAATGGCCAAGACAAGGAAACAACCTAAATGCCCATTGACAAATCAGTTAATAAAGGAGATATGGTATATACACAAACTAATAAAAATATATGCTCTAGAGATTATCATACTAAGTAAAAAATCTCCTCAGCAAGTGGTTTTGGGATAATTGGATAGCTGCATATAAATCAATGAACTAGGAACACTCCCTTATACATAGGACTAAACTCAGAATGGCTTAAAGATATAAATATGAGACATGATTCCATAACTCCTAGAAGAGAACATAGGCAAAACATAAATTGAGCAGTATGTCTTTGTTCAGTCTCCCAAAGCCAAATAAATAAAAGCAAAAATAAATAAATTGGAACTAGTCAAAATTAAAAAATTTTGTGCAGCAAAGGAAATCATAAAATGAAAAGACAGCCTACAGAGTGGAAGAAAATATTTGCAAAGGACTTAATTTCCAAAATATACAAACAGTTCATACAGTTTAATATCAACAAGACAAATAACCTAATCAAAACATGGGTGGAAGACCTGAATATAATAGCCTGTTTTTGTCCAAAGAAGACATACAGATGGTCGAATAGCTCATGAAAATATATTAAATATTGCTAATCAATAGAGAAATGCAAATAAAAATCACAATGAGGGATCACCTTACACAAGTCAGAAGGTTATTTTCAAAAAATCTATAAATAATAAATGCTGGAAAGGGTGTGGAGAAAAGAGAACCCTCTGCACTGTTTGGTGGGAAGGTACATTGGTGTAACCACTATGGAGAACAATATGGAGATTCATTAAGAGACCAAAAATAAAGTTACCATGTGTGCACGTGTTAAGTCACTTCAGTCATATCTGACTCTGAGAGCCTATGGGCTGTAATCCTCCAGGCTCCTCTGTCCAAGGGATTCTCTAGGCAAAATACTGGAGTGGGTGCCATTCCCTCCTCCTGGGTATCTGCTGACCCAGGGATCAAACCCACATCACTTTATGTCTCCTACAATGGTAAGTATGTTCTGTACCACTAGTGCCAGCTGAATATCCCAAAGCTTCCATATGATTCAACAATTCTACCCTTGTACATACATCTGGAGAAAATTCTAATTTGAAAAGACATATCTGCACACCAGTGTTCATAGTAGCACTATTTATAATGGCCAAGACAAGGAAACAACCTAAATGCCCATTGACAAATCAGTTAATAAAGGAGATATGGTATATACACACTATAGAATATTGCTCAAATTAAAAGAATGAGTTCATATAGCAACATGGATGGACCTAGAGATTATCATACTAAGTAAATTAAGTCAGACAGAGAAGGATAAATATTTTATGATATCATTTATATGTGAAATCAGAATAAAATAATACAGGTTAAATTTATTTACAAAACAGACTTAACACACATAGAAATCAAATTTGTGCTTACTAAAGTAGAAGATGTGGGAAGAAAAGATTAAAAGTTTAGGATTAACAGATGTATGCTACTATATATAAAATGGATAAACAATAAAGGACCATAGCATAGGGAACTATATCAATATTTTGTAATAATCTATAATGGAAAAGAATCTGAAAAATAATATATATATATTTATATATACACACACACATATATAAACACATATATAAACACATTGTATATAACTGAATCACTTTGCTCTACATTTGAAACTAACGCAGCATTATTTTTCAATGAAAAAAAATTTAACATGACTTCCTTGGTAGTCCAGTGGGTAAAGAGTTTGCCTTGCAGTGCAAGGGTCATTGGTTCCATCCCTGGCCCAGAAAGATCCCATGTGCAGTGGAGCAGCTGGGTCAATGTATCCAATTATGAGCCAGCGTTCTGGTGTGCATGCTCCCAGAGCTAGTGCTCTCCAATGAGAGAGGTCACTGCAATGGGAGGCCCACACATGCCAAAGAATAAAAAGATGGATGAAAATAAATGATGATTTAGAGACAAAAAGAAAAAAAAAAACCTAACAAACAAAAAAGGATACAAATGTTTCTAGTTCAATTAAATTCAATTTAACAAGTATTAATATTTCAAAAAGGTGGGTGCCATTCCCTCCTCCTGGGTATCTGCTGACCCAGGGATCAAACCCACATCACTTTATGTCTCCTACAATGGTAAGTATGTTCTGTACCACTAGTGCCAGCTGAATATCCCAAAGCTTCCATATGATTCAACAATTCTACCCTTGTACATACATCTGGAGAAAATTCTAATTTGAAAAGACATATCTGCACACCAGTGTTCATAGTAGCACTATTTATAATGGCCAAGACAAGGAAACAACCTAAATGCCCATTGACAAATCAGTTAATAAAGGAGATATGGTATATACACACTATAGAATATTGCTCAAATTAAAAGAATGAGTTCATATAGCAACATGGATGGACCTAGAGATTATCATACTAAGTAAATTAAGTCAGACAGAGAAGGATAAATATTTTATGATATCATTTATATGTGAAATCAGAATAAAATAATACAGGTTAAATTTATTTACAAAACAGACTTAACACACATAGAAATCAAATTTGTGCTTACTAAAGTAGAAGATGTGGGAAGAAAAGATTAAAAGTTTAGGATTAACAGATGTATGCTACTATATATAAAATGGATAAACAATAAAGGACCATAGCATAGGGAACTATATCAATATTTTGTAATAATCTATAATGGAAAAGAATCTGAAAATAATATATATATATTTATATACACACACACATATATAAACACATATATAAACACATTGTATATAACTGAATCACTTTGCTCTACATTTGAAACTAACGCAGCATTATTTTTCAATGAAAAAAAATTTAACATGACTTCCTTGGTAGTCCAGTGGGTAAAGAGTTTGCCTTGCAGTGCAAGGGTCATTGGTTCCATCCCTGGCCCAGAAAGATCCCATGTGCAGTGGAGCAGCTGGGTCAATGTATCCAATTATGAGCCAGCGTTCTGGTGTGCATGCTCCCAGAGCTAGTGCTCTCCAATGAGAGAGGTCACTGCAATGGGAGGCCCACACATGCCAAAGAATAAAAAGATGGATGAAAATAAATGATGATTTAGAGACAAAAAGAAAAAAAAAAACCTAACAAACAAAAAAGGATACAAATGTTTCTAGTTCAATTAAATTCAATTTAACAAGTATTAATATTTCTTAAGTGCCTCTGAGTTCCTTTTATGAAGTGTGGGTCTGGATACAGGAGATGAATAAAAGTACCAAAAAGTCTCCTGTTAAGGTCGTATTTGTCATCTGATATAGATAAGCAGATATGTGTCTTATGTGAAATTGTGTCTTATACTAATACTAAGGTATTATGGTAATCTGAGTCTGTGATGTGTAAAACTTTTCATAGAGGTTTAGTATAATTACAGTGTGGTTTAAAAGCAAATAGAGATAGTGCTTTGAGACAGAGAGTGAAAGCTGTGATTATATCAGTCTCTATATCCTCAAACTCCTGGGAAATGGCAGTGGATGAGATGAGAGAAAATAGGTCATTTGTGTTTGGTAAGGAAAAATATGGGATCCACAAGGTGGAGTGAGGAAGGTGGAAGGGAAGGCTGTCATCTCATTTGGTTCAGAGGTAGTTACTTTAAAATTTCTGGAAAAAAACTTATTTATTTTACAACTCTATCTATGTATCTATATCTTCTATACAGTATATTCCATACTTGGCCCTTTTTTCCCATTAGAAATTTGAGGTAACATAATTTTGTAAACAAACAAACAATTATAGGAAGATGGCAGAAAGCATATTAAAAAGTGAATTAATATAACCAAAGATATTAGCTCAGACAAAAGCCCCCCTACACACACATGTATACACACACAGAGAGTTTCAATCATCTGCACTTGTTTTCCTTTCTGTTCCCTCTTAGTATTTAGGAAACTTGTTTGAAAAATGTGAATTTGATTCAGTAGCCTTGAGAAAACTTTAATCAGGGACAATAGGAATCAGGAAGAAGAAGACGATCTATTGTTACCTATACTCCTGCATGTGTCGTAGTCATGATTTTGGAAACTTCTCTGTGTTTTATTTTAATAATAAAGGGAACTGTCTTACTAGCCAAAGTATACATGTTTCTGTATGATTGGAAGAAGAAACAAATCACAAAATGAAACAAAGTTGTTATAGAAAGACCCAGGAGTGTGTATTCATAGTTAATATTGATGCTGGGCTGATTATGTATCAGACACTGTGGTAAGCACATTTCACTGATTATCAACCTAGTTTAGTTCTAATAACAAACTTATGAGATAGATCCTATTATTAACCTTACCCTAAAAATAAAGAAACAGAATTGATTAAAGCAAAACTATTCAAGACCTCCCATAAAATACATATTAGAACCAAGAGACTCTTAATTTTGCCTTTTTAATAGTATGTTCTTATGTGTTCTTACACAAATATGTGCTTTCAATTTTGGTATTTATCATAATATTCCTAGGAGAGACAGGGAGATACTGTAGAAAACAACCCAGGCTCTGAATTCCATTTCTGGAACTTTCTAGCCTTAGGCTTTCCACATGCAAAAGAAGAATGATAATGCTAAATCAGTTAGCACATCGGTTTGAATTTAGTAAACAATAGCTATTGCTAATTAATTCACTCAATAAATATTTATTTTATGTCTATTATATGCTATCTGATTTGAAAGTTCATTAGTAATATTCTCATTTCACTGGGAAAGAAATTAGACACTGGAAATCAAGCCTATGTTTTTGAAATTGGAAAAATACTATCAGTCTTTAGTAAAATGTCAGCTGAACATTTGTTATGAAAATTAGAAGATAAGGCAGACGCACAGAAGGACAAATAATTTTGATTTTTCAAAACTATAATGATTCAACTATTGCATTAATTGCTAATTGATGACATTACTATTTTATTTTAGTAATGTCTGAAATAGAATACCTGCCGTTTTCTTTGATAGACATATCCCACAGATGCAATACATTCAGACAAAGCTGCAGCTCTGTTGTTGTTCAGTCGCTAAGTCGTGTCTGACTCTCTGCAAGCTCATGGACTGTAGCATACCAGGCTTCTCTGTCCTTTTCTATCTTCCAGAGTTTGCTTAAATTCATATTCATTGAGATGATGATGTTATCTAACCATCTCATCCTCTGCTGTCCCCTTCTTCTTCTGCTATCAATGTTTCCCAGCATCAGGGTCTTTTCCAATGAGTTGTATGGACAAGATATTGGAGCTTCAGCTTCAGTATCAGTCCTTTCAATGACTATTCATGGTTGACTTCCTTTAGGGTGGACTGATTTCCTCTTCTTGCTGCTCAAGGGACTCTCAGGAGTCTTCAACAGCACCACAATTTGAAAGCATCAGTTCTTTGGTGTTAAGCTTTTTTTATGGTCAAACTCTCACATCCAGATAAAACCACACCTTTGACCATATCGGCCTTTGTTGGCACAGTGATGCCCCTGTTTTTTTGTTTTTTTGTTTTTTTGTTTTTTTTTTTTTTAATGTTATCTAAGTTTGTGTTAACTTTCCTTCTAAGGAGAAGGAGCATCTTTTGATTTCATGGCTGCAGTCACTGTCCAAAGTGATCTTGGAGCCCAATTAAAAAAAAAAAATGTCACTGCTTCCACTGTATCCCCTACTATTTGCCATAAAAACATAGGACCAAATACTGTGATCTTAGTTTTTTGAATGCTGAATTTCAAACCAGATTTTTCACTTCCTCCTTCATCCTCAATAAGAGGCTCTTTAGTTCTGCTACATTTTCTGCCATGAGAGTGGTGCCATCTGCATATCTGAGGTTGCTGATATTCTACTGGAAATCTTGATTCCAGCTTGTGATTATTCAGCCTGGTGTTTCTCACTATGGTACTCTGCATATAAGTTAAAAATGTGAGGTGACAGTATAGATCATCCTGGTAGTCCTTTTCCAAATTTGAACCAGTCTGTTGTTCCACGTCCAGTTTTAACTGGTGCTTTTCAATCTGCATACTGTTGCTTCATGATTTGCATACAGATTTATCAGAAAACAGGCATAGTTCTCTGGTATTCTTATGTCTTTAAGCAGTCTCCAGAATCTGTTGTGATTCCCACAGTCAAAGGCTTTAGCTCAGTCAATGAAAAAGAAATATATATTTTTTCCTGGAATTCCAATGTTTTATCTATGATCCCACAAATGTTGGCAATTTGATCTGTGTATTCTCTGCCTTTTCTAAATCCAGCCTGTACATCTGGAAGTTCTTAGTTCATATACTGCTAAAACTAAGTTTGAAGGATTTTGAGCATTCCCTTGCTAGCATGCAAAATGAGTGCATTTGAACATTCTTTGGCATTGCCCTTCTTTGGGATTGGAATGAGAACTAAACTAAAAGAGTCCTGAAGCCATTGATGAGTTTTCCAAATTTGCTGATGTATTGAGTGCAGCATTTTTTTTTTAATGCTTTTTGGGGGTGGGTGGGTGGGAGGTGGGTTGAGGAGAGATGGGAGTGGGTGGGCCACTTCTATTGGTCTTTCATTTATCTATTCATCCATATTTATTCTTTGGCCAGTGTGGGCCTCCATCGCAGTGGCCTCTGTTGTTGCAGAGCACTGGCTCTGGGCACGTGGGCTCCAGAGACCTGGGTCGGTAATTGAACACATCAGTCCAGCTGCTCTGCAGCACGTGGGATCCTCCCAGGCAAGGGATTGAACTGGAGCCCCTTGCACTGCAAGGCGGTGTCCTTACCCATTGGACCACCAGGGAAGCCCCGAGTTTTATATTTATTTGCTTATTTTTGTTTGTGCTGATTGCTTTGTGAAGGTCAATTAAAATAACATTAAAATCTTGGTGGAATATTACAACAGCTTACTTATTGTTAATATGTACTTATATTTCATATACTCTTTATCTGTCCTGTTCAAACAGAAGTAATCCAGTGGATGACTCTATCTGCATCTTGAGTGTTGATGAGAAGAACAAGCTGGGAGCCAAAATTATCAAGGCAGAGATGATGGGAAATATGGTAAGGTTTATATGTTGTTCTTTTGGAGAATTACTAAATATTTAACTTCCTACAAGTAATTTTAGAAATTCCTTAGCTATGTGGTTGTAGCATCTTTTGAAAATAACTGCTGCTTATTTATTCTTTGAAAAAATTCTTAAATACTCCTAAGATCAGTATTGTCTACTTCTAAATAAATTATATAATCTACCATATTTTTGAAATGTAAGATTCTGAATGCTTTTCAGTTTACTTCTTTTTTTAAATTTTGTTTATTTATTTATTTTTGGCTATTCTGGGTTTTCACTGCTGCCACAGGGTCTTCTCTAGTTGTAGGAAGTGGGGGTTACTCTCTAGTTGAGATGAGCAGGCTTTTCTAAATCCAGCCTGTACATCTGGAAGTTCTTAGTTCATATACTGCTAAAACTAAGTTTGAAGGATTTTGAGCATTCCCTTGCTAGCATGCAAAATGAGTGCATTTGAACATTCTTTGGCATTGCCCTTCTTTGGGATTGGAATGAGAACTAAACTAAAAGAGTCCTGAAGCCATTGATGAGTTTTCCAAATTTGCTGATGTATTGAGTGCAGCATTTTTTTTTTAATGCTTTTTTTGGGGGTGGGTGGGTGGGAGGTGGGTTGAGGAGAGATGGGAGTGGGTGGGCCACTTCTATTGGTCTTTCATTTATCTATTCATCCATATTTATTCTTTGGCCAGTGTGGGCCTCCATCGCAGTGGCCTCTGTTGTTGCAGAGCACTGGCTCTGGGCACGTGGGCTCCAGAGACCTGGGTCGGTAATTGAACACATCAGTCCAGCTGCTCTGCAGCACGTGGGATCCTCCCAGGCAAGGGATTGAACTGGAGCCCCTTGCACTGCAAGGCGGTGTCCTTACCCATTGGACCACCAGGGAAGCCCCGAGTTTTATATTTATTTGCTTATTTTTGTTTGTGCTGATTGCTTTGTGAAGGTCAATTAAAATAACATTAAAATCTTGGTGGAATATTACAACAGCTTACTTATTGTTAATATGTACTTATATTTCATATACTCTTTATCTGTCCTGTTCAAACAGAAGTAATCCAGTGGATGACTCTATCTGCATCTTGAGTGTTGATGAGAAGAACAAGCTGGGAGCCAAAATTATCAAGGCAGAGATGATGGGAAATATGGTAAGGTTTATATGTTGTTCTTTTGGAGAATTACTAAATATTTAACTTCCTACAAGTAATTTTAGAAATTCCTTAGCTATGTGGTTGTAGCATCTTTTGAAAATAACTGCTGCTTATTTATTCTTTGAAAAAATTCTTAAATACTCCTAAGATCAGTATTGTCTACTTCTAAATAAATTATATAATCTACCATATTTTTGAAATGTAAGATTCTGAATGCTTTTCAGTTTACTTCTTTTTTTTAATTTTGTTTATTTATTTATTTTTGGCTATTCTGGGTTTTCACTGCTGCCACAGGGTCTTCTCTAGTTGTAGGAAGTGGGGGTTACTCTCTAGTTGAGGTGAGCAGGCTTCTCGCAGCACATGGGATCCTCCCAGGCCAGGGATCGAACTGGCGCCTCTTGCACTGCAAGGTGGTGTCTTTACCCACTGGACCACCAGGGAAGCCCTGAGTGCAGCACTTTAAAACAATGTGTTTTAATATTTTAAGTAGTTCATATGGAATTCTGTCACCTCCACTGACTTTGTTTATAGTAATTCTTCCTAAGGCCCATTTGACTTCACACTACAGAACCTCTGGATCTAGGTGTGTGATCATAGCATTGTGGTTACCCAGGTCATTAAGATCTTTTTATATAGTTCTGTGTATCCTTGCCACCTCTTCTTAATATCTTCTCTTTCTGTTGGGTCCTTACCATTTCTATACTTTATTGTGCCATTCTTGCATGACATGTTCCTTAGATATCTCTAGTTTTCTTGAGAGATATCTAGTCTTTCCCATTCTGTTGCTTTTCCTCTATTTCTTTGAATTGTTAATTAAAAGAAGGCCTTCTTGCCTCTCCTTGCTATTCTCTGGAATTCTACATTCAGTTGGCTGTATATTTCCCTTTCACTTTTGCCCTTCACTTCTCTTCTTTCCTCAGCTATTTGTAATGTCTATTCAAACAACCACTTCGCCTTCTTGCATTTCTTTTCTTAGGGATGATTTTGGTCACCCCGACTTTGCGCCCCCCTTTGTATCTATTGTCCTAGTGCATTGATTTAGTCTTGAGTGTTGATGAAACAAGCTGGGAGCCAAAATTATCAAGGCAGAGATGATGGGAAATATGGTAAGGTTTATATGTTGTTCTTTTGGAGAATTACTAAATATTTAACTTCCTACAAGTAATTTTAGAAATTCCTTAGCTATGTGGTTGTAGCATCTTTTGAAAATAACTGCTGCTTATTTATTCTTTGAAAAAATTCTTAAATACTCCTAAGATCAGTATTGTCTACTTCTAAATAAATTATATAATCTACCATATTTTTGAAATGTAAGATTCTGAATGCTTTTCAGTTTACTTCTTTTTTTAAATTTTGTTTATTTATTTATTTTTGGCTATTCTGGGTTTTCACTGCTGCCACAGGGTCTTCTCTAGTTGTAGGAAGTGGGGGTTACTCTCTAGTTGAGATGAGCAGGCTTCTCGCAGCACATGGGATCCTCCCAGGCCAGGGATCGAACTGGCGCCTCTTGCACTGCAAGGTGGTGTCTTTACCCACTGGACCACCAGGGAAGCCCTGAGTGCAGCACTTTAAAACAATGTGTTTTAATATTTTAAGTAGTTCATATGGAATTCTGTCACCTCCACTGACTTTGTTTATAGTAATTCTTCCTAAGGCCCATTTGACTTCACACTACAGAACCTCTGGATCTAGGTGTGTGATCATAGCATTGTGGTTACCCAGGTCATTAAGATCTTTTTATATAGTTCTGTGTATCCTTGCCACCTCTTCTTAATATCTTCTCTTTCTGTTGGGTCCTTACCATTTCTATACTTTATTGTGCCATTCTTGCATGACATGTTCCTTAGATATCTCTAGTTTTCTTGAGAGATATCTAGTCTTTCCCATTCTGTTGCTTTTCCTCTATTTCTTTGAATTGTTAATTAAAAGAAGGCCTTCTTGCCTCTCCTTGCTATTCTCTGGAATTCTACATTCAGTTGGCTGTATATTTCCCTTTCACTTTTGCCCTTCACTTCTCTTCTTTCCTCAGCTATTTGTAATGTCTATTCAAACAACCACTTCGCCTTCTTGCATTTCTTTTTCTTAGGGATGATTTTGGTCACTGCTTCCTGTACAATGTTATGAAACTGAACCCATAGTTCTTCAGGCTCTTTGTTTACCAGATCTAATGCTTTGCATCTATTGATCACCCCTATTGTAAGCAATTTGATTTAGGTCATACCAATTGACCTAGTGCTTTCCCCTATTTTCTTCAATTTTAGCATGAATTTTGCAGTAGGGTATCCATGATTTGAACCTGAGTCAGCTATGGGACTTGTTTTTGCTCACTGTATAGAGCTTCTCCATCTTCGTCTGTAAAGAATATAATCAATCTGGTTTTGGTGTTTACCATCTGGTGATGTCTGTGTGTGGAATCATCTCTTTTGTTTTTGGAAGAGGGTATTTGCTATGACCAGTGTGTTCTCATGGCAAAACTCTGTTAGCCTTTGCCCTGCTTCCTTTTGTATCCCAAGACCAAACTTGCCCGTTACTCCAGGTATCTCTCGACTTCCTACTTTTGCATTGTAATCCTCTGTATGAAAAAGACATATTTTTCTGGTGTTAATTCTAAAAGGTCTGGAGTTCATAGAACCATCCTGTGATGTTGATATTCACTCTTTCCATCTCCTGCTTTACCACATCCAATGTACCTTGATTCATGGACCTAATGTTCCAGTTTCCTTTGCAGTATTGTTCTTTACAACCTCAGACTTGACTTATACCACCAGTCACATCCAAAACTGGACATCTTTTCTGCTTTGGCCTAGTCTGTCATTCTTTCTGGAACTATTTCTCTGCTCTTCCCCAATAGCAAATTTGACACCTACTGACCTGGGAGGCGGGCTCAGCTTCCAGTGTCACATCTTTTTGCCACTTCACACTGTTCATGGGGTCTTGAAGCAATAATAATGAAGTGGTTTTCCATTCAATTTTCCCATGTTTGGTTATATGGCCAAAGAAATTAAAAACCCTAATTTAAAAATATATATATATATACCAATGTTCATAGTAGTATTATTTAAAATAGCCAAGATATGGAAGCAAAGTGCTCATCAACATATGTTGAAAAGAAGGATGTGAGATAAATAAAAAATTTTGTTCATCCATAAAATAGCAAAATTTTGTTGTTTGCAACAACATAGATGGACATGGAACATGTTATACCTAATGAAATAAATCAGACAGAGAAAAAGAAATATCACATGGTATGTATTTTACTCATAATCTAAAAAAAATGCATTAGAGCAACAGAAGAGAAATATATTCACAGATATAGAGACAAACTAGAAGTTAACAGTGGGGAAAGGAAGATGGAGAAGGACAAGTTAGGGGTGAAGGGTAAGATGCACAAACTACTATATGTAAAATAAATCAGGTACAAGCACAACAAACATAGCCAATATTTTATAGTAACCTTAAATGGAATATAATCTAAAATATTAAAGCACTATATTATATATTTAAAACAATATAGTATTTTACATAAATTGTACTTCACTATTTAAAAAAAAAGGAAGTCATTGCTTGTCTCTTTGGGTCTTTAGAGAGGTAAGGTTTGTATAATAAAAGAGAAGTAACCATGTCTTTTGGCTTGACTGGAGGTGAGATTTCAGTACACTTCAGTAGCTGTAAAGGCTAAGAGAATCAGTGAGACATGTAAAACATCAATTTATTTCTGTTTCATCAGGATAGAAGATGAATAATATAATTATTGTTAAGCAAATAAGATAAATTAATCTTATAAGCAGTAATTTAAAATAAATGTTGAAAATCATTTACAGACTAATTGCATTCTTAGTCAAATGAAATTGAGTATTACTTTAAGTATACATTCTACATTTCAGCAAAATAACTTGACAGCCATTAAGAAGCCAATAGCTCTGTGTCATTACTTATTCTGTCTCTTGTTTTAGAGAAGTATCATTTATAAAGTATCCAAGAAATATTCATATTTAAAATTTTAGCTGCTCCAGAAAGTTAACCTAGTTTAAATAAGGGAGTCATTTGACATATACATAATAGTATGCTTTTAAGAGAGAGGGATCAAGCTGGTAAAGTTTTACAGTTCACCTGTCATTAAAAACATATTAAAAGTACATCTATATGTGAAACATTTCTCACAGAAAGCTAAATAGAAACTGAAAGAACTCCTATATAACCAGAACAGTGAGAAATGTCTCCATATTAGTAGATAGAATTTTAAAAAAAGGATCAGATCAGGAAATGAAGCTTTGGGAAAGATCTGTATATAAAAGAAGGCCAGTACAGGCAAAGCCCTGCTCTGGGGAGTGAGCTAATCAAGCTACAATCTGAGCACCCAAGTCAGACAGTCTTGTCAGGAGATAAGAATTCTGGGAGAATTTCTGGGAAAGTTAAAAGATTATATAAAGCCTAGATTGTATTACTACTTTTAAGGCATGCCTGCAAGCTGGCTTTCCAACTATGAGGACAGAGAGAGCCTTGCACTGGCAGCTGTATCTCATGACAGCCCCCAGTCTGAATGATGACCCAAGTTCCAAAAGTTGGTAATAAAGCTCTTAACTGATTTAAGAAATATAACCTATACAAATGCAATAGAAAGGAACTAAAAAGTACAAAGATGAACTAATAAAAAATAGATAATTCAATTGCTGAGAAAAAGACAAATCTAAGAGTGATGGATAACTGATTAAATGCAGTAGAGGAATAGTGACAAAAGATGAACTAAAAAAAGAAATTTGGCTTGACTGAGGTGAGATTTCAGTACACTTCAGTAGCTGTAAAGGCTAAGAGAATCAGTGAGACATGTAAAACATCAATTTATTTCTGTTTCATCAGGATAGAAGATGAATAATATAATTATTGTTAAGCAAATAAGATAAATTAATCTTATAAGCAGTAATTTAAAATAAATGTTGAAAATCATTTACAGACTAATTGCATTCTTAGTCAAATGAAATTGAGTATTACTTTAAGTATACATTCTACATTTCAGCAAAATAACTTGACAGCCATTAAGAAGCCAATAGCTCTGTGTCATTACTTATTCTGTCTCTTGTTTTAGAGAAGTATCATTTATAAAGTATCCAAGAAATATTCATATTTAAAATTTTAGCTGCTCCAGAAAGTTAACCTAGTTTAAATAAGGGAGTCATTTGACATATACATAATAGTATGCTTTTAAGAGAGAGGGATCAAGCTGGTAAAGTTTTACAGTTCACCTGTCATTAAAAACATATTAAAAGTACATCTATATGTGAAACATTTCTCACAGAAAGCTAAATAGAAACTGAAAGAACTCCTATATAACCAGAACAGTGAGAAATGTCTCCATATTAGTAGATAGAATTTTAAAAAAGGATCAGATCAGGAAATGAAGCTTTGGGAAAGATCTGTATATAAAAGAAGGCCAGTACAGGCAAAGCCCTGCTCTGGGGAGTGAGCTAATCAAGCTACAATCTGAGCACCCAAGTCAGACAGTCTTGTCAGGAGATAAGAATTCTGGGAGAATTTCTGGGAAAGTTAAAAGATTATATAAAGCCTAGATTGTATTACTACTTTTAAGGCATGCCTGCAAGCTGGCTTTCCAACTATGAGGACAGAGAGAGCCTTGCACTGGCAGCTGTATCTCATGACAGCCCCCAGTCTGAATGATGACCCAAGTTCCAAAAGTTGGTAATAAAGCTCTTAACTGATTTAAGAAATATAACCTATACAAATGCAATAGAAAGGAACTAAAAAGTACAAAGATGAACTAATAAAAAATAGATAATTCAATTGCTGAGAAAAAGACAAATCTAAGAGTGATGGATAACTGATTAAATGCAGTAGAAGGAATATGTGATCTGGAAGGTGGAATAATGGAGGTCACCCAATCTGAACAGCAGACAGAAATACAAGTAAAAAATACCAAAAGAAAGTCACATATGAGATCCATGGAGTAACATATGAACTCTATATAGGGATTCCCAAAAGAGAAGGGAAGGGAGGATCAAAAGGTAATAATTGAAAAAATTATGGTTGAAAAGTTCCCAAACCTAAAGAGAAACAGATATCCAGGTGCAGGAAGCACAGAGGGTCCAAAATAAGACGAAGCCAAACTGAGGGCACCAAAAAATATGTCATAATTAAAAAGGGAGAAGTTAAAGAAAATTCTAAAGGCAGCAAGAGAAAAACAAAGATTCAATTACAAGGGATCCCTATAAGATTATCAACTGTTTTCTCTGCAGAAAACTTCCAGCCAAGGAAAGAGTGGCATGATAAAGTTATGATCAGGAAATCATCAATGTAGAATATTCTAATAAGCAAAATTATGATTTTGAATAGAAGAAAAAACAAATAATTTCTCAGACAAGTAAAAACTAAAATAATTCAGCAATATTATTTCTACTCTAAAAGTAATATTGATAGCTCTTCTTTAAATGGAAAAGAAGCAAGAATCTTTAGGAAAAGGGAAAGGCAAATATAAGAGGACTAAAGACTACTTAACTAAATTAGTCTAGAGATAGAAAACAATAAAAATATTGTAAAAGCAATTGGAACTACAATACCCTGTAAAGTGATAAGCATGAAGATGTAAAATAAGACACTGAAATAAGAAAATGTGGGAGAGATGAGTATAAAAATGCAGATCTTTGAGAATACATTTGAACTTGAATGACTGTCAGTTTGAAACAAGTGCTCTCAAGATGACAGAGTGGAAGGACATGTGCTCATATTCTACTGTGAGAACCTGAATGGGGTGAATAGGCAGACTTAGTAAGGAGGCCCAAGTTCCAAAAGTTGGTAATAAAGCTCTTAACTGATTTAAGAAATATAACCTATACAAATGCAATAGAAAGGAACTAAAAAGTACAAAGATGAACTAATAAAAAATAGATAATTCAATTGCTGAGAAAAAGACAAATCTAAGAGTGATGGATAACTGATTAAATGCAGTAGAAGGAATATGTGATCTGGAAGGTGGAATAATGGAGGTCACCCAATCTGAACAGCAGACAGAAATACAAGTAAAAAATACCAAAAGAAAGTCACATATGAGATCCATGGAGTAACATATGAACTCTATATAGGGATTCCCAAAAGAGAAGGGAAGGGAGGATCAAAAGGTAATAATTGAAAAAATTATGGTTGAAAAGTTCCCAAACCTAAAGAGAAACAGATATCCAGGTGCAGGAAGCACAGAGGGTCCAAAATAAGACGAAGCCAAACTGAGGGCACCAAAAAATATGTCATAATTAAAAAGGGAGAAGTTAAAGAAAATTCTAAAGGCAGCAAGAGAAAAACAAAGATTCAATTACAAGGGATCCCTATAAGATTATCAACTGTTTTCTCTGCAGAAAACTTCCAGCCAAGGAAAGAGTGGCATGATAAAGTTATGATCAGGAAATCATCAATGTAGAATATTCTAATAAGCAAAATTATGATTTTGAATAGAAGAAAAAACAAATAATTTCTCAGACAAGTAAAAACTAAAATAATTCAGCAATATTATTTCTACTCTAAAAGTAATATTGATAGCTCTTCTTTAAATGGAAAAGAAGCAAGAATCTTTAGGAAAAGGGAAAGGCAAATATAAGAGGACTAAAGACTACTTAACTAAATTAGTCTAGAGATAGAAAACAATAAAAATATTGTAAAAGCAATTGGAACTACAATACCCTGTAAAGTGATAAGCATGAAGATGTAAAATAAGACACTGAAATAAGAAAATGTGGGAGAGATGAGTATAAAAATGCAGATCTTTGAGAATACATTTGAACTTGAATGACTGTCAGTTTGAAACAAGTGCTCTCAAGATGACAGAGTGGAAGGACATGTGCTCATATTCTACTGTGAGAACCTGAATGGGGTGAATAGGCAGACTTAGTAAGGAGGCCAACAGTTTCCAATGAGGAGAAGGAGGAGGGGGAACAAATATTTCTAGTCTAAAAGTTTTCATAATAACGATCTACTCTGAAAGTAACTTCCTTATTGTTCTATGGATGCAAACTATCTTCCATTGGAATGTCTCATCTAGTCTTACCACTGATAATGTCTGGAGACCATCCTATGGCTACTCCTATGTTAATGTGAGAGTGGGTCTAGTGAGATCTTTACAGCCTTAATATATATCGAAAGATCTATTGTTAATAGCCAACTGAAAAAGTACAAGATGACCTGCCTAAACTAGTTCTTACCCCCTTTCCGGAGCCTTTTTCTGGAAGCTCTCTCTATCCCTTTTTACTTTAATAAAACTTTTGCTGCATGAATCTCTGAGTAACTGAAGTCATCTTTTGCTCCCAAATTGAAATGTTCTCCTTTGGAGGTCACAAATCTGACAATGTTCACTGTAAACTATCTACCTTCATCCATCAATACCAAAAATGCAACTAGTTTCTGAAGAACCACTGAATAGGAGCCGTTGAACAACCATTGACAGGAGAACAACCATCAAAAAAAGATACCCTGCATCCAAGGGCAAAGGAGAAACCACAGCAAGATGGTAGACAAGGTGAAATCACGTTTTTAAATGAAATTTCATAGCTGCCGGAGATGCCCACATGAAACCTTGAGCGCACCAAACTCAGGAAAAGAAGCAGCGATCTCTACAAGAGACTGAGTCAAGCAAAGTGAGATTAGGGAAAAAACTAAGATACCTTTTTTGTAAAGTGAAATAAAGAAATCTTGAAAAGGGAAAGGCAAATATAAGAGGACTAAAGACTACTTAACTAAATTAGTCTAGAGATAGAAAACAATAAAAATATTGTAAAAGCAATTGGAACTACAATACCCTGTAAAGTGATAAGCATGAAGATGTAAAATAAGACACTGAAATAAGAAAATGTGGGAGAGATGAGTATAAAAATGCAGATCTTTGAGAATACATTTGAACTTGAATGACTGTCAGTTTGAAACAAGTGCTCTCAAGATGACAGAGTGGAAGGACATGTGCTCATATTCTACTGTGAGAACCTGAATGGGGTGAATAGGCAGACTTAGTAAGGAGGCCAACAGTTTCCAATGAGGAGAAGGAGGAGGGGGAACAAATATTTCTAGTCTAAAAGTTTTCATAATAACGATCTACTCTGAAAGTAACTTCCTTATTGTTCTATGGATGCAAACTATCTTCCATTGGAATGTCTCATCTAGTCTTACCACTGATAATGTCTGGAGACCATCCTATGGCTACTCCTATGTTAATGTGAGAGTGGGTCTAGTGAGATCTTTACAGCCTTAATATATATCGAAAGATCTATTGTTAATAGCCAACTGAAAAAGTACAAGATGACCTGCCTAAACTAGTTCTTACCCCCTTTCCGGAGCCTTTTTCTGGAAGCTCTCTCTATCCCTTTTTACTTTAATAAAACTTTTGCTGCATGAATCTCTGAGTAACTGAAGTCATCTTTTGCTCCCAAATTGAAATGTTCTCCTTTGGAGGTCACAAATCTGACAATGTTCACTGTAAACTATCTACCTTCATCCATCAATACCAAAAATGCAACTAGTTTCTGAAGAACCACTGAATAGGAGCCGTTGAACAACCATTGACAGGAGAACAACCATCAAAAAAAGATACCCTGCATCCAAGGGCAAAGGAGAAACCACAGCAAGATGGTAGACAAGGTGAAATCACGTTTTTAAATGAAATTTCATAGCTGCCGGAGATGCCCACATGAAACCTTGAGCGCACCAAACTCAGGAAAAGAAGCAGCGATCTCTACAAGAGACTGAGTCAGACCTGCCTTTGAGTGCTTCAGTGTCTCCTGCTGAGGCATGGGTCAGCAGTAACCTGCAACAGTTTTGGAAGGCATGGCATTTGATATAAGTCCTTTTAGAGGAGGTCACCATTAGCTGAACTATAGAGCTGATGAGCAGGAGTGAGGAAGCAGAGACTCTGGAGGGCACACACAAAACCATGTGTGCACCAGGACCCAGAAGAAAGAATCAGTGACTCCAAAAGAAATTGAACCACGCTTGCCTTTGAGTGTTAGGGAGTCTCTGGTGGAGGTGTGTATCTGCCACCGGATCAGGGACACTGAAACAATAGTCCTGGTGCAGCATACAGGCCTAAGTCCTTTTGGAGAAGGTCCCAATTACCTCTACCATAGTTTTTTTATTTTTTTTAATTTTTATTTTACTTTTAACTTTTACAGAGTTTTGTTGTTTGCAAATATGCATGCTCCCAGATTAGTCATATGTATATCTCCCCCATCTCACCCCTCCAGGGAGCACAGCTCCATCCATTAGCTGATAATTATATTAAAGATTTACTGACAATGTCTTTGCCCAAAAGAAAAAGATCCAGTTTTCCCCACAGCCAGTTTCTCCCATCAGAAAGTTTCACAAGACTCCTAACCCCATCCATCAGAGGGCAGACAGAATGAAAACCACAATTACATAAAACTATGCACATTGATCACATGGATCGTAGCCTTGTCTAACTCACTGAAACCATGAGCCATGCCATTTAGGTCCACTCAATATGGTTGAACTCTGGTGGAGAGTTCTGACAAAATGTGGTCCTCTGGAGAAGGGAATGTCAAAACACTTTAGTACTCTTGCTTTAAGAAGCCCAGGAGCAGTAAGAAAAGGCAAAAGGTATGACACTGAAAGATGAACTCAAGTCAATATGTGCCCAATATGTAAAGAATGGAGAAATAGCTCCAGAAGGAATGAAAAAGCTGAGCCAAAGCTAAAACAATGCGCAGCTGTGGATGTGTCTGGTGGTGAAAGTAAAGTCCAACTTGCATCAAAAAGATACCCTGCATCCAAGGGCAAAGGAGAAACCACAGCAAGATGGTAGACAAGGTGAAATCACGTTTTTAAATGAAATTTCATAGCTGCCGGAGATGCCCACATGAAACCTTGAGCGCACCAAACTCAGGAAAAGAAGCAGCGATCTCTACAAGAGACTGAGTCAGACCTGCCTTTGAGTGCTTCAGTGTCTCCTGCTGAGGCATGGGTCAGCAGTAACCTGCAACAGTTTTGGAAGGCATGGCATTTGATATAAGTCCTTTTAGAGGAGGTCACCATTAGCTGAACTATAGAGCTGATGAGCAGGAGTGAGGAAGCAGAGACTCTGGAGGGCACACACAAAACCATGTGTGCACCAGGACCCAGAAGAAAGAATCAGTGACTCCAAAAGAAATTGAACCACGCTTGCCTTTGAGTGTTAGGGAGTCTCTGGTGGAGGTGTGTATCTGCCACCGGATCAGGGACACTGAAACAATAGTCCTGGTGCAGCATACAGGCCTAAGTCCTTTTGGAGAAGGTCCCAATTACCTCTACCATAGTTTTTTTATTTTTTTTAATTTTTATTTTACTTTTAACTTTTACAGAGTTTTGTTGTTTGCAAATATGCATGCTCCCAGATTAGTCATATGTATATCTCCCCCATCTCACCCCTCCAGGGAGCACAGCTCCATCCATTAGCTGATAATTATATTAAAGATTTACTGACAATGTCTTTGCCCAAAAGAAAAAGATCCAGTTTTCCCCACAGCCAGTTTCTCCCATCAGAAAGTTTCACAAGACTCCTAACTCCATCCATCAGAGGGCAGACAGAATGAAAACCACAATTACATAAAACTATGCACATTGATCACATGGATCGTAGCCTTGTCTAACTCACTGAAACCATGAGCCATGCCATTTAGGTCCACTCAATATGGTTGAACTCTGGTGGAGAGTTCTGACAAAATGTGGTCCTCTGGAGAAGGGAATGTCAAAACACTTTAGTACTCTTGCTTTAAGAAGCCCAGGAGCAGTAAGAAAAGGCAAAAAGGTATGACACTGAAAGATGAACTCAAGTCAATATGTGCCCAATATGTAAAGAATGGAGAAATAGCTCCAGAAGGAATGAAAAAGCTGAGCCAAAGCTAAAACAATGCGCAGCTGTGGATGTGTCTGGTGGTGAAAGTAAAGTCCAATGCTGCAAATGTGGCAATACTTTCATAGAAATCTGGAATGTTAGGTCCATTAATTGAGGTAAATTGGAAGTGGTCAAACAGGTGATGGAAAGAGTGAACATTGACATTTTATGAATCGGTTAATTATAATGGACAGGCATTGGTAAATTTAATTCAGATAACCATTATATCTACTACCTTGGGTAATAATCCCTTAGAAGAAATGGAGTAGCCCACAGAGTCAACAAAGGAGTTTGAAATGCAAGACTTGGTTGCAGTTGGGAAAAAACAGTAGAAAAATCACGGTTTGTTTTCAAAGTATACCATTCAATATCACAGTAATTCAAACCTATGCTCCAACCATTAAAGCTAAAGAAGCTGAAGTTAAACAGTTCTATGAAGACTTACAAGATCTTCTAGAACTAACAACAATAAAAGATGTTCTTTTCATCATTGGAGATTGGAATGTGAAAGTAGGAACTTGAGAGATACCTGGAGGCAAGTTTGGCCTTGGAGTACAAAAGGAAGCAGGGCAAAGGCTAACAGAGCTTTGCCAAGAGAACACATTGTGTTCAAACTCCCTATTCTAACAAGAGACAACTCTACACATGGACACTGCCAGATGGTCAGTAATGGAAGCAGATGGATTATATTCCTTGCAGCCAAACACGGAGATCTATGCTGTCAGAAAAAAAAAAGAAAGAAAGAAAAAAGCTCTGGAGCTGACTGTTGCTCAGATCATGAACAACTTCTTGCAAAATTCAGACTTAAATTGAAGAAAGTAGGAAAAAAGACTAGGCCATTCAGGTATGACCTAAATCAAATGCCTTATGATCATACAGTGTGATGAATAAACTCAAGGGACTAGATCTGATAGACAGAATGCCTGAAGAACTATAGATGGAGGTTAGTAACATTATACAGGAGGCAGTGATCAAAACCATTCTGAAGAGAAAGAAATGCAAAAAGGCAAAATGATTGTCTAAAAAGGCCTGAAGATAGCTCAGGAAGGAAGAAATATAAAAGTCAAAGGAGAAAAGGAAAGATATACCTATCGGAATAAAGAGCTCCAGAGAACAGCAAGGAGAGATATGAAAGCCTTCCTAAGTGAAAAAATGCAAAGAAATAGAGGAAAACAACAGAATGGAAAATACTAGAGAACTCTTCAAGAAAATTAGAGATATCAAGGAAATATTTCATGCAAGGATAGGTACAATGAAAGACAGAAACAGTCTGGACCTAACAGAAACAGAAGATATTAAGAAGAGGTGAAAAGAATACACAGAAGAATTATACCAAAAAGATGCTAATGAGCTGGATGACCACGATGGGGTGATCACTCACCTAGAGCCAAACATTTTAGAGTGTGAAGTGGCACTAGGACACATTACTACCAATAAAACTAGTAGGGGTTTTTATGGAAAATTCCAGACAATTTGGAAAACTCAGCAGTGGCTTCAGAACTAACAACAATAAAAGATGTTCTTTTCATCATTGGAGATTGGAATGTGAAAGTAGGAACTTGAGAGATACCTGGAGGCAAGTTTGGCCTTGGGTACAAAGGAAGCAGGGCAAAGGCTAACAGAGCTTTGCCAAGAGAACACATTGTGTTCAAACTCCCTATTCTAACAAGAGACAACTCTACACATGGACACTGCCAGATGGTCAGTAATGGAAGCAGATGGATTATATTCCTTGCAGCCAAACACGGAGATCTATGCTGTCAGAAAAAAAAAAAGAAAGAAAGAAAAAAGCTCTGGAGCTGACTGTTGCTCAGATCATGAACAACTTCTTGCAAAATTCAGACTTAAATTGAAGAAAGTAGGAAAAAAGACTAGGCCATTCAGGTATGACCTAAATCAAATGCCTTATGATCATACAGTGTGATGAATAAACTCAAGGGACTAGATCTGATAGACAGAATGCCTGAAGAACTATAGATGGAGGTTAGTAACATTATACAGGAGGCAGTGATCAAAACCATTCTGAAGAGAAAGAAATGCAAAAAGGCAAAATGATTGTCTAAAAAGGCCTGAAGATAGCTCAGGAAGGAAGAAATATAAAAGTCAAAGGAGAAAAGGAAAGATATACCTATCGGAATAAAGAGCTCCAGAGAACAGCAAGGAGAGATATGAAAGCCTTCCTAAGTGAAAAAATGCAAAGAAATAGAGGAAAACAACAGAATGGAAAATACTAGAGAACTCTTCAAGAAAATTAGAGATATCAAGGAAATATTTCATGCAAGGATAGGTACAATGAAAGACAGAAACAGTCTGGACCTAACAGAAACAGAAGATATTAAGAAGAGGTGAAAAGAATACACAGAAGAATTATACCAAAAAGATGCTAATGAGCTGGATGACCACGATGGGGTGATCACTCACCTAGAGCCAAACATTTTAGAGTGTGAAGTGGCACTAGGACACATTACTACCAATAAAACTAGTAGGGGTGATGGAATTCCAGCTGAACTATTTCAAATAGTAAAAGATTATGCTATTAAAGTGCTACACTCAATATGCCAGACAATTTGGAAAACTCAGCAGTGGCTTCAGAACTGAAAAAGGTCAGTTTTCATTCCAATGCCAAAGAAGGACAATGCCAACTAATGCTCAAACTATCACACACTTGCACTCTTTTCACATACTAGCAAAGTAAACCTCAAAATCCTCCAAGCTAGGCTTCAACAGTACATGAACTAAGAATTTCCAGATGTACAAACTGAATTAGGTAAAGGCAGAGGAACCAGTGGCTAAATTTCCAGGATCCATTGGATCATAGAAAGAGCAAGATAATTTCAGAAAAACATCTTCTTTGGCTTCATTGAATATGAAAAATGACCTTGACTGTTTGAATCACAACAAAGTGTGGAAAGTTCTGAAAGAGATGGGAATACCAGACCACTTGACCTGCCTCCTGGGAAATCTGTATGCAGGATAAGAAGCAACATTTAGAACAGAATGTGGACATGCAGCCACAGACTGTTTCCAATTTGGGAAAAGAGTATATCAAAGCTGTATATTGCCACCCTGCTTATTTAACTTAAGTGCAGAGTGCATCATGAAAAATGTTGCTGTGGATGAAGCACAAGCTACATTCAAGATTTTGAGGAGAAATATCAATAACCTCAGGTATGCAGATGACACCACCATTATAGCAGAAAGTGAAGAGGAACTAAGGAGTCTCCTGTTGAAGGTGAAAGAGGAGAGTGAAAAAGCTGGCTTAAAGCTCAACAGGTAAAAAACAAAGATGATGGCATCTGATCCCATCACTTCATGACAAATAGATGGACAAACAATAAAAACAGTGACAGCCTTTATTTTCTTCAGCTCCAAAATCGCTGTGGATAGTATCTACAGTCATGATATTAAAAGACATTTGCTCCTTGGAAGAAAACCTATGATAAACCTGAGAACATATTACAAAGCAGAGACATCACCTTGCCAACAAAAATCCATACAGTCAAAGCCATGGTTTTCCAGTGATCTTGTATGGACATGAGAATTGGACTATAAAGAGTGTTGAATGCAGAAGATTTGATGCCTTTGAAGTGTAGTGTTGCAGAAGGCTCTTGAGAGTTCCTTGGATTACAAGGATATCAAACCAGTCAATCCTAAAGGAAATCCACCTGGAATATTTATTGGAAGAACTTATGCTGAAGCTGAAGCTCCAGTACTTTGGCCACCTGATTTGAAGAGATAACTCAGTTTTCATTCCAATGCCAAAGAAGGACAATGCCAACTAATGCTCAAACTATCACACACTTGCACTCTTTTCACATACTAGCAAAGTAAACCTCAAAATCCTCCAAGCTAGGCTTCAACAGTACATGAACTAAGAATTTCCAGATGTACAAACTGAATTAGGTAAAGGCAGAGGAACCAGTGGCTAAATTTCCAGGATCCATTGGATCATAGAAAGAGCAAGATAATTTCAGAAAAACATCTTCTTTGGCTTCATTGAATATGAAAAATGACCTTGACTGTTTGAATCACAACAAAGTGTGGAAAGTTCTGAAAGAGATGGGAATACCAGACCACTTGACCTGCCTCCTGGGAAATCTGTATGCAGGATAAGAAGCAACATTTAGAACAGAATGTGGACATGCAGCCACAGACTGTTTCCAATTTGGGAAAAGAGTATATCAAAGCTGTATATTGCCACCCTGCTTATTTAACTTAAGTGCAGAGTGCATCATGAAAAATGTTGCTGTGGATGAAGCACAAGCTACATTCAAGATTTTGAGGAGAAATATCAATAACCTCAGGTATGCAGATGACACCACCATTATAGCAGAAAGTGAAGAGGAACTAAGGAGTCTCCTGTTGAAGGTGAAAGAGGAGAGTGAAAAAGCTGGCTTAAAGCTCAACAGGTAAAAAACAAAGATGATGGCATCTGATCCCATCACTTCATGACAAATAGATGGACAAACAATAAAAACAGTGACAGCCTTTATTTTCTTCAGCTCCAAAATCGCTGTGGATAGTATCTACAGTCATGATATTAAAAGACATTTGCTCCTTGGAAGAAAACCTATGATAAACCTGAGAACATATTACAAAGCAGAGACATCACCTTGCCAACAAAAATCCATACAGTCAAAGCCATGGTTTTTCCAGTGATCTTGTATGGACATGAGAATTGGACTATAAAGAGTGTTGAATGCAGAAGATTTGATGCCTTTGAAGTGTAGTGTTGCAGAAGGCTCTTGAGAGTTCCTTGGATTACAAGGATATCAAACCAGTCAATCCTAAAGGAAATCCACCTGGAATATTTATTGGAAGAACTTATGCTGAAGCTGAAGCTCCAGTACTTTGGCCACCTGATTTGAAGAGATAACTCATTGGAAAAGAGCCCGATGTTTGGGAAAAAAATAGAAAGCAAAAGGAGAAGGAGAAATAGAGGACCAGATGATTGTGTGGCATCACTGAGTCAAAAGAAATAAGTTTGAGCAGGTTCTGTGAGATGGTGAAGGGCATAGAAGCCTGTTGCCCATGAGGTGGCAAAGAGTCCGACACAACTGAGCAACTGAACTGATCTAAACTGAACAGAAAAACAAAAAACATAAGAGAATATTATGAAAAGTAATCTGTCAATAAATTGGGAAACCTAAAAGAAAATAATATTTCTAGAATCATATAGCCTGTCAAGACTAATCAAGAATAAATAGATAATTTAAACAGGCTGATTACTAGAAGTGAAATTGAATCTGTAATTAAAAACAGAACACCAAAATTCTCCCTCCAAGTAATAGTCCAGGTCCAATGATCTTTACAGGGAATTTTACCAAACATATAAAGAAGAGCGAATGCTTATGTTTCTCAAGCTATTTCTAAAAAAACTGAATAGGAGGGAACACACTTAAAGTCATTCTGTGAAGCTACTATCCTCCTGATACTCAAATCAGACAAAGGCACTCCCAAAAGAAAAAAATTATAGACCAATATCTTTGATGAGTATAGATGCAAAAATGTCCTCAACAAAATGATAGGAAACTAAGTTCAATAACACATATAACACATCATATACCATAATCAATTTGGATTCATTAAAGGGACACAAAGATGTACATCATATGCAAATAAATCAGTGTGATATATCATATCAATAAAGACCACATGACCATCTCAATAGAGGCAGGAAAAGCATTTGACAGAATTCAACATCTATTCATGATAAAACCTCTCATCCCAATGGATATACAGGGAATATATCTCAACATAAAAAGATCATTTACAAGAAAACCACAGCCAATGTAACTCTCAGTGTTGAAAAATGCTGATAAATACAGGAATTTCTCACAATGGTTTTCCAGTGATCTTGTATGGACATGAGAATTGGACTATAAAGAGTGTTGAATGCAGAAGATTTGATGCCTTTGAAGTGTAGTGTTGCAGAAGGCTCTTGAGAGTTCCTTGGATTACAAGGATATCAAACCAGTCAATCCTAAAGGAAATCCACCTGGAATATTTATTGAAGAACTTATGCTGAAGCTGAAGCTCCAGTACTTTGGCCACCTGATTTGAAGAGATAACTCATTGGAAAAGAGCCCGATGTTTGGGAAAAAAATAGAAAGCAAAAGGAGAAGGAGAAATAGAGGACCAGATGATTGTGTGGCATCACTGAGTCAAAAGAAATAAGTTTGAGCAGGTTCTGTGAGATGGTGAAGGGCATAGAAGCCTGTTGCCCATGAGGTGGCAAAGAGTCCGACACAACGGAGCAACTGAACTGATCTAAACTGAACAGAAAAACAAAAAACATAAGAGAATATTATGAAAAGTAATCTGTCAATAAATTGGGAAACCTAAAAGAAAATAATATTTCTAGAATCATATAGCCTGTCAAGACTAATCAAGAATAAATAGATAATTTAAACAGGCTGATTACTAGAAGTGAAATTGAATCTGTAATTAAAAACAGAACACCAAAATTCTCCCTCCAAGTAATAGTCCAGGTCCAATGATCTTTACAGGGAATTTTACCAAACATATAAAGAAGAGCGAATGCTTATGTTTCTCAAGCTATTTCTAAAAAAACTGAATAGGAGGGAACACACTTAAAGTCATTCTGTGAAGCTACTATCCTCCTGATACTCAAATCAGACAAAGGCACTCCCAAAAGAAAAAAATTATAGACCAATATCTTTGATGAGTATAGATGCAAAAATGTCCTCAACAAAATGATAGGAAACTAAGTTCAATAACACATATAACACATCATATACCATAATCAATTTGGATTCATTAAAGGGACACAAAGATGTACATCATATGCAAATAAATCAGTGTGATATATCATATCAATAAAGACCACATGACCATCTCAATAGAGGCAGGAAAAGCATTTGACAGAATTCAACATCTATTCATGATAAAACCTCTCATCCCAATGGATATACAGGGAATATATCTCAACATAAAAAGATCATTTACAAGAAAACCACAGCCAATGTAACTCTCAGTGTTGAAAAATGCTGTAAACCTTCCCACAAAATTTAGAATCAAGGAAAGGATGCCCACTCTCATTACTTCTACTCAACATAGTACTGAAGTCTTAGAGAAATCGTACAGAAAAAAATGATGCCCAAATTGGAAGAGAAGAGGCAAAGCTGTCATTACGCAGATGAAATAATACTATATAGGGATCTATGATGTTTCTAAACAAAAATTAACAGAAGTATAAATGAATTCAACAAGGTAGCCAGACACAAGATTACTATAAGTAAATATATTGTATTTCTTTACACTAACAATGAGAGAGAAAGTAAAAAAAAAAAAAAAATCAATCTCATTTAAAAATACCATAAAGAAATACCTAGGAATACATGTTATCAAGAAGTGAAACACCTATATAATGAAAATTATAAAACATTGATAAAGGAAATTGAAAATTACTCAAAGAAATGGAATAATATCCTGTGCTCTTGGATCAAAAGCATCAATATTGCTAAAATTGCCAGCTACCCCAAGAGATCTAAAGATTCAATGCAATTCCTATAAAAATGCCTATGATTTTTTTCAGTCTAAAAAAAATTTAGCTACTATCTATTTACTGTTCACTGGGTCACACACTGTTCACTGTTCTTTACATTTTTTGTTCCAAAAATACCCATGATAATTTTTATAGAACTAGAACAAAGAATCCTAAAATTTATGGAGAACCAGATGACATTCAGTTCCATCACTTCATGGTAAGTAGACAGGAAAACAATGGAAACAGTGACAGGCTTTATTTTCTTGAGCTCCAAATCACTGTGGATGGTGACTGCAGCCATGAAATTAAAAGACACTTGCTCCTTGGAAGAAAAGCTATGACAAGCCTAGATAGTGTATTAAAAAGCAGAGACATCATTTTTGCCAACAAATCCTTATATCATATCAATAAAGACCACATGACCATCTCAATAGAGGCAGGAAAAGCATTTGACAGAATTCAACATCTATTCATGATAAAACCTCTCATCCCAATGGATATACAGGGAATATATCTCAACATAAAAAGATCATTTACAAGAAAACCACAGCCAATGTAACTCTCAGTGTTGAAAAATGCTGTAAACCTTCCCACAAAATTTAGAATCAAGGAAAGGATGCCCACTCTCATTACTTCTACTCAACATAGTACTGAAGTCTTAGAGAAATCGTACAGAAAAAAATGATGCCCAAATTGGAAGAGAAGAGGCAAAGCTGTCATTACGCAGATGAAATAATACTATATAGGGATCTATGATGTTTCTAAACAAAAATTAACAGAAGTATAAATGAATTCAACAAGGTAGCCAGACACAAGATTACTATAAGTAAATATATTGTATTTCTTTACACTAACAATGAGAGAGAAAGTAAAAAAAAAAAAAAATCAATCTCATTTAAAAATACCATAAAGAAATACCTAGTAATACATGTTATCAAGAAGTGAAACACCTATATAATGAAAATTATAAAACATTGATAAAGGAAATTGAAAATTACTCAAAGAAATGGAATAATATCCTGTGCTCTTGGATCAAAAGCATCAATATTGCTAAAATTGCCAGCTACCCCAAGAGATCTAAAGATTCAATGCAATTCCTATAAAAATGCCTATGATTTTTTTCAGTCTAAAAAAAATTTAGCTACTATCTATTTACTGTTCACTGGGTCACACACTGTTCACTGTTCTTTACATTTTTTGTTCCAAAAATACCCATGATAATTTTTATAGAACTAGAACAAAGAATCCTAAAATTTATGGAGAACCAGATGACATTCAGTTCCATCACTTCATGGTAAGTAGACAGGAAAACAATGGAAACAGTGACAGGCTTTATTTTCTTGAGCTCCAAATCACTGTGGATGGTGACTGCAGCCATGAAATTAAAAGACACTTGCTCCTTGGAAGAAAAGCTATGACAAGCCTAGATAGTGTATTAAAAAGCAGAGACATCATTTTTGCCAACAAATCCTTATAGTCAAAACTATGTTTTTCCCAGCAGTCATGTATCTATGTGAAAGCTGGACCATGAAGAATAGCTGGACCAAAGAATTGGTGTCTTTAAACTGTGGTCTTATAGAAGACTACTGAGAGTCCCTTGGACTTCAAGAAGATCAAATAAGTCAATTCTACAGAAAATCAACCCTGAATATTCTTTGGAAAGACTGAAGCTCCAAAATTTTGGTCACTTGATGGGAAGAGACAACTCATTGGAAAAGACTCTGATGCTGGGGAAAACAGAAGGCAGAAGTAGAAGGGGACAACAGAGGACATGATGGTGGGATGGCATCACTTAGTCAATGGAAACGAGTTTGAGCAGGCTGTGGGAGACGGTGAAAGATGGGGAAGCCTACTGTGCCACAATCCACGGGATCACGAATAGTTGAACTGAACGACTGTACTGACCAAAGGCACAGAGCTTCCAAAGAGATCCTGAGAAAAGAACACGAGATTGTACTGCAAAACTAAAGTAATAATAACTGTGTAAGGTTGGCATACACAAAAAAAAGATATATAAATAAGAGGAACAGAATATAGTGTCCAGAATAAGTCTATGCACCTACAGTCAAATAATCTATGGCAAAAAAGTGAAGAATATATTATTGTGGGCTGGCACCAGAGAATATTTAGGAATTTATTGGGCTCCAGGATATAATTAAATGAGTGATGATGATACAGATGATTCAGATAGTCCTCGAACCCCAGATAAGTTCTTTAGACCTACGATTCACCCCCTAGAAAGTGAGATAAATTCAGATGGAGAAGAAGAATGGGTAAATATGATGATACCTAAAGGGGGGACATATGTTAGTCCAAAAGGAAAAGGATTGTATCTAAAAGAAATAAAAGAAGTTATGAACAGGTCAGTCAAAGCTCTTCTAGCAAGGAGGAATGTGTGACTCACACAGCCCTACCTGAGCGACAACAACCTTGTAAGGTTCAAAAGGTAAAGAATAAGAAGTAAAAAGGGAAATTCCCCCAAACAATACGTCATTATTATTTAGGTATAAGGTAGTTTAAGTTTCTAAGTAAGGTAGCCTGCCCTGGTCTAGTATATGTGTTAAAGTCTCTATGTGGTAGTTCCAAGGTTCAGGTTTTCTTTAATCATCAGTTCGAATGATCAGGAAGAAAGTTTTCTTCTGATTTTTAAAACTTTTATTTAGGCTCTCTCTAATGTTAGAAATTAATTGAAAGACTTTTGTTTACGGTCTGATTCATACAACGCATGAGTGAATACAATGGTTAAGGAAAGAGAAGATCAATTGCTTGAGTTGCTTCTGCAATTTGACGACACTTCCACAACCCGCAATTGAGTGAATCTAAACAATTTGGTTTTAAGGGATAAGAGAAGTAGAAGGGGACAAAGAAAAACATCACTTAGTCAATGGAAACGAGTTTGAGCAGGCTGTGGACGGTGAAAGATGGGGAAGCCTACTGTGCCACAATCCACGGGATCACGAATAGTTGAACTGAACGACTGTACTGACCAAAGGCACAGAGCTTCCAAAGAGATCCTGAGAAAAGAACACGAGATTGTACTGCAAAACTAAAGTAATAATAACTGTGTAAGGTTGGCATACACAAAAAAAAGATATATAAATAAGAGGAACAGAATATAGTGTCCAGAATAAGTCTATGCACCTACAGTCAAATAATCTATGGCAAAAAAGTGAAGAATATATTATTGTGGGCTGGCACCAGAGAATATTTAGGAATTTATTGGGCTCCAGGATATAATTAAATGAGTGATGATGATACAGATGATTCAGATAGTCCTCGAACCCCAGATAAGTTCTTTAGACCTACGATTCACCCCCTAGAAAGTGAGATAAATTCAGATGGAGAAGAAGAATGGGTAAATATGATGATACCTAAAGGGGGGACATATGTTAGTCCAAAAGGAAAAGGATTGTATCTAAAAGAAATAAAAGAAGTTATGAACAGGTCAGTCAAAGCTCTTCTAGCAAGGAGGAATGTGTGACTCACACAGCCCTACCTGAGCGACAACAACCTTGTAAGGTTCAAAAGGTAAAGAATAAGAAGTAAAAAGGGAAATTCCCCCAAACAATACGTCATTATTATTTAGGTATAAGGTAGTTTAAGTTTCTAAGTAAGGTAGCCTGCCCTGGTCTAGTATATGTGTTAAAGTCTCTATGTGGTAGTTCCAAGGTTCAGGTTTTCTTTAATCATCAGTTCGAATGATCAGGAAGAAAGTTTTCTTCTGATTTTTAAAACTTTTATTTAGGCTCTCTCTAATGTTAGAAATTAATTGAAAGACTTTTGTTTACGGTCTGATTCATACAATGCATGAGTGAATACAATGGTTAAGGGAAAGAGAAGATCAATTGCTTGAGTTGCTTCTGCAATTTGACGAAGCACTTCCACAACCCCGCGAATTCTCAGTTTTAGTGAATTCCATGGGCTAGCAAATTCTGAGATTTTAAGAATTGCTCTATTATAAAAGGGGCAGCTGACAGACTGTGAGGGAGCTCACTCATGCGACTCGACTGCACTTGGGAAGCTCTCCAACTCTGGGGTAAGAACATCATATTGTTGATTGAGTTCTGAAATAACTTTAGAGTTCTGAAATAACTTTAAAGTTCTGAGATAACTTTAATGTTCTGAAATATTCTTTGAAGCTTTGAATAGAGTTTTGGAATTATTGAATTGTTATTTGAATTTTGAGATTTCAATGTTAAGTTGTTTAGAGTCATTGACGCACATTATGATGAATAATGGTTGATTTACACTATGTTTCAATAAATCTGATCTTGATACGAACTCCACGCCTTTTTACTGTTGAAGTTCTATTCTCAAATTAGAGGTAGCTACAGAGTATAGGTTGAAGTTTTCTGAAAATAGTACAGAGGCAATTGATTATTTCCTCATTTCCATTAATCAGAAATAAATATCTATACCCTGCCCGTGACAGTATAATGGAGAAAAGGCAGTCTCTTCAAAAGTGATGTTGGGGTTGAAGTCAAGATGGCAGAATAGGAGAATACAGAATTTGTTGTTCTTCACAAGTACATCAAGCATACATCTACAAAGGGAATAATTTTAACAGATCACCAGCTAAACTTTAACAGGAGACTTTGGACACACAAAAGGACAAAAAAAATCCCATCCCAACAGGATAGAATGAAAGAAAGTTAAAAAAAAAAGGAAAAAGGAATCAAAGAGGATCAGAAACCCTAGCATGAAGTTGAAGGTGAAGGCAGATCCCTGCACTCAGATATCTAAGTAGGTAGCCTGCCCTGGTCTAGTATATGTGTTAAAGTCTCTATGTGGTAGTTCCAAGGTTCAGGTTTTCTTTAATCATCAGTTCGAATGATCAGGAAGAAAGTTTTCTTCTGATTTTTAAAACTTTTATTTAGGCTCTCTCTAATGTTAGAAATTAATTGAAAGACTTTTGTTTACGGTCTGATTCATACAATGCATGAGTGAATACAATGGTTAAGGGAAAGAGAAGATCAATTGCTTGAGTTGCTTCTGCAATTTGACGAAGCACTTCCACAACCCCGCGAATTCTCAGTTTTAGTGAATTCCATGGGCTAGCAAATTCTGAGATTTTAAGAATTGCTCTATTATAAAAGGGGCAGCTGACAGACTGTGAGGGAGCTCACTCATGCGACTCGACTGCACTTGGGAAGCTCTCCAACTCTGGGGTAAGAACATCATATTGTTGATTGAGTTCTGAAATAACTTTAGAGTTCTGAAATAACTTTAAAGTTCTGAGATAACTTTAATGTTCTGAAATATTCTTTGAAGCTTTGAATAGAGTTTTGGAATTATTGAATTGTTATTTGAATTTTGAGATTTCAATGTTAAGTTGTTTAGAGTCATTGACGCACATTATGATGAATAATGGTTGATTTACACTATGTTTCAATAAATCTGATCTTGATACGAACTCCACGCCTTTTTACTGTTGAAGTTCTATTCTCAAATTAGAGGTAGCTACAGAGTATAGGTTGAAGTTTTCTGAAAATAGTACAGAGGCAATTGATTATTTCCTCATTTCCATTAATCAGAAATAAATATCTATACCCTGCCCGTGACAGTATAATGGAGAAAAGGCAGTCTCTTCAAAAGTGATGTTGGGGTTGAAGTCAAGATGGCAGAATAGGAGAATACAGAATTTGTTGTTCTTCACAAGTACATCAAGCATACATCTACAAAGGGAATAATTTTAACAGATCACCAGCTAAACTTTAACAGGAGACTTTGGACACACAAAAGGACAAAAAAAATCCCATCCCAACAGGATAGAATGAAAGAAAGTTAAAAAAAAAAGGAAAAAGGAATCAAAAGAGGGATCAGAAACCCTAGCATGAAGTTGAAGGTGAAGGCAGATCCCTGCACTCAGAAAATATCTCTCATGGTAGGTTAATCAACTGAGACAGGAAAGGACCTTCACAAGATCAATAGAGAATGCAACAGATTGGTCTGTAGAAGGCAGGAAAAAGTAAGAACTACACAAGTGGCCTACAGTATAGTTCCATGCCTTCCAACCTGAGTGGTAAGTTGCCTGTTATGAAGGGGAACTGAGTGCCAGAAAGTGGGATTTGGATAGCAAACCCAGGGAAATGACAGTTTTTGGTTGTGAAAAGACAACATGAAGTAATGGGATTATGGAGCACCAATAAGTGTGAAGGAAAAGTCCAGGACATCACTGTAGCAAGGACTTATTGGTGAGGGGCACTGTAAGGGACAGAGATGCCATTACAATCTCTTCCCGACTTGTTGGTTTCTTCCACATCCCCATGGGCATTGAGACAAGCCTCCTTCTGAGTGGGGCCTACCAGTCCCTAGGGCTCAGGTCCCATCTGCCCACAGTGGTTCTGGGGGCCTTATTCTATGGAATGGGGACCCATTCCATAGAAACATCTTTGGAGTCAGTCCTGGGCATCCCTACCTGGGAAACAATCTGTCAGTACTGGTGGAGGTAGAATGCTAAAGCATGGGGTCCAGTAAACTGATCCAGGGAGAAGACTGCTGTTGGCTGCAGCATTGGGCTGCATGGATACTGTAGAGTGGATGTGAGGGAGAGGATACATGACTTAAATGCACCCAGAGAAAGTGTGGTTGACCAGGAAAGTGAGGTGCCATTTTTGAGAGGCATGTGGGAGCCAGGGTGCCACCACGCCCACACTCCAGCTCTTGTCTCTGCAGGCACTGAGAGGTACTCCCAACTGAGAGACCTGGCATAGATACAACTTCCTGTTGCTCCCTTCTGCCACAGGTAACTCATTCACACACCAGTCTGACTATGTGCCGCTAGTAGCTGCTACTTTTGTCACATTTCCTGGGCAGGGAACAAAGGCGTAAGCATGTTCAGTGCAGGGGGGGCTGAGGGGATACCAAAGGATAGAATGAAAGAAAGTTAAAAAAAAAAGGAAAAAGGAATCAAAAGAGGGATCAGAAACCCTAGCATGAAGTTGAAGGTGAAGGCAGATCCCTGCACTCAGAAAATATCTCTCATGGTAGGTTAATCAACTGAGACAGGAAAGGACCTTCACAAGATCAATAGAGAATGCAACAGATTGGTCTGTAGAAGGCAGGAAAAAGTAAGAACTACACAAGTGGCCTACAGTATAGTTCCATGCCTTCCAACCTGAGTGGTAAGTTGCCTGTTATGAAGGGGAACTGAGTGCCAGAAAGTGGGATTTGGATAGCAAACCCAGGGAAATGACAGTTTTTGGTTGTGAAAAGACAACATGAAGTAATGGGATTATGGAGCACCAATAAGTGTGAAGGAAAAGTCCAGGACATCACTGTAGCAAGGACTTATTGGTGAGGGGCACTGTAAGGGACAGAGATGCCATTACAATCTCTTCCCGACTTGTTGGTTTCTTCCACATCCCCATGGGCATTGAGACAAGCCTCCTTCTGAGTGGGGCCTACCAGTCCCTAGGGCTCAGGTCCCATCTGCCCACAGTGGTTCTGGGGGCCTTATTCTATGGAATGGGGACCCATTCCATAGAAACATCTTTGGAGTCAGTCCTGGGCATCCCTACCTGGGAAACAATCTGTCAGTACTGGTGGAGGTAGAATGCTAAAGCATGGGGTCCAGTAAACTGATCCAGGGAGAAGACTGCTGTTGGCTGCAGCATTGGGCTGCATGGATACTGTAGAGTGGATGTGAGGGAGAGGATACATGACTTAAATGCACCCAGAGAAAGTGTGGTTGACCAGGAAAGTGAGGTGCCATTTTTGAGAGGCATGTGGGAGCCAGGGTGCCACCACGCCCACACTCCAGCTCTTGTCTCTGCAGGCACTGAGAGGTACTCCCAACTGAGAGACCTGGCATAGATACAACTTCCTGTTGCTCCCTTCTGCCACAGGTAACTCATTCACACACCAGTCTGACTATGTGCCGCTAGTAGCTGCTACTTTTGTCACATTTCCTGGGCAGGGAACAAAGGCGTAAGCATGGTGGACATGCAGAGATGAAGTCAAAAGCAAAGTTCAGGCCTAAGGGAGGTGTGAGTAAGGAAGAGGAATGGAAATCTTTCTGTGCAGCTGCACAAGCTGTTGATTAAATCCCTGAGATCTGCTTGGTAAATTCTGCATCTGTGAAATATCTGAATGGATGAGTTTTCTCTTTCACAATGAGACAGGATTTGCAGAAGTTGACTTAGGCAAAAAATGCACGTGGGAATTAGGCTAGATCAGAGTCTGAGCTAGCCCCACAATGTACACAACAGATCCAGAGACTTATCTAGAGGTATTGGAAGACCTGGTGAGGTAAATATTGACTCTAGCTTAGTGTGGGAGCAAGGACACTGATGTCAAGGCTTCAGGAAAATATTCTTATTACTATTATTATTTCTTTTGTTTCATTTTTTTCAGTTGGTGTGCTGCTTTTATTGTTTTTTATATTTTATTTTTCTTTTCTTTCTTTAAACATGTTTTTATTTATTTTTGTATGTTTTACCTTATTTCCTTTGGTTGTGCTGTTTTTTTATACCTTGTTTTTGTTTGTTTTATTATATTTTTTCCCTCTTTTTAAATTGTTTTTTAGACATATATTTTTCTTCTTTTGTTGTTTGTTTTCTGTTTTTGTATCACCTTTCATTTTTTGTTTTTGTTAGTTTAGCCCTTATTGACTGTTTATATATATATATATATATATATATATATAAACTTTTGGCCTCTTTTATTGGTCCTTAATTTATTTATTTTCATCCATCTTAATTCTTTGGCTTGTGTGGGCCTCTCATCGCAGTGGGCTCTCTTGTTGCTGAGCACTGGCTCTGGGCACATGTGCTCCAGAGTGCTGGCTCATAATTGGACACACTGGTTCAGCTGCTCTGTGGCATATGGGATTTTCCTGTGCCAGGGATCGAACCAGCGTCCCTTGCACTGCAAGGTAGACTCTACCCACTGGACCACCAGGGAAGCCTGACTGTTCTTATTTTTGAATTCTTTGTCCTCTTGTCTTTTTCTTTCTTTTTCTTTCCTCTTTGTATGAGCTTGTGTGTGTGTTGCTGTTGTTTCTGTATTTATTTATTTTGCTGTTTATGCCATCTGCTTGAGTGTTCTGTGTCTTTTTCTTCTATTCTTTTCTTCTTCTTTTTTTGTCTTCTCTTTTTTCTCTGCCTGTGCAGTGTAGTGTACAGGCTCTTTGTTATCTGATCAGGGGTCAGGGTTAGACCTTGGGGCAGGGGGTGTTGTAGCACCAAATTTAGGACACCGGGCTACCAAAGAATACCTAAGCCTAGGGAATATCAATTGGTGGGCAAACTCCCAGAGGTATCCACATCAACATCAAGATGCAGCCCCACAAAACTGTCTGCGAGACAGAAACACAGACTCACCCATCAGCAGACAGACTGCCTAAACTCATACTCAGTTCACAGACATGCCAAAACATATCACCTGATGTGTCCCTGCCCTTCAGGTGGAAAAGAGTCAGCTAAAATCACTAGAGTATAGGCACCAGTTCTTCCCTCCCAGGAAGTCTACACAAGCCCTTGGACCAACCTCACTTCCCAGGAGGCAGATGATAGACACAAGATGAACTATAAACCTGCAGTGTGCAGAGAGGAGACCATAAACAAAGCACATTAGATTAAATGAGGTCACAGAGAAATGTGTTTCAGATGAAAGTGTAAGGTAAAATTGCACAAGACCAAATAAATAAAGAGGCAATAGGCAATCTACCTGAAAAAGAATTCAGAGTAATTATAGTAAGGATAATTGAAGATCTCAGATATAGAATGGAAGCACAGAATAAGAAGATGCAAAAAATGTTTAACAATGACCTAGAAGAACCAAAGAAGTGACAATCAGTGATGTATAAAACAATAATTGAAATTAAGAGTCTAGTAGAAGGAATCAATAGCAGAATGACTGACTCATAAGGATGGATAAGTGAGCTGGAAGACAGCATCATGGAAATAATTGCTTTGAGGGGAATAAAGAAAAAAATATGAAAAGAAATAAGGATAGGCTCAGAGACTTCTGGGGACAACACTTTAACATACTAATATTCAAATTACAGAAGTCCCAGAAGAAGAAGAGAAAGGGAAAGAGCCTGAGAAAATATTTGACTAAATATAACTGAAAACTTCCTTAACAATGGGAAAAGAAATAGTCAGTCAAGTCCAAGAAGTGCACAAAGTCTCCCGTATAGGATAAATCCAAGAAGAAACGTGATGAGACACAATACTGATCAAACTAACAAAAATTAACTATAAAGAAAAAGATATTAAAAGCAACAAGGGAAAATCAGCAAATGACCTATGAGGGAATCTTTTAAATGTAACTGTTAATTTTTTTCAGCAAAAACTGCAGGCCAGTAGATAGTGGCAGGATGTATTTAACAGATGAAAGGGAAAACCCTTCAAATGAGATTACTCTACCAAGCAAAGATCTCATTCACATTCAATGGAGAAATCAAAAGCTTTACAGACAAACAAAACTCAGAGAATTCAGGATAACGAAACCAACTTTACAACACATGCTAAAGGAAACTCTTTAGAAGGGAAACACAAAAGAAGGAAAAGACCTATAAAAACAAAGCCAAAACAAGAAAATGATAAAAGGAAAATACATACTGATAACTGCCTTAAGTCTAAAGGAACTAAATGGTCCCATAAATATACGCAGACCACCTGAATAAGTAAAACGACCAGATTCATATATACACTGTCTTTAAGAGACCAATTTCTGATCAAAGACACATATAGACTGAAAGTGATAGGATGGAAAAAGATATTCCATGAAATAAAAATCAACCAAAAAAAAAAAAAAGCTGAACTAACAATATTCTTAAGGACCATATAGACTTCAAAATAAATACTACTATAAGAGACAAGGAAGGACACTACATAGCACTCAAGGGATTAAGGAATAAGATATAAAAATTATAAATATTTATGCCCTCAACACCTCAAAATATAAGGCAAATGCTAGTGACCTATAACTCTTACAGAAAATAAATAAGGAAACACATGCTGTAAATAACACACTATAGAAAAAACAACTTAATTGATATTTATAGGGCACTCCACCCAGAATACATTTTCTTCTCAAGTGCTCATGAAACATTCCCTAGGATAGATTACATTGTGTGTCACTAATCAAGCCTTTATAAATTTATAAAAATGTAAATTACAAGAAGCATTTTTCTTAAAAAGAGACTTCTGGGGACAACACTTTAACATACTAATATTCAAATTACAGAAGTCCCAGAAGAAGAAGAGAAAGGGAAAGAGCCTGAGAAAATATTTGACTAAATATAACTGAAAACTTCCTTAACAATGGGAAAAGAAATAGTCAGTCAAGTCCAAGAAGTGCACAAAGTCTCCCGTATAGGATAAATCCAAGAAGAAACGTGATGAGACACAATACTGATCAAACTAACAAAAATTAACTATAAAGAAAAAGATATTAAAAGCAACAAGGGAAAATCAGCAAATGACCTATGAGGGAATCTTTTAAATGTAACTGTTAATTTTTTTCAGCAAAAACTGCAGGCCAGTAGATAGTGGCAGGATGTATTTAACAGATGAAAGGGAAAACCCTTCAAATGAGATTACTCTACCAAGCAAAGATCTCATTCACATTCAATGGAGAAATCAAAAGCTTTACAGACAAACAAAACTCAGAGAATTCAGGATAACGAAACCAACTTTACAACACATGCTAAAGGAAACTCTTTAGAAGGGAAACACAAAAGAAGGAAAAGACCTATAAAAACAAAGCCAAAACAAGAAAATGATAAAAGGAAAATACATACTGATAACTGCCTTAAGTCTAAAGGAACTAAATGGTCCCATAAATATACGCAGACCACCTGAATAAGTAAAACGACCAGATTCATATATACACTGTCTTTAAGAGACCAATTTCTGATCAAAGACACATATAGACTGAAAGTGATAGGATGGAAAAAGATATTCCATGAAATAAAAATCAACCAAAAAAAAAAAAAAGCTGAACTAACAATATTCTTAAGGACCATATAGACTTCAAAATAAATACTACTATAAGAGACAAGGAAGGACACTACATAGCACTCAAGGGATTAAGGAATAAGATATAAAAATTATAAATATTTATGCCCTCAACACCTCAAAATATAAGGCAAATGCTAGTGACCTATAACTCTTACAGAAAATAAATAAGGAAACACATGCTGTAAATAACACAATAGAAAAAAATCGACTTAATTGATATTTATAGGGCACTCCACCCAGAATACATTTTCTTCTCAAGTGCTCATGAAACATTCCCTAGGATAGATTACATTGTGTGTCACTAATCAAGCCTTTATAAATTTATAAAAATGTAAATTACAAGAAGCATCTTCTTTAGCAACAATGCGATTAGAAATAAATTGTAGGAAAAAAGAAAAAAACATATGAAGTAGAAATAAGAAACTACTAAATAACAAGGACATCGCTAAAAATTAAAACAGGAAATACAAAAAATACTTAGAAACAAATGAAAACAAAAACATGATGATCCAAAAACCTATGAGATGCAGCAAAAGCATTTCTAAGGGTGAATTTTATAGCAATATAATCCTACCTCAGGAAACAAGAAATATCTTAAACAACAATCTCAAAGGAAAATGTAAGCAATTCCTTACACTGTTATATATAAGATAGATAAGCAACAAACATTTACTCTGTAGCACACAAAATTACATTCAATAACTTGTAATAACCTACAATGGAATATAATCTGCAAAAGAAACCCACCCCTGATGCACTGTACTGAGCTCCTGAAATTAACACAGTACTGTAAATCAACTATAGTTATAAATAAACGTTTGTAAATTCCTGGCATAATTTTAAGCACTGCTGATTTTTATTGATCTTTGCCTTGATTCACGCTTCTCTTTTTTTAAAATATAAATTAAACTTTATATTTCCTGCTTTGATTTTCAACCTTATGACTACAGAATATTTGAAACTTCCTGAAATATTTGTAGTCTCCAGTAACCAATAAGAATTTTCATTTTAGGAATCAGTTATTTCTATTATCATTATATGAATTTTCATCTGTTACTATGGGACAAATGCAAATCAAATAGCAATATATTTAAATTGTACAATGTGATGATTATATATATATATATGTATATACATATACATATATATATAATGTGAAAGATTCCCACTATGGATTTAATTAACATTCCCATCACTTCACATTTGTGTTTTTTTTTTGGATGAACAGAAATTCTTCTTTCTTAGCTAATTTCAGTATTACACTATTATGAATAATAATGAATATGTTATATACTAAATCCTAAGATCTTTTCACCCTATAACTGAACGTTTGTAATGGCTTACTAACTTCTGGTTTTGCCTACCCTCTAGTCCCTAATCACCATCATTCTAGTGTTTCTATAAGCTGAATTTGAAAAAAAAAATCCTGATATAAGTGATACAATGTGTTCATGCATGCTAAGTTGCTTTCTTTTGTGTCTGACTCTCTGACAGTATGGAGTGAAGACCACTAGTCTCCTCTGTCCACGGGATTCTCCAGGTAAGAATACTGGAGTGGGTTGCCATTTCCTCCTCTAGGAGATCTTCCTTACCCAGGAATTGAACTTGTATCTCTTGAGTCTTCTGCATTGGCAAGTGTGTTTTTTACCACTAGCACCACCTGAAAAGCCCATAAGTAAAACCATGCTGTATCTTGTTTCACCTCGCATAATACCCTACAGTTTCATCAGTCTTGTCAGAAAGGACAGGATTTCCTTCCTTTTTTTATGGCTGCATAGTAAGCCTATCTTTGTGTATATATATAATATACATATATCTATATCTATTCATACATATGTATGGTAAGTTGCTTCAGTTGTGTCTGACTCTTTAGCCTGAGGGTTCCTCTGTCCATGAGATTCTCAAGGCAAGAATACAGAAGTGGGTTGCCATTTCTTTCTCCAGGGGATCTTTCCAACCCAGGGATCAAACCAGAATCTCTTAAGTTTTCTACATTGACAAGCTGGTTCTTTACCACTAGTGCCACCTGGAAAGGCTCATCTTTCTGTCTGTAACTCTGCATCTGCACCTGTACCTGCATCTACACCTGCACCTAGATCTATATCTATATCCTCATTTATCCATTTAGGTAATTACCACCCTAACAGGTTTGAGGTGACATCTCAATGTGTTTTTCATTTGCATTTCCATGATGATTAATTATGCTGAGCATATTTTCTTATATTGTTGATAATTTGTCTTTTTTGGAAAAATGTTTGATCAGGCTCTTTGCCAATTTTTAAACTGATTTGTTTTGTTACTATTGAGTTGTAGGAATTCCTGGTATATCTTCGGTATTAGTATCTTGTTTGATATATGGTTAGCAAATATTTTCTCCCATTCAGTAGATTTCCCTTTTTGATGGTTTCCTTTGCTGTACATTAGCTTTTCTCATTTGATGTAGTCCCACTTGTTTATTTCTTTTCATGTTGCCTGTGCTTTAGATCTCAAATCTGAAAACATATAGCCAGGACCAACATCAAGGGTATTGCCATTTAGATTTTCTTTAAGGAGTTTTACAGCTTCAAATCTTATTTTCAACAATCCATATTTGTGTTATCTTTTGTATATGGTAAAATGGTTCATTTTCATTCTTTTGCAGGTGAGAATTTAGTTTTCCTGACATCATTTATTAAAGAGATTATCCTTTCCTCATTGCATATTCTTGGCTCCTTTGTTGAAAATTAACTGGTCATATATGCTGAGGGCTCTGTTCTTGGGCTCTATGTTCTGTTCCACTTATCTATGTGTCTGTTTTTATTTCAATATCATGTAGATTTGGTTACTGTAGCTTTGTAAAATAGTTTGAATCAGGAAATGTAAATGCATTCAGCTATTCTTAATGCTATGCTGCTGTTACTGTTGCTTAGTCTTTTCAGTCAGGTCCAACTCTATGAGACCCTATGGATTGCAGCCTGCCAGGCTCATCTGATTATCAGATTCTCTATCCAAGAGTACTAGAGTGGGTTGCCATGCTGTCCTCCAGAAGATCTTCTCAGGAATCTAACCTGGGTTTCCTGCATTGCAAGCAGATGCTTTACCACTGAGTCAGCAGGAAAGTCTCTCTTAATGTTGCACTAATATGTAAAACTCAGGTGTGTTTCTATACTATAACAACAAACTATCAGAAAAAATTAAGAACAGCTGAAAGTTTTACATTTCCTGGTTCAAAACTGTATTATAAAACTACAGTAATCAAATCAATACGATATTAGAAAAAACCCAGACATTTTGCATGTGAATGGTCTGACATCATTAATTGAAGAGATTATTCTTTCCTCACTATATATTATTGGCTCCTTTGTTAAAAGCTAACTGACTATATATACTTGGGTCTATTTCTAATCTTAAAGCAAAAGTTTTCAGCTTTTCAACATTATCTATGATGTTATGAATAGATGTGGGCTTGTCATACATGGCCTTAGCTATAATGAGGTGCATACCTTCTATATTCAGATACATCAGATTTTGAGGTTAGTTTGTTCTCATTTTTGTTCCTTGAAGTATAAAGCTACTTATTTGCTTTCTCTGTTTTATTTAATGTAGGCGCCTATTAAATAAACTTACCTTTTTGAACTGTTTTAGATATATTTCATATGTTCTAGTACAGTATGGTTCAATTTCCTATTGCACTTGTCTCAAGGTAGTTTTGATTTCTCTCAAATTTTTCTTTGACCCAATTGTTGTCAGAAGACTAATCTCTACATATTTGTAGATTTTTTCAGGTTCTTTCTTATAATTAATTTCTTGCTTGACAACATTGTGGTCATAAAAATGCTTTATAGCATTTTGATCTTCTGAAATTAATTAAGACTTGTTTTATGGCCTATCATATGATCTATTCTGAAGAACATTCCACGTGCTCTTGAGAAGACTGTATTCTACTGTTTGATGGAATATTCTGCATTCACCTGTTATGTTCATATAGCCTAATGGGTAGCAGAAGTCTAATGCTTTCTTACTGATCAGTTCAAGGATTTATCTGTTGCTGAAAATAAGGTATTGACATTGTCTGTTTATTTCTCTTTTCACAGTTGTTAATATTTATTTTATATGCTTACCTCCTCTAATGTTTGGAGGCCTAAATGTTGTATTCTATTGATAGATTGACCCCTTTATCATTGTAATAGTTTTTGGCTTAAAGATGATTTGATTAAAGTATTAGTTACTTATTTCCTTGATTTCCATTTGCAGGGGTTATCTTTTCTTCCATTTATTTAGTTTCATCTATGAGTGTCCATAAAGGTAAAATTATTTTCTTATATGCAACATATAGCTGGGTTTTCCTTTTCTATCAATTCAACAACTCTATGTCTTTTGTTCATACTGTTTAATCCATTTACCTTTCAGTTGGGTTTCTCAAGTGGCTGAGTGGGTAAAGAATCCTCCTTCAGTGCAGGAGGTGTGGGTTTGATCTCCGGGTCAGGAAGATACTCTAGAGGAGAGCAGGGCAACCAACTCTAGTATTTTTGCCTGGAGAATTCCATGGACAGAGGAGCCTGGCTGGCTACAGTCCAGAGGACTGCACTGACATGACTGAAATGACTGAGCACACACACATGCACACATATCTTTCAATAGATTTTGATTGGAATGTACTTAATATTGACATTTTGTTAATTGTTTTCTACACAATTTCTAGTTTTATTGTTCCTTTCTCCCAAGCTTGATCCCTGCTTTTATGATTTGATAATTTTCTATGATACTGTTTGGTTCTCTTCTCTATTTTATATTTCTATTATAGGATTTGTGTTGTGATTATCAAGAGGCTTACATTTTATAACTTTCCACTTTAAGCTAATAGCAACCAATAGTTGAACACATATAAAAGTTCTACAATTTTACACGTTTCTTCCTACTTTTCATGTTCTTTCTGTCAAAATTTACATGTTTTTATATTGTGTATCCATTAGGAAATTATTGACATTGTAATTATTTTCATTACTTTTGTCTTTTAACCTTAGAAATTATTTATTCACTACCTTTAAAATACTGAAAAATTTTTTATAAACTTGTTTCTGGACAAATACCAGAGTTTTCTATAATAGTTCAGTTCAGTTGCTCAATCGTGCCCAACTTTTTGTGACCCCATGGACTGTAGCATGCCACGATTCCTTGTCTTTTACTATCTTTCAGAGTTTGCTCAACCTTATGTCCATTGAGTCAGTGATGCCATCCAACCATCTCATCTGCTTTCATACTGTTGTCTTTCTGCCTTCTATTTTTCCCAGTATTGGGGTCTTTTCAAATTAATCATCTCTTCGCATCAGGTAACCAAAGTATTGGGAGCTTCAGCTTCAACATTAGTCCTTCCAATGAATATACAGTGTTGATTTTCCTTTAGGATTGACGGGCTTAATTTCTGTGCAGTCTGAGGAACTCTCAGTCTTTAACACCACAGTTTCAAAGCATCAGTTCTTTGGTGCTCAACCTTCTTTATGGTCCAACTCTCACATTCATAGATGACTATAGGGAAAACCATAACTTTGACTATATGGGCCTTTGTCGGCAAAGTGATGTCTCTACTTTTTAATAAGCTATCTCTGTATATACTTGTATAATTGAGTTTTGCTAAGTGATGTGTTGAACTGTCTTTTAAGAAAATAATGTATTTACTTTTTACTCCACTCGGTCTTCATTGCTGATTGCCAGAGCAGGGGTTACTCTTTAGTTGTAGTATGTGGATTTCTCATTGTGATGGCTTCTTTTGTTGCAGCACGCAGGTTCTAGGCACTTCCATTTCAGTGGGTACAGCAGCTCAGTAGTTGTGGCACATAGGCTTAGTTTATCTGCAGCATGTGGCATCTTCCTGAATCAGGGATTGAACTCAGGAAGCCTTCATTGGCAGATGGATTCTAAACCACTGGACCAGAAGGGAAGCCCAAAATTGAAGTATTCCAATTTTTTTGTATATTTACTTTCACCAAATTATTTTTATATTTCCATATGCTCTCCAGTCATTAGTTTTGTGTCTTTTTATTCCAGCTTCAAATTTTAATGTAGTTTTTAATGCAACTTACGGTGATCAGCTTTTTTAGCTTTGCTTGCTGCAAAGCTCTTTATCCCTCCTTCAATTCTGAAGTACAATTTTCTCAGGTAAAAAATGCTTGGTTGATAGTTTTTTCAACTATCTTACTATCTACGTCTTACTGTTTGTCTCTTTAGATTCAGCTTATTTGGTATTTTTTTCATCCTTCTGGATCTGGATATGTGTTTCTTTGCTCAGGCTAAGAGTTTTCAGTCATTATTTCTTGAACATGTTTTCGAACCTTTTTTCCCCTCCTTTTCTATTTCTGGGCCCTCTATAGTGCATATATTGATTCATTTGATGGTGCATCATATGTATCATAAGCTATCTTTATTCTTTCTGCTTTCTCTGATTAAATGAATTCCACTACCATGTCTTCAGTTAGCTGACTTTTTCTTCTACTTAATCAAATTTTCTGCTTAACCCATAAAGTTATTTTGTTCAGTTATTGTGTTCCTCAGCTATGTGATTTCTCTTTGGTACTTTTAAGTATTTTCTATCTCTATTGAAATTCTCATTTTGTTCATTAATTATTTCCCTGACCTCAGTAAGCAATTTTATAACTGTTTTTTGTTTTTTACATTTTATTTATGTATTTCTTGTTGGTTATCCTGGGTTTTTACTGCTGCCACATGTTCTTCTCTTGTTGCAGGGAGTTGGGGCTACTCCTAGCTGAGGTGAGCAGGCTTCTTGTTGTGGTGACTTCTCTTGTCATGGAACTTAGGCTCTAGCACACATGGGCTCAATAGCTGTGGCTCTGAGGCTCTAGAGCATAAGCTCAGTAGTTGTGGCTTACAAGCTCAGTTGCTCCACAGCATGTGGTTTCTTCCTGGCTCAGGGATCAAACCTGTGTCCCCTGCATTGACAGGCAAACTCTTTACCACTGAGCTATCAAGGAAACCCCATGACTGTTATTTTGAATTCTGTAATCAGTAAATCACTTATATCCATTTTATTAAGCTTTTTTTTTTCCTTCCTGGAGATTTACTTTGTTCTTTTGTTTGGAAAATATTACCATTTATAAATCTTTTTTTCTTGATTCTCTCTGTTGGCTTCTGCTCATTAGATAAAATAGTCATCTCTCCTAGTTCAGAAAAAAGTCATCTTGTGTAGGAGATTAACCTAGTCAACCAGCCTGGTCTAAGTTCCTCATTGTCTCTCAAACCTGTGCAATTCTTCTAGTTGCCTTTTTTGTTCTCAGTGGTCCCAAGTAGTTAAGGATTTGCCAATACTTGTCAGTGTCCTAAAGAAGAATATCACAGCACCTCCATGTAGGCCAATTATAAGTCTGACCCTCAGGGCAGCAGCTTGTAAAGTATGCTGACAAATCTATTTTAGGGAAAGGAGCGGGAAATGGATATTTTTCTTACACCCTTGATGTTGAGTCCTGAAAGGTTAGCCAGTGAGTACTCTCATGCACAACAGTTAAGACCTTCTTTTTTGATGACTACAATCCTGTGGAACTTGTGAATCCAAGGTCTGTTGGCTGTTGGATTGAGTAGTCCTATTGGTGGCAGCGGTAAAAGGTGGAATACCAAGCATTTGCACAGCCTCCTTCTAGAGACATGCTGACAACCTGGTTTTATGGTTGGAATAAGGAGGGATAGGAGACAGAAATGTCCATTGACTCCGTTGGGTTCCCTGGAGGATCACAGCCAAGCCCCAAATGCATGCAGCCACATCCTTTGAAAAAGAGCTCTCATGCAGCAGACTGTAGTCAATCCTCTTCCAGGGAAAATTGGGGAGGTCGGTGTTTTTGCCTGTTCTCTTTGTGCTAAGTCTGTGCTGATAGGTGCAGTGAGGACTCATGTGCTTATTAAGAAAGTCTTTGTTTTCCACAGAACTGTAGGTCATGTGAATGCACACCCCATTGTCTTTTGGACCCAGGTGTTTTGGGGGGTTTTCTATTAGCACTTTATATTGGCCCATTCTGTTTTTGTTTGTGAAGTTTCTGCTGAAGACATGATAGTCTTATAGTGGTTCCCTTTTATATAGAAGTTCCTTTTTTCTCAATGCTGTTAAGATTCTGTTTATTTTTTGACAACTTTAGCTTTATGCTATGTCTTACTGTTTGTCTGTTTGTGGACCTGGGTTTATTGAGTTCCACCCTTATGAACTGGCATGCTAAATATGTGGCCCAAATATTTTTCTCTTCATGGAGAAGCTGAGAGTTGGGGATTCCCTACAGATTGTATTGCCTATGCTGTAGGTGGAGTTTATGGAAAAAGGGTGTCTCACCCTTTCCAACTCATGCTCATGTCAGTGTTATCTCAGTTTCCTTATGTGTAGCAGTCACTCAGCTAGTTTGCAGATTTCCCTCAGAGGAATAACTCTGTCTGTCTGTGGAAGAAAGGATAGTTTAGGGGTTTCTTGTGTCTCTATCTTAATCCCTCTGACTAAATTGGCCTTTTCTACTTCATAATTTTTATGTAGTCATTATGTAAAATATGAATATGATGCCATCCTCTAGGGCTGTTCAATGTAGACTGTTATCCCATTAGGATGACTATTAGTTCTTTTATTTTTATTTTTAGTCAGCAATTCCTTTCATGTTTTAAAGATGACTACAATCCTGTGGAACTTGTGAATCCAAGGTCTGTTGGCTGTTGGATTGAGTAGTCCTATTGGTGGCAGCGGTAAAAGGTGGAATACCAAGCATTTGCACAGCCTCCTTCTAGAGACATGCTGACAACCTGGTTTTATGGTTGGAATAAGGAGGGATAGGAGACAGAAATGTCCATTGACTCCGTTGGGTTCCCTGGAGGATCACAGCCAAGCCCCAAATGCATGCAGCCACATCCTTTGAAAAAGAGCTCTCATGCAGCAGACTGTAGTCAATCCTCTTCCAGGGAAAATTGGGGAGGTCGGTGTTTTTGCCTGTTCTCTTTGTGCTAAGTCTGTGCTGATAGGTGCAGTGAGGACTCATGTGCTTATTAAGAAATTCTTTGTTTTCCACAGAACTGTAGGTCATGTGAATGCACACCCCATTGTCTTTTGGACCCAGGTGTTTTGGGGGGTTTTCTATTAGCACTTTATATTGGCCCATTCTGTTTTTGTTTGTGAAGTTTCTGCTGAAGACATGATAGTCTTATAGTGGTTCCCTTTTATATAGAAGTTCCTTTTTTCTCAATGCTGTTAAGATTCTGTTTATTTTTTGACAACTTTAGCTTTATGCTATGTCTTACTGTTTGTCTGTTTGTGGACCTGGGTTTATTGAGTTCCACCCTTATGAACTGGCATGCTAAATATGTGGCCCAAATATTTTTCTCTTCATGGAGAAGCTGAGAGTTGGGGATTCCCTACAGATTGTATTGCCTATGCTGTAGGTGGAGTTTATGGAAAAAGGGTGTCTCACCCTTTCCAACTCATGCTCATGTCAGTGTTATCTCAGTTTCCTTATGTGTAGCAGTCACTCAGCTAGTTTGCAGATTTCCCTCAGAGGAATAACTCTGTCTGTCTGTGGAAGAAAGGATAGTTTAGGGGTTTCTTGTGTCTCTATCTTAATCCCTCTGACTAAATTGGCCTTTTCTACTTCATAATTTTTATGTAGTCATTATGTAAAAATATGAATATGATGCCATCCTCTAGGGCTGTTCAATGTAGACTGTTATCCCATTAGGATGACTATTAGTTCTTTTAATTTTTTATTGGTTTGTCAATGTCAGCAATTCCTTTCTGTCATGATAATTTATAACATATTGTCTTTTTCTTCCCCCTTTCTAAATTCCACTGCTTGAAAAGAATAGATATTATTAAAACCCTCTATTTGCTAGAGTCTCCTTGTATAATGTCATTGTGACATTCTATACCACATCAATAAATGTTTCTCTTTTTCTCTTATGTCAATTGATACCAGGATATATTTGGTTTAAGATTTTCATTTTTATAAAATGTATTAAAAAATCAAGACTATGGGCCTACCAAAAGCAGTAGAGAAAAGTTAATCTTTTCAGTATTTTCATGATAATAATAAGTAACAAAATTATACTTTATTCAGTAAACACAATTCCATAAGACTTTACAATTTATTGTTTCATTTTAAAAGCTCAACTCCATAGTGTAACGTAGTTCATGAAAGACTTAAAATTCCTGTCTCAAAGTGTGATGGCCTGCATGAAAAGAGTAGATGAATATGAATCCCTTTTCTAGTCTGGTTATTTTTCTGCTTTAAGCACAAGAACCTCATCAAGGAAATATACAGTGGAAAACAAGAAAAAGAGAACACATTATTAACTTCTTTAATATAAATCACTTTTTTTTTTTTTTTAAATTTTCATCCATCTTTGTTCTTTTGTCTGTGTGGGCCTCCCATTGCAGTGGCCTCCCTCATCAGAGAGCACTGGCTCTGGGCACATGCACTCCAGAGCTCCGGCTCGGTAGCTGGACACATCGGTCCAGTCGCTCCACACATGGAATCTTCCCAGGCCAGGGATCGAACCAGCACCCTCTGTACTGCAAGGTGGTGACCTTACCCACTGGAGCACCCAGGAAGTCTTATAAATCACTTTTGAGATCAAGCCCTTAGGGGCAGATGGTACTATAATAATTCAAGGAGAATGACCCTCTGCATGGTCAATTTTCCCCGACACTTGAAATTAACAAGAAATGCTTAAGCCTTGCCAAAAATCTAAAAGAACTTGCCTTGTGCCTTTAAGAATTTTATACTAGTGCCTGCATCAGTAAATATCAATATACGCATAAAAAGTTGACATAAATAAAATAATTTGGATGACTTACAATAAAAGACTTTCTTAAATAGCCATTTCAAACTTTTAAGAAACATGAGTATTCAGTTTTAATCATTCCTGTAAGACCCCTAAAGATTGGCAATCTTTATCCATAAAGTAGCACATTTACCATTTATACAGAGAAAAGATCATTATTTAATTTGCCAATTAACATCATAGTAAAACACACATTATAATTAATTTTGAAGGTCATTTTGACAGATATCATGTTAATCTGTATCAAAATATATTGGCCTAGAAATATAATGATCACTGCAATTAATGAAATAAACAATTTAGGGCAGGACAAGGAAGATTTAACATAAAATTTCTCTGCTATTTGAATTACTACTTTCTTCCCTTTAGTGTGTATTGTGCATCTGCACTATACATTCATACATTAGCTAGATTCCCTTAGAAGACACAGGAACGCCTACTCACCAAGAAAAAAAAGACCAATTTCTACCTGGCACCAGCAAGGCAAACCACTTAGGGGATTAGAAGATAACATTCCTTTCTCAATTCTGTAAGAGGTCACAATGACTCATTGCATTATTGGACTATGAGATGATTAGATAGCATCATCAACTCAATGGACATGAATTTGAGCAAACTCCAGGAGATAATGGAGGACAGCGGAGCCAGCTGTGTTGCAGTACATGGGGTCTAAAAGAGTCAGACACAGCTTAGTGACTGAATAACAACAACAACAAAACGCCAGTATGTGTCTGACATTTTGCAACCTTATGGCTGCAACCCACCAGGCAACTCTGTCCATGAAACTTTTCAAGCAATTCTGAAGTGGGATTTTCCAATATATCTTCCAAGATCAGGGATTGAACCCCCATCTTCGGTAATGACAGATTCTTTACCACCGAGCCACCAGGGCAGCTCTTGTCAATATGTTACTTGGATGCATAGCTCTTTATTTCAAAAACTTATGATTTGGGCTTCGCTGGTGGTCCAGTGGGTAAGGACACCGCCTTGCAGGGGAAGGGGCGCTGGTTCAATCCCTGGCCTGGGAGGATTCCAAGTGCTGTGGAGCGGCTGGACCGATGTGTCCAACTACCGAGTTGGAGCTCTGGAGAGTGTGTGCCCAGAGCTGGTGCTCTGTGACAATGGAGGTCACTGCGATGGAAGGCCCACACAGGCCAAAGAACAAAAAGATGGATGAAAATAGATAAATGAAGGTACAATAGAAATGGCCCACCCACCTCCTTCCCTCCTCAACTCAAACCCCCCCCCCCAAAAAAAGACTTATGATTTTACCTCTAAGCTGTTCAGACAGTCTTGTTGCTTTGCCCTCTAATGGAAATAATATTCCTTAATAATTTCTGAAAGTCCATCTCCCAGGTTATTATCTTTCAGGTAATTTTAAATAAAATTCTTAATTTCTTTCTTAGACTGACCAAAAATTATTTTTTTTGTGTGTCTGTGAACACATACAAGTATTATCCTATGTGCTATAAAAAGCTTAGCATGTAATGTAGGTTAGCAGTTCATTACAGTATTATTTTAAGGTGTGGTTAATTGTGAATGTCTAAATAATTCTTATGAAAAATAGAAAATAAAATAATTCTTACCAAGTTTGCAATAATATAATGGTAGCCTTTAACATGCTTTCCAACACTCACAATCTGTGAAGATATAAGAAAATATGAGACAACAGATTTACTTCTACTGAATGATTATATTTACAAAACACAGAATTTTAACTATTTTTGCATAATTTAATATGGAAACATAATGAGAAAATGATGTATTAATAGTTTTACTTAAGTTGATTTATTCTAATTAAAAGAAATTCATGTCACATTAAAAAGTAAGTGGTTGAAGTAAAAAAAAATTCAGTCACACTGTATAAATGATCAAAAGTTTCATTATATCTTGTTTAGAAAAGTGCTATATGCTATAATTCCCCAATGAGGATTGCAATGCTATGAAACAAACCAATAGTTTGCATATATTTCTAAAAAAGAATACTTTAACATAAGAAAAATTAATTTTGGTTAAAACAATTTAGATGTATTTATTTATTAATTTATCAATAGTTTGTAGGAATTCATGATGCATGTAGATATTTTCAACTGGTGAGAATGATCTTCTATGAGTAAATTGGACTGCTGTTCTGAAAAGCAAGTAAAAATTTCTCTAAGACACATTATCTCTCTTTAGATACTGTGAGTGTTTAGTTAATTCCCACTTGCTTATGGATGTAGCAATGTTTTACTATAATAAAATGAATAAGGATCAAACAACAGGAAACTTTTACTTCTGCTAGATTTATTTTTCAATAAATATTTAGAAAATTAAGAATAAGAAATTTTACAAAAAAATAATTAGATTTTTTTTAAGTATAGCATTATTTCTGGATTAGAAATTAAAATTCTTATTTTGCAATGCTGAAAAACACCTTTAATTAGAGTAAATCTAATGATAGTTACTAATGAGCTGCTTTGTAGACTCACTGGTGTCTTCAAAAGTAGCAATAAAATATAACGTTTTTATATACTTTTGTCTTCAAAGTAAAAGTTGTATTTTTTGTATTTTACAGTTTTACTTGAGAATATGCCCAGCAATGGGAATGCTGGATCATATGGTAGCTCTCTTTTTACTTTTTGAGAAACCTAATTACTGTTCTTCATAGTGGATGCACCTCATCATTCTCATCAACAGTGTAGGAGGCTTACCGTTTTTTCATATCCTCTGTGGCATTTACTGTCTATGAATTTTTTGATAATGGCCATTCAGACTATGGTAAGATAGATGATACCTCATTGTAGCTTTAATTTGTATTTCTCTAATGGTTAGTTTTGTTGAGCAACAACAAATCACATGCTTTTGGCAACCTGTATGTCTTCTTTGAAGAAATTGCTATTTAAATCTACCACACATTTTTTCAGTGGGTTGTTTCTTCTTTGATATTCAGCTATGTGAGCTGTTTGTGTATATTAAGGATCAATTCCTTGTCATTTACTTTGCTTTCAAATATTTTCTCCCATTTTAAAGGTTGTGTTTTCATTTTGATTATGGTTTCCTTTGTTGTGCAAAAACTTTTAACTTTAATTAGATCTCATTTGTTTATTTTTTTGTTTCTATTTTCATTACTCTAACATGTGGGTCAAAAAAGATCTTGTTGTTTATTTAAATCAGTGGGTGTTGTACCTATGGCATTCCTCTTAGAGTTCTATAGTATCTGGCATTTCCCTTAGGTTTTTAATCCATTTTGAGTTTTTTTTATATTTGGTGTTAGGGAGTGCTTTCACTTCATTCTTCTACATGTATCTGTCCAGTTTTTCCCCTTAAACAGTCTCTTTAGATACTGTGAGTGTTTAGTTAATTCCCACTTGCTTATGGATGTAGCAATGTTTTACTATAATAAAATGAATAAGGATCAAACAACAGGAAACTTTTACTTCTGCTAGATTTATTTTTCAATAAATATTTAGAAAATTAAGAATAAGAAATTTTACAAAAAAATAATTAGATTTTTTTTAAGTATAGCATTATTTCTGGATTAGAAATTAAAATTCTTATTTTGCAATGCTGAAAAACACCTTTAATTAGAGTAAATCTAATGATAGTTACTAATGAGCTGCTTTGTAGCCTCACTGGTGTCTTCAAAAGTAGCAATAAAATATAACGTTTTATATACTTTTGTCTTCAAAGTAAAAGTTGTATTTTTTGTATTTTACAGTTTTACTTGAGAATATGCCCAGCAATGGGAATGCTGGATCATATGGTAGCTCTCTTTTTACTTTTTGAGAAACCTAATTACTGTTCTTCATAGTGGATGCACCTCATCATTCTCATCAACAGTGTAGGAGGCTTACCGTTTTTTCATATCCTCTGTGGCATTTACTGTCTATGAATTTTTTGATAATGGCCATTCAGACTATGGTAAGATAGATGATACCTCATTGTAGCTTTAATTTGTATTTCTCTAATGGTTAGTTTTGTTGAGCAACAACAAATCACATGCTTTTGGCAACCTGTATGTCTTCTTTGAAGAAATTGCTATTTAAATCTACCACACATTTTTTCAGTGGGTTGTTTCTTCTTTGATATTCAGCTATGTGAGCTGTTTGTGTATATTAAGGATCAATTCCTTGTCATTTACTTTGCTTTCAAATATTTTCTCCCATTTTAAAGGTTGTGTTTTCATTTTGATTATGGTTTCCTTTGTTGTGCAAAAACTTTTAACTTTAATTAGATCTCATTTGTTTATTTTTTTGTTTCTATTTTCATTACTCTAACATGTGGGTCAAAAAAGATCTTGTTGTTTATTTAAATCAGTGGGTGTTGTACCTATGGCATTCCTCTTAGAGTTCTATAGTATCTGGCATTTCCCTTAGGTTTTTAATCCATTTTGAGTTTTTTTTATATTTGGTGTTAGGGAGTGCTTTCACTTCATTCTTCTACATGTATCTGTCCAGTTTTTCCAACACCATTTATTGAAGCAGCTATCTTTTTGCCATCATATATTTTTGCTTCCTTCACCATAGATTAGAAGACCATATGTGAATGGGTTTATCTCTGAGTTTTCTATCCTGCCTCATTGGTCTATATTGCTTTTTTTTTTTGTCCATACTGTTTTAATGTACTGTAGCTTTATAGTACGGATTTCTCTAGTGGCTCAGTGGTAAAGAATCTGCCTGCAATGTGGGAGACCTTGGTTTGATCCCTGGTTTAAGAAGAGCCCCTGGAGAAGGGAAAGGCTACGTCTTGTAGTTGAAAATCTGCAAAGATAAGACAATGTCAGCCCTGTTCCTATACTTCCTTGGAGTCTGAAATGTTGGAGTTGAAAATCTGCAAATAGCAGAGGCAGCCCTGCCCTCCCCACAGTCTCTTCCTGCCACTGACCAAAGCTGTCCTACCTAAGGACTCGCATCAGCACTAGTCCCTCCTCTGGCCACTTTCCTGGCCACACTCAGATACTTAACTCCCACTCTGCCGCAATGCCTTTTTCTGCCCTCTGGCCTCTTGGCCTCTGAGCCCACCTGGCCCACTTCTGCCCCTGAACTCTTCTTTCCTCTTGGACCCCTTTCCCTGACCCCTACCTCACTCTCTCCTTGTTTCTCCTACCTAAGTCCAATATGAGTAAATCTGTTCCTGCCCCCATCCCTCTTCTTCTCTTTCTTTTACACTTTTCTAACACTACCCATTCCAGTATTCTTGCCTGGAGAATGCCCATGGACAGAAGAGCTTGCTGGGCTACAGCGCATAGGGTATCAAAAAGCTGGACTCTACTGAGTGACTAAGCACATCACAGCACAACTTTGTTGTATAGTTTGAAGTCAAGGAGCCTAATTCCTCCAGCTGTTATTCTTTCTCAAGATTGCTTTGGCTATTTAGGGCCTCTGGTGTTTTTTGTTCTATGTCTGTGAAAATGAAATTGATAATTGATTCTATAGTATCTGGCATTTCCCTTAGGTTTTTAATCCATTTTGAGTTTTTTTTATATTTGGTGTTAGGGAGTGCTTTCACTTCATTCTTCTACATGTATCTGTCCAGTTTTTCCAACACCATTTATTGAAGCAGCTATCTTTTTGCCATCATATATTTTTGCTTCCTTCACCATAGATTAGAAGACCATATGTGAATGGGTTTATCTCTGAGTTTTCTATCCTGCCTCATTGGTCTATATTGCTTTTTTTTTTTGTCCATACTGTTTTAATGTACTGTAGCTTTATAGTACGGATTTCTCTAGTGGCTCAGTGGTAAAGAATCTGCCTGCAATGTGGGAGACCTTGGTTTGATCCCTGGTTTAAGAAGAGCCCCTGGAGAAGGGAAAGGCTACGTCTTGTAGTTGAAAATCTGCAAAGATAAGACAATGTCAGCCCTGTTCCTATACTTCCTTGGAGTCTGAAATGTTGGAGTTGAAAATCTGCAAATAGCAGAGGCAGCCCTGCCCTCCCCACAGTCTCTTCCTGCCACTGACCAAAGCTGTCCTACCTAAGGACTCGCATCAGCACTAGTCCCTCCTCTGGCCACTTTCCTGGCCACACTCAGATACTTAACTCCCACTCTGCCGCAATGCCTTTTTCTGCCCTCTGGCCTCTTGGCCTCTGAGCCCACCTGGCCCACTTCTGCCCCTGAACTCTTCTTTCCTCTTGGACCCCTTTCCCTGACCCCTACCTCACTCTCTCCTTGTTTCTCCTACCTAAGTCCAATATGAGTAAATCTGTTCCTGCCCCCATCCCTCTTCTTCTCTTTCTTTTACACTTTTCTAACACTACCCATTCCAGTATTCTTGCCTGGAGAATGCCCATGGACAGAAGAGCTTGCTGGGCTACAGCGCATAGGGTATCAAAAAGCTGGACTCTACTGAGTGACTAAGCACATCACAGCACAACTTTGTTGTATAGTTTGAAGTCAAGGAGCCTAATTCCTCCAGCTGTTATTCTTTCTCAAGATTGCTTTGGCTATTTAGGGCCTCTGGTGTTTTTTGTTCTATGTCTGTGAAAAATGCAATTGATAATTTATAGGATTTTATTTATTCTGTACATTGCTTTGGGTACCATAGTCATTTTGACAATGTTGATTCTTCCAGTCCAAGAACATAGTATATATTTCCATTTGTTAATGTCATCTTTGATTTATTTTATCAATATCTTATGGTTTTTTGAGTACTTTTTTTTTTTTTTTTTTGGCTTCTTAGGTAGGTGTGTTCCTAGGTATTTCATTTTGATTCAAGATTGTTTCCTTAATTTCTTGATGATTTTTTATTAGTAGTATGTAAGAATATAAGACATTTCTCTGTGTTAATTTTATATCCCATAGTCTCACCGAATTCATCAATAAACTCTAATAATCTGGGGGGAGCATCTTAAGGATTTTCTATGTGTAGTACCATGTCATTTCAAAGCAGTGACATTTTTGCTTCTATTCCAACTTAGACTCTTTTATTTCTAATCCAGATTTCCAAACTATGTTGAATAAAAGCAGTGGGAGTCGGCATCCTTATATTCTTTCTAATCTTAGAGGAAATAATTTTAAGTTTTCACCATTGAAAAATATTTTTACCATGATTCTGTCATTTGGTTCATTTTATTTACTCATTTCGGTCCAAGTCTTTCTGACCGCATGCACTGAGGGATGTCAGACTTCCCTGTTCTTCACCATCTCCCAGAGCTTGCTCAAACTCATGTCCATTGACTCAGTGATACCATCCAACCATCTCATCCTCCATAGTCTTTTCCAATAAGTCATCTCTTCTCATCAGGTAGCCAAAGTATTTGAGCTTCAGCTTCAGCATAAGTCCTTTCAATAAATATTTAAGGTGGATTTCCTTTAGAATTGACTCGTTTGGTCTCTTTGCAGTTCAAGGGAGTCTCAAGAACTTTGTTCAAAACCAAGTGCCTTTTCTAAGGCACTCAGTCTTCTTTATGGTCCAACTCTCACTTCCATACTTGATCACTGGGAAAAGCATGGCTTTGACTATACAGACTTCTGTCAGCAAAGTGATGTTTCTAATTTTAAATTTGCTGTCTATATTTGTCATAGCTTTTCTTCCAAGAAACAAGTGAATTTGTCACCATCCTCAGTGATTTTGGAGCCCAAGAAAATGAAATGTGTCTATGCTTTGCAATTGATAATTTATAGGATTTTATTTATTCTGTACATTGCTTTGGGTACCATAGTCATTTTGACAATGTTGATTCTTCCAGTCCAAGAACATAGTATATATTTCCATTTGTTAATGTCATCTTTGATTTATTTTATCAATATCTTATGGTTTTTTGAGTACTTTTTTTTTTTTTTTTGGCTTCTTAGGTAGGTGTGTTCCTAGGTATTTCATTTTGATTCAAGATTGTTTCCTTAATTTCTTGATGATTTTTTATTAGTAGTATGTAAGAATATAAGACATTTCTCTGTGTTAATTTTATATCCCATAGTCTCACCGAATTCATCAATAAACTCTAATAATCTGGGGGGAGCATCTTAAGGATTTTCTATGTGTAGTACCATGTCATTTCAAAGCAGTGACATTTTTGCTTCTATTCCAACTTAGACTCTTTTATTTCTAATCCAGATTTCCAAACTATGTTGAATAAAAGCAGTGGGAGTCGGCATCCTTATATTCTTTCTAATCTTAGAGGAAATAATTTTAAGTTTTCACCATTGAAAAATATTTTTACCATGATTCTGTCATTTGGTTCATTTTATTTACTCATTTCGGTCCAAGTCTTTCTGACCGCATGCACTGAGGGATGTCAGACTTCCCCTGTTCTTCACCATCTCCCAGAGCTTGCTCAAACTCATGTCCATTGACTCAGTGATACCATCCAACCATCTCATCCTCCATAGTCTTTTCCAATAAGTCATCTCTTCTCATCAGGTAGCCAAAGTATTTGAGCTTCAGCTTCAGCATAAGTCCTTTCAATAAATATTTAAGGTGGATTTCCTTTAGAATTGACTCGTTTGGTCTCTTTGCAGTTCAAGGGAGTCTCAAGAACTTTGTTCAAAACCAAGTGCCTTTTCTAAGGCACTCAGTCTTCTTTATGGTCCAACTCTCACTTCCATACTTGATCACTGGGAAAAGCATGGCTTTGACTATACAGACTTCTGTCAGCAAAGTGATGTTTCTAATTTTAAATTTGCTGTCTATATTTGTCATAGCTTTTCTTCCAAGAAACAAGTGATTTTTAATTTCGTGGCTGCAGTCACCATCCTCAGTGATTTTGGAGCCCAAGAAAATGAAATGTGTCTCTATTTTGTTTGCTCATCTATTTCCATGAAGTTCTGGGACTGGATGCCATGATCTTTCATTTTTGATCGTTGAGGTTTAGGCCATCTTTTTACTCTCCTCTTTCACCTTCATCAAGAGGCTCTTTAGTTCCTCTTTGCTTTCTGCCAAAACGATTGTGTCATCTGCGTATCTGAGGTTATTGATTTTCTCCCCTCAATCTTAATTCCAGATTCTGTTTCATTGAGGCTGGCATTTCACATGATGTACTCTACATATAAATTGAATAAGCAAGGAGACAATATACAACCTTGACATACTCATTTCCCAAACTTGAACCAGTCCATTGTTCTATGTTCAGTTCTAACTGTTGCTTCTTGTCCTGCATAGAGGTTTTGCAGAAACCAGTTAGGGTGGTCTAGTATTCCCGTCTCTTTCAGAATTTCCCAACGTTTGTTGTAATCTACACAGTCAAAGGCTTTAGCATAGTCAGTGAGTAGATATGAGTGGTAGCATAGTCAGAAGTAGATGTTTTTCTGGATGTTTTCCATGATGTTTCTATGATCCAACATATGTTGATATTTGCTCTTTAAATTTCTTTTTAAAAAAAATTCTTTATTTTAAAGGTTTTACAGAGTTTTGTTGTTCACTGACATGTATGTTCCCAGATCAGCCATATGCATATCCCTGGACCCCTTTCCCCCCAGTTTCCCCCATTCCACCCCTCTGGACCATCGACCCAAGTCATTGTGAACACTCTTATTCCCATAACACAATGACAATAGCTATCTTTTCCACACATGACAGTATAGGTTTTCATGTTACTCCCTCCATGCCTCCCCCTCCCTATTTCTTCCCTACTATGTCCCTATGTCTATGCTCTGTCTGTTTTCCCATGAGTTCACTGAGTGTGTTATCAAGACAATCCTACTAAATTCCATATATGTCTGTTAGTATACTGTATTTGTCTACTCTTTTATACTTACTTCACTTTTTATGATAAGTTCTAGCTCAGGCCACCTCATTAGTAATGAGTCCTCTGCATTTCTTTTAACAGCTGAGTAGTATTCCATTGTATATATGGACCAGAGCTTCTGTATCCATTCATTCCTTGATGGACATCTAGGCTGCTTACATGTTCTGGCTATTGTATAGAGAGCTGCAATGCACATTAGGGTGCAGGTGCTTCTTTCAGTTTTGATTTCATCTGGATATAAGTCTAAGAGTGGGATTGCTGGGCCATAAGGTGCTTCTATTTTTCGTTTTTTAAAAAATCTCCATGCTGTTTTCTATAGAGGCTGTGTCAATCTACATTCACACCAGCAATGCAAGAGGGTTCCCTTTTCTCCGCACCCTCTCCAGCATTTATTGTCTGTAGATTTGTTGATGATGGCCATTCTGACGGGTGTGAGGTGATATCTCATTGTAGTTTTGATTTGAATTTCAATAAATGTTCAGTTCTAACTGTTGCTTCTTGTCCTGCATAGAGGTTTTGCAGAAACCAGTTAGGGTGGTCTAGTATTCCGTCTCTTTCAGAATTTCCCAACGTTTGTTGTAATCTACACAGTCAAAGGCTTTAGCATAGTCAGTGAGTAGATATGAGTGGTAGCATAGTCAGAAGTAGATGTTTTTCTGGATGTTTTCCATGATGTTTCTATGATCCAACATATGTTGATATTTGCTCTTTAAATTTCTTTTTAAAAAAAATTCTTTATTTTAAAGGTTTTACAGAGTTTTGTTGTTCACTGACATGTATGTTCCCAGATCAGCCATATGCATATCCCTGGACCCCTTTCCCCCCAGTTTCCCCCATTCCACCCCTCTGGACCATCGACCCAAGTCATTGTGAACACTCTTATTCCCATAACACAATGACAATAGCTATCTTTTCCACACATGACAGTATAGGTTTTCATGTTACTCCCTCCATGCCTCCCCCTCCCTATTTCTTCCCTACTATGTCCCTATGTCTATGCTCTGTCTGTTTTCCCATGAGTTCACTGAGTGTGTTATCAAGACAATCCTACTAAATTCCATATATGTCTGTTAGTATACTGTATTTGTCTACTCTTTTATACTTACTTCACTTTTTATGATAAGTTCTAGCTCAGGCCACCTCATTAGTAATGAGTCCTCTGCATTTCTTTTAACAGCTGAGTAGTATTCCATTGTATATATGGACCAGAGCTTCTGTATCCATTCATTCCTTGATGGACATCTAGGCTGCTTACATGTTCTGGCTATTGTATAGAGAGCTGCAATGCACATTAGGGTGCAGGTGCTTCTTTCAGTTTTGATTTCATCTGGATATAAGTCTAAGAGTGGGATTGCTGGGCCATAAGGTGCTTCTATTTTTCGTTTTTTAAAAAATCTCCATGCTGTTTTCTATAGAGGCTGTGTCAATCTACATTCACACCAGCAATGCAAGAGGGTTCCCTTTTCTCCGCACCCTCTCCAGCATTTATTGTCTGTAGATTTGTTGATGATGGCCATTCTGACGGGTGTGAGGTGATATCTCATTGTAGTTTTGATTTGAATTTCTCTAATAAGAAGTGAGGTTGAGCATCATTTCAAGTGCTTTTGGGCCATCTGTATGTCCTCTTTGGAGAGGAGTCTCTTTAGATCATCTTCCCATTGTTGGATTGGATTGTTCGTTTTTCCCGTGCTGAGTTGTCTGAGTTGCTTGTAGATTTTGGAGATGAATTCTTTGTCTGTTGTTTCATTTGCTATGATTTTCTCCCACTCTGTGGGGTGTCTGTTCAGCGTTATTGTCATTTCTTTTGCTGTACAAAAGCTTTTAAGTTTCATGAGGTCCCACATGTTCATTTTTCTTTTCAGTTCTGCTATTTTAGTTGGTGGGTCAGAGAAGATCTTGCTTTGATTGATGTCCTTGAGGGTTTTGCCTATATTCTCCTCTAAGAGTTTCAGGGTTTCTGGTCTTCCATTTAGATCTTTAATCCATTTTGAGTTGATCTTTGTGTATGGTATCAGGGAATGTTCCAACTTCATTTTGTGCACGTAGCTGTCCAATTTTCTCAGCACCACTTGTTGAAGAGGCGGTCTTTGTCGCATTTTATACTTTCTCCTCCTTTGTCAAAAATAAGGTATCCATAGGTGCGTGGGTTTCTCTCAGGGTTCTCTATCTTGTTCCATTGATTTATAGTGCTATTTTTGTGCCAGTACCATACTGTCTTGTTGACTGTTGCTTTGTAGTATAGTCTGAGGTTAGGAAGTCTGATTTCTCTGGCTCCATTCTTCTTTCTCAGGATTGCTGTGGCTATTTGAGGTCTTTCTTGTTTCTGTATGAACTGTGTTATCCTTTGGTCTAGTTCTGTGAAAAATGTCAATGGTAGTTGGATAGGTATTGCATTGAATCTGTAGATAATATTTGGTAGCACGGTCATTTTCACAATATTGATTCTTCCGACCCAGAAGCATGGAATATCTCTCCATCTGTTTAAGTCTTCTTTAAATTCTCTCATGAGTGTCTTGTAATTTTCTGTGTACAATTCTTTTGTTTCTTTGGGTAGGTTTATTCCTAGATATTTGATCCTTTTGGTTGCAATCGTGAAGGGGACTGCCTCTTTGATTTCATTTTCTGATTTTTCATTGTTTGTGTGTAGGAATGCCAGTGATTTCTGTGTGTTGACTTTGTATCCTGCGACTTGGCTGATATCCTTGATTAGCTCTAGTAGCTTTGTAACCGTGTCTTTGGGATTTTCTATGTATAATATCATGTTGTCTGCAAAAACAGAGAGCTTGACTTCTTCCTTTCCAATCTGGATTTCTTTGATTTCTTTCTCTTCTCTTATTGCTTCCAGGACTATGTGGAATAGTAGTGGTGAGAGTGGACACCCTTGTCTTGTTCCTGATCTTAGAGGGAATGCTTTCAGTTTTTCACTGTAGAGAATGATGTTCGCTGTGGGCTTCTCATATATGGCTTTTATTATGTTGAGATAGGTTCCTTCTCTTCCCATTTTCTGAAAAGTTTTTATCATAAATGGATGGTGTACTTTGTCGAAGGCTTTACCTGCATCTATTGAGATGATCGTGTGGTTTTTGTCTCTCAATTTGTTGATATGGTGTATCACACTGTTTGATTTGCAGATATTGAAGAATACTTGCATGCCTGGGATGAACCTGACTTGATCATGATGTATGAGTTTTTTGATGTGTCGTTGAATTCTGTTTGCTAGGATTTTGTTGAAGAGGCTGTCTTTGTCCCATTTTATAGTTTCTCCTCCTTTGTCAAAAATAAGGTATCCATAGGTGCGTGGGTTTCTCTCAGGGTTCTCTATCTTGTTCCATTGATTTATAGTGCTATTTTTGTGCCAGTACCATACTGTCTTGTTGACTGTTGCTTTGTAGTATAGTCTGAGGTTAGGAAGTCTGATTTCTCTGGCTCCATTCTTCTTTCTCAGGATTGCTGTGGCTATTTGAGGTCTTTCTTGTTTCTGTATGAACTGTGTTATCCTTTGGTCTAGTTCTGTGAAAAATGTCAATGGTAGTTGGATAGGTATTGCATTGAATCTGTAGATAATATTTGGTAGCACGGTCATTTTCACAATATTGATTCTTCCGACCCAGAAGCATGGAATATCTCTCCATCTGTTTAAGTCTTCTTTAAATTCTCTCATGAGTGTCTTGTAATTTTCTGTGTACAATTCTTTTGTTTCTTTGGGTAGGTTTATTCCTAGATATTTGATCCTTTTGGTTGCAATCGTGAAGGGGACTGCCTCTTTGATTTCATTTTCTGATTTTTCATTGTTTGTGTGTAGGAATGCCAGTGATTTCTGTGTGTTGACTTTGTATCCTGCGACTTGGCTGATATCCTTGATTAGCTCTAGTAGCTTTGTAACCGTGTCTTTGGGATTTTCTATGTATAATATCATGTTGTCTGCAAAAACAGAGAGCTTGACTTCTTCCTTTCCAATCTGGATTTCTTTGATTTCTTTCTCTTCTCTTATTGCTTCCAGGACTATGTGGAATAGTAGTGGTGAGAGTGGACACCCTTGTCTTGTTCCTGATCTTAGAGGGAATGCTTTCAGTTTTTCACTGTAGAGAATGATGTTCGCTGTGGGCTTCTCATATATGGCTTTTATTATGTTGAGATAGGTTCCTTCTCTTCCCATTTTCTGAAAAGTTTTTATCATAAATGGATGGTGTACTTTGTCGAAGGCTTTACCTGCATCTATTGAGATGATCGTGTGGTTTTTGTCTCTCAATTTGTTGATATGGTGTATCACACTGTTTGATTTGCAGATATTGAAGAATACTTGCATGCCTGGGATGAACCTGACTTGATCATGATGTATGAGTTTTTTGATGTGTCGCTGAATTCTGTTTGCTAGGATTTTGTTGAGGATCTTGGCATCTAAGTTCATTACTGAAATTGGCCTGTAATATTCCTTATTTGTATTGTCTTTGCCTGGTTTGGGTATCAGGGTGATGATGGCCTCGTAGAATGTGTTTGGAAGTTTTCCTTCCTGTGCAGTTTTTTGGAAGAGTTTTAGAAGGACAGGCATTAACTCTTCTTGAAATGTTTGGTAGAATTCGACTGTGAAACCCTCTGGCCCTGGGCTTTTATTTTGGGGTAGATTTTTAATCACAAATTCGATTTCTGAGCTTGTGATTGGGTTGTTCAAAGTTTCTGTTTCTTCCTGGCTCAGTCTTGGGAGATTAATCTTTCCCAAGAAACTGTCCATTTCTTCCGGATTGTCCAGATTGTTTGTTGCCATAGAGTAGTTCAGAATAGTCTTTTAGAATCCTTTGGATTTCTGCATTATCTGTTGTAATGTCTCCTTTTTCATTTTTGATTTTGTTGATCTGGTTCTTCTCTCTCTTTCTCTTGATGAGTCTGGCCAGTGGCTTGTCAATTTTGTTACTTTTTTGAAAAACCAGCTTTTTGTTTTATTTATCTTTACTATTGTTTCCTTCATTTCTTTCTCATTTATTTCTGCTCTGATCTTTATGATTTCTCTTCCTCTGCTGGCTTTGGGGTGTTTTTGTTCTTCTTTTTCCAATTTTTTAAAGCGTAGATTTAGGTAATCTGCTTCATATTTTCCTAGTTTTTTTAGGTAGGATTGTAATGCTATAAATTTCCCTCTTAGAACTGCTTTTGCGGTATCTCATAGGTTTTGCATGGTCGTATGTTCATTGTCATTTTCTTCTAGGAATTTTAAAATTTCTCCTTTGATTTCCACAGTAATCAGTTGGTTTTTTAGGTATGTGTTGTTTAATCTCCAATCTCCATGTGTTTGTATTTTTACGGTTTTTTTTTTTTTCCTGTAGTTGATCACTAGTCTCATTGCATTGTGTTCCGAGAAGATGGTTGATAGAATTTCAGTTTTCTTGAATTGACTAAGGTTTGATTTGTGGCCCAAGATGTGGTCTATCCTGGAGAATGTTCCATGAGCACTTGAGAAGAAAGTGTATTCTTCTACTTTTGGCTGGAAGTTACTAAAGATATCGATGAGGTCCATCTTTTCTAGTGTGGCACTTAAGGCTTGTGTTTCTTTCTTAAATTTCTGTTTGGATGATCTGTCCAAAGGAGTGAGAGGGGTGTTAAAGTCTTCTACTGTTGCTGTGTTATTGTTGATTTCTTCTTTTATGTCTGAAAGTGCCTGTCTTATGTATTGAGGTGCCCCTGTGTTGGATGCAAAGATATTTATGACTGTTATGTCTTCCGCTTGGATTGATCCCTTAATAATGATGTAGTGACCTGCCTTGTCTCTTAGAATCTTCTTTACTTTAAAGTCTATTTTGTCTGATATGAGGATTGCTACTCCAGCTTTCTTTTGATTTCCATTTGCATGGAATATCTTTTTCCAGCCTCTCACTTTCAGTCTGCGAGTGTCTCTAGGTCTGAAGTGGGTCTCTTGTAAACAGCATATATATGGGTCTTGCTTCTGGATCCATTCAGCCAGCTTGTGTCGTTTGGTTGGAACATTTAGTCCATTTACGTTCAGAGTAATTAATGATACGAATGTTCCTATTGCCATCTTCTTAGAAATTTGGGGTTTGATTTGTAAGACTTCTCATACTCTATTTATTGACTATATCAGGCCCTTTAACACTTGTTGTAGGGTTGGTTTTGTGGTACAGAATTCTTTCAGTTTTTGTCTGTCTGAGAAGCTTTTGACTTCTCCATCAATTCTGAATGAAATTCTTGCTGGGTAGAGAATTCTCGGTTGGAGGTTATTCTCTTTTAGCCATTTAAATGTGTCCTGCCATTCTCTTCTGGCCTGCAGGGTTTCTGTTGAGAGATCCGCAGTTAGACGTATGGGGTTTCCTTTATATGTTATTTGTTGTTTGCTTCTAGCTGCTTTTAGTAATCTCTCTTTATATTTAGTCTGTGTTAGTTTGAGCAGAATGTGCCTTGGTGTATTTCTTCTGGGGTTTATCCTGTATGGAACTCTTTGTGCTTCTTGGACTTGGTTAACTATTTCCTTTCCCATGCTGGGGAAGTTTTCCACTATAACCTCTTCAAGAATTTTTTCGTAACCTTTCTTTCCCTCTTCTTCCTCTGGAACTCCTATAATTCTAATGTTGGTGTGTTTGATATTGTCCCATAGGTCTCAAATGCTATCCTCAGTTCTTTTAATTCTTTTGGCTTTGTTCTGTTCCTCACCAGTTATTTCCACCAGTCTATCTTCCAGCTCACTTATGCGTTCTTCTGCCTCTGATACTCTTCTGTTGAGACCTTCTATAGTATTTTTGAGTTTAGCAATTGAGTTGGTGGTCTCTATTTGCTTATTTTTCATTTCTTGCATGTCTCTTCTGAAAGCACTAATTTCTTCTAATATTTTGTTTTTGGTGTTTTGCATCCTCATTAGTATAGCTTTTCTGAATTCTCTTTCAGATAGTTTGTTTATCTCCTCCTCTGTCATTTGAAGCGGTGTTTCTCTAGCTTGGTCCTTCATTTGTGCAGCGTTTCTCTGATGTTTCATTATTAGGTTAATTGTTGTTTCTTTGTGTGTGTCTGTGTGTGTGGAGTTCCTTTTCCCAGCAGGCTTCTTGGTTGAATTCTCCCTTCCTTTGGGTTTCTGTCCTTGTAGAAGGGTTCCGTGATTTGTGTCTTAGGTGTTGTTAGGTCTTGTTTACAGGTGAACAATCTCTAGTGTTGCATGTTCTTTGATAGTGTGAGGTCTTGGAATCAGGGCTTCTGCTCCGAGGATCCTTGTTTTTATGTTTTGTCATGGGGTGAAGGCTCTATGTCTGGTTTGCTATGGTGTTCCGTGATATTAGTTCAAATACTAGCATCTGAGCAACAAGAGGTGCATCCCTGATGGGTGACAGTCATAAAAGCATGCAGATGTTTTCTAACATTGTCGTAAGATATACACACATACACAGCAATAAGCACATCTAACCAGTCTTACAGAGATAACGCATAGAAAATTCTTCTGGCAAACCACACAATCAAAGATGATACTTGCCCGTTCAGCTCTGAATTAATTAAAATAGTGCCTGGAAAAATGGATCCAGGACAAGATCCTGGCTTGGACTATTTCAATGAAAGCAATTTTTAGCTAAGACATGTGTTGTAGGTGAGGAAGAGGAGAGTGTATGGGTAATGAGAAGGAATAGATTCGTCTTTGAAGGATTTTATAGTGTTAGGTAGCCAAGATTATTGTGTTGTATTGTTTAGTGCAGCTGGAAGAGAATAGTGGAGACAGGAAGGTAGGAAAGATTTATCTAGAGGATAGTGGTAGATAGGAGAAAGTTTTACATTTAGAACATAGAAGGAAGAAGCGGTGGCAAAGCAGAAAGAAAATTAGAAATTTCCAAGAATTAAAATTAAAAATAAAATTAAAAACTGAAAATCAAAAAAAAAGAAAAAAAGGAAATTAAAAAATTGAGAAGGGAAGAAAAGCTTAATAAGAAGAGAAAAAAAACAAACAAACAAACAAAAAAGAAACCCAAACCTTACCAATCAATCGAATAAACAAAGCCATCCACAACAAATAAACAAACAAAAATAGCTAAATACTGTCCCTGGTTTTTATCTTTTCATCTGCCTGATGGAAACCAATCTGCTCTCAATAGTGACCTCTTGATAACATAATCTTTCCCTTACAGCACCGGTTGCTATGGTTTCTTTTTTTGTTTTCAGCAAAACAAAGGCTTTGTTGCGAGCTCAGGTGCTGGCTGGAGCCGTGGGCTGATCCCAGTCTGTCCGGTAGCAGGCCACGGTGTGTGCAGTCCTGTGCTGGAAGTGGGGCGCCCTGACTCTACGGCGCACTCACTGGTAGCCTCCAATCCCTGCTCTTCTCCCAGGTTCCTTCGCTGCGGCTTCAGCTCTGGAGGTGCACGGGCTCCTCTGCCGTTGGTGCGTGCGCACTGCTGGTTAAGCGTCCATGTCCCAAAGGTGGGCACGAGCTTTCCCGTCTGGCTCGAGCCGGGTCCCTGGTCAGCAATCCATAGGCGACTTCCCCTCTCCATTCAGCAAGCCCCCCACTAGGAGTGTTTGAACTTACCCATTGCCAGGCTCAAAGTCGCGATTTTCACCCGGCCAAGTGGCGCGATTTTCTTTTTGCGCTGGGCGCTACCTGTCTGTCTCTATGCAGGTCTCTAGGCAGCACTCCATGGGGAACTTCATAACTGCATTCCACTTGCCCCCACTCCAGTATCTTATCTTTGCAGTGTCTTAATTTCTGCCAGTGATCCAGCCGGATTTTTAGAATTTTCACGCTGAGCACTGCCTTCTCTCCCCTGGACGCTCTGCTCAGGCTCTCTTTTAAGGCACTTCCTAGTGCGCACTCTTCTGGTCCGGCGTGGGGGTTAGGATAGAGAATTCTCAGAACAGAAGCTCCGGGAAAGTTCTGGCTGTTCGCTCTTCAACCCTTGCAGACCTAAGGAGTTCTTTTGTCTTCTAGCGCTGGTTTGTTGTTGATGTTTCCTTTCTTGATTAGTTCTGGTGATTCCGTTGGGGAGCTGGTGAAATCTTCCCCTCATTCCTCCACCATCTTGGCACCCCCCCCCTTCCATATGTTGACATTTTGACCTCTGGTTCCTCTCCCTTTTTATATTGGTTATGTCATATATAGCCTATATGTTATTTTATGAATCTTCTATGACCATTTTTTGGAGAGGGTTTTTTTTTTCTTTCTGTCATAAATGGGTTTTGAATTTTGTCAAAAGCTATTCCTACATCTGTTGAGATGATCATATGTTTTCCATTCTTTAACGTTAATGTGGTGTATAACATTGGTTGATTTGTTTATAGTGAAGAATCCTTGCTTTCCTGGGGTAAATCCCTCCTGATCATGGTGTATGATTCTCTTGATGTGTTATTGGATTAAGTTTGTGAGTATTTTGTTAAGGATTTTTATGTCTATGCTCATAAGTGAAAGTGGCCTGTAATTTCCTTTTGTGTGATATCTTTATGTGCTTTTGATAACAGGATGATGGTGGCACCATGGAACGTGCTTGGAAGTGTTCGTCATCTGCAATTTTTAAAAAGAGTTTGAGGATAAGTGTTAGCTCTTCTCTCAGTATTTGATAGAATTTGCCTGTGATGCCATCTGGTCCAAGACTTTTGTTTATTGGGATATTTTAATCACCGTTTAAATTTCAGTGTTTGTGATTTGTATTTTCATATTTTCTATTTCTTCCTTTATCAGTTGGAAGGTTGTTTTCTAAGTATTTGTTCATTACTTTCAGGCTGTCCATTTTATTGGTATATGGTTTCTTGTAGTAGTCTCTTATGATCTTTTATCTCTGCAGTGTCAGTTCTAACTTTTTTTTTTCATTTATATTTTATTGATTTCATTCCTCTACTTTTTTCCTCCTGATCTGTCTGTCTGTCTAAAGGTTTATCAACTTTGTTTATCTTCACAAAGAACCAGCTTTTAGTTTAATTGATCTTTACTACTGCTTCTTTCATTTCTTTGTTATTTATTTCTAGTCTGATCTTTATGATTTTCTTGCTTCTGTTAGTTTGGTGCAAATGTAATATCAGTTTCTGAATTGTTGAAATTTGCCATTTCATATTTGATTGTAATCTTAAAAAGTATGGTTATGTTATATATCATTTTAATGAACATTTTTCACTGTATGGGTTTTTCTGGCTTATGATGTATTATTTGCTGTTTCCTTTATACCTATTCTAGATTATGGAAATGATGTTAGACAAAAAAAAAACAAAAACAAATTAGAGCTATTTTCTTATTCAAGTTCAAAATGAGTCATAAAACAGCAGAAACATCTCACAACATCAGCAACACACTTGACCCAGGAACTTCTAATGAATTTACAATACAATCTTGGTTCAAGCAGTTTTGCAAAGCAGATGAGAACCTTGATAGCATAGTATGCCCATTGGAAGTTGACAACAACAAATTGAGAGCCTTTACTGAGGCTGCTCCTCTTCCTGCTACAAAAGAAATTGCCAAAGAACTCAGTGCCAGCCATTCTGTGGTCTTTCAGCATTTGAAACAAATTGGAAAGGTCAAGATGCTCAGTAACAGTGCCTCATGAGCTGACTAGAAATCCAAAAATACAAAAAAATGTTTTGGAAGTGTTCGTCATCTGCAATTTTTAAAAAGAGTTTGAGGATAAGTGTTAGCTCTTCTCTCAGTATTTGATAGAATTTGCCTGTGATGCCATCTGGTCCAAGACTTTTGTTTATTGGGATATTTTAATCACCGTTTAAATTTCAGTGTTTGTGATTTGTATTTTCATATTTTCTATTTCTTCCTTTATCAGTTGGAAGGTTGTTTTCTAAGTATTTGTTCATTACTTTCAGGCTGTCCATTTTATTGGTATATGGTTTCTTGTAGTAGTCTCTTATGATCTTTTATCTCTGCAGTGTCAGTTCTAACTTTTTTTTTTCATTTATATTTTATTGATTTCATTCCTCTACTTTTTTCCTCCTGATCTGTCTGTCTGTCTAAAGGTTTATCAACTTTGTTTATCTTCACAAAGAACCAGCTTTTAGTTTAATTGATCTTTACTACTGCTTCTTTCATTTCTTTGTTATTTATTTCTAGTCTGATCTTTATGATTTTCTTGCTTCTGTTAGTTTGGTGCAAATGTAATATCAGTTTCTGAATTGTTGAAATTTGCCATTTCATATTTGATTGTAATCTTAAAAAGTATGGTTATGTTATATATCATTTTAATGAACATTTTTCACTGTATGGGTTTTTCTGGCTTATGATGTATTATTTGCTGTTTCCTTTATACCTATTCTAGATTATGGAAATGATGTTAGACAAAAAAAAAACAAAAACAAATTAGAGCTATTTTCTTATTCAAGTTCAAAATGAGTCATAAAACAGCAGAAACATCTCACAACATCAGCAACACACTTGACCCAGGAACTTCTAATGAATTTACAATACAATCTTGGTTCAAGCAGTTTTGCAAAGCAGATGAGAACCTTGATAGCATAGTATGCCCATTGGAAGTTGACAACAACAAATTGAGAGCCTTTACTGAGGCTGCTCCTCTTCCTGCTACAAAAGAAATTGCCAAAGAACTCAGTGCCAGCCATTCTGTGGTCTTTCAGCATTTGAAACAAATTGGAAAGGTCAAGATGCTCAGTAACAGTGCCTCATGAGCTGACTAGAAATCCAAAAATACAAAAAAATGTTTTGAAGTGTCATCTTTTTTTTTTTTTGATTCTGTGCAAAAACAATGAACCTATTCTTGGTTGGATTATGATGCACAATGAAAAGTGGATTTTGTACAACAACTTATGATAATTAGCTCAGTGGCTGGACCAAAAAGATGCTCCAAAGCACTTCCCAAAAGAAAAGTTGCTCCATAAAAAGGTTTTGGTCACTGTTTTGTAGTCTGATATTGGTCTGATCCACACAGCTTTCTGAGTCTCAGGGAAATCACTACATCTGAGAAGTATGCTCAGTAAATAGATGAGATACACTGAAACCTGTAATGCTTGCAGCTGGCATTGGTCAACAGAATAGGCCCAGTTCTTCTCCATGACAATGCCTGACTGTATATCACACAACCAATGCTTCAAAAGTTGAACAAATTGGGCTATGAAATTTTTCTTCATCCAGCATATTCCCTTCTTGCCAACTGACTAACACTTCTTCAAGCATCTTGACAACATTTTGCAGGGAAAAAGCTTCCACAACCAGTAGGATGCACAAAATGCTTTCTAAGAGTTCCTCAAATCCTAAAGCATGGATTTTTATGCCACAGGAAGAAACAAACTTATTTTTCATTGTCGAAAATGTGTTGATTGTAATGATTCTTATTTTTATTAATAAAGATGTGTTCAAGAATAGTTACGATGATTTAAAATTCAAGGTGCAATACAAAACTGCAATTACTTTTGTACCAGCCTTAATATTAACTTTTTTCTTTTGCCTCTGGGCCATCATTCATTTATTTTCATCCATCTGTTTTATTCTTTGGCATGTGTGGGCCTCCCGTTGCAGTGGCCTCTCTTGCTACAGAGCACCGGCTCTGGGCACATGTGCTCCAGAGTACTGGCTCATAATTGGACATGCCTGGCCCAGTCGCTCCACAGCACGTGGGATCTTCCTGGGCCAGGGATCAAATCGGTGCCTCTTTCACTTCAATGCGGACCCTTTACCCGCTGGACCACCAGGGAAACCCTTTTTTGTTGTTGTTGTTGTTTGTTTGCTTGTTTGCTTTTGCTCTTCTTCTTTATCTAGTTGCTTTAGGTGTAAGGTTAGGTTGTTTATTTGAGATTTTTCTTGTTTCCTGAGGTAAGATTCTATAGCTATAAACTTCCAACTTAGAACTGCTTTTGCTGTGTGTCATACGTTTTGCATCATCACAGTTTTATTTTCATGTTTCTACAGGTATTTTTAAATTTTCCTCTTTGATTTCTTCAGTGATCCACTGGTTGTTTAGTAATGTATCATTTAACCTTCATATATCTTTCTTTTGCTCATGTTTTGTCAAAAAACGGGTTTTTTTTTTGATACAATTATTGACTGATATTGGTCTGATCCACACAGCTTTCTGAGTCTCAGGGAAATCACTACATCTGAGAAGTATGCTCAGTAAATAGATGAGATACACTGAAACCTGTAATGCTTGCAGCTGGCATTGGTCAACAGAATAGGCCCAGTTCTTCTCCATGACAATGCCTGACTGTATATCACACAACCAATGCTTCAAAAGTTGAACAAATTGGGCTATGAAATTTTTCTTCATCCAGCATATTCCCTTCTTGCCAACTGACTAACACTTCTTCAAGCATCTTGACAACATTTTGCAGGGAAAAAGCTTCCACAACCAGTAGGATGCACAAAATGCTTTCTAAGAGTTCCTCAAATCCTAAAGCATGGATTTTATGCCACAGGAAGAAACAAACTTATTTTTCATTGTCGAAAATGTGTTGATTGTAATGATTCTTATTTTTATTAATAAAGATGTGTTCAAGAATAGTTACGATGATTTAAAATTCAAGGTGCAATACAAAACTGCAATTACTTTTGTACCAGCCTTAATATTAACTTTTTTCTTTTGCCTCTGGGCCATCATTCATTTATTTTCATCCATCTGTTTTATTCTTTGGCATGTGTGGGCCTCCCGTTGCAGTGGCCTCTCTTGCTACAGAGCACCGGCTCTGGGCACATGTGCTCCAGAGTACTGGCTCATAATTGGACATGCCTGGCCCAGTCGCTCCACAGCACGTGGGATCTTCCTGGGCCAGGGATCAAATCGGTGCCTCTTTCACTTCAATGCGGACCCTTTACCCGCTGGACCACCAGGGAAACCCTTTTTTGTTGTTGTTGTTGTTTGTTTGCTTGTTTGCTTTTGCTCTTCTTCTTTATCTAGTTGCTTTAGGTGTAAGGTTAGGTTGTTTATTTGAGATTTTTCTTGTTTCCTGAGGTAAGATTCTATAGCTATAAACTTCCAACTTAGAACTGCTTTTGCTGTGTGTCATACGTTTTGCATCATCACAGTTTTATTTTCATTTTTCTACAGGTATTTTTAAATTTTCCTCTTTGATTTCTTCAGTGATCCACTGGTTGTTTAGTAATGTATCATTTAACCTTCATATATCTGTGTTTTTTTCCCTGTAATTGTCTTCTATTTTTTTGTTGTGGTCAGAAAAATACTTGATATGATTTCAATTTTGTTAAGCTTATTGAAGCTTGATTTATGATCCAAGATACAATCTATCCTGGAAAATGTCTCATGTGCACTTTATTATTTTTTTTTTATGATGCCAATTTTAAATACAAAGTTTTATTTAAGGCATTGCATTTTCTACTTACGATACAGTGCTTATAAAGTGCAATGTTAACTTCATTCTCTGTTCATGTGCACTTTATAAGAAAGTATATTCTGCTGCTTTCTGATGGAATGTCCTATAAATATCAAAATCTATCTGTTCTAATATGTCACTGAAGGCTTGTGTTTCCTTATTAAATTTTCTGTGTGGATGATATGTCCATTTGTGTAAATGGAGTATTAAAGTCCCCTACAATTTCTCCTTTTATGGATGTTAGCTTTTGCCTTATATATCGAGGTACTCCTATGTTTGGTGCATATATGCTTATGGTCAATTGATCATTATATAGTGTCCTTCCTTGTGTCTTGGTAACAGTCTGAAGGTCAATTTTTTCTGATATGAATATTGCGACTGCAGGCTTCAAGTTCTATTTGTATGGAATAACATTTCCCACACTCCCACTTTCAGTCTGTATGTCTCTCCAGGTTTGAAGTGGGTCTTTTGTAGACAGAATATACATGAGTCTAGTTTTTGTATTCATTCAGTCTTTTCACTGAAGAATTTAGTCTACTTACATTTCAGGCAATTATCAATATGTATGTTCCTATTATCATTTTCCTAATTGATTTGTGTTTGTTTATGTAGATTTTTTCCATTCATCTTTTTTTCTCTTCTCTCGTAGTTTGATGACCATTTTAAGTGTTGCTTTTTTTCTTTTTGCTTTATGTGTATCTATTGTATTTTATTGGTTTGCATTTCCTATGTGATTTTGATTTAGCAGTCTATATGTAAACATTGTTTTAGGTTGCTTGTCTCTTAATTTCAAATGTGATTCCCATTTCCTGAATTTATACTCTGCTGTTTTTATGGTTGTTAATTTTGATGGCATACAGGAGTGTCAATAATTTCCTCCTTTACTGTATAATTTCCCATAGCAGTGAGCTTTCCCATTAGTAACTTTCTTGTTTCACATTGTGGTTTCTTTTTTTTCTTGTCCTATTAAAGTTCTGTGTTGCTACACTGTTCTAGTGCTGGCGAATTTTCTTAGGTTTTGCTTGTGTTTAGAAGCATTGCTCTCTCTGTGATATCTGAATGAGAGTCATGCTGGTTAGAGTACTTTTGGTTGTAGGTTTTCTCTTTCTCATCATGCCATTTGCTTTTTACCTGCAGAGTTTTTGCTAAAAAATCAGCTGACAACCTTATAGGGATTCCCTCTTATATTGTATGTTGCATTTCTCTTGTTCCTTTTAGTATTTTCCTTTGCATTTAATTTTTGCTAGTTCGATTAATATGTCTTGCCATGAATTTCTTTGTGAAATAGTTAAAAGTCCCCTACAATTTCTCCTTTTATGGATGTTAGCTTTTGCCTTATATATCGAGGTACTCCTATGTTTGGTGCATATATGCTTATGGTCAATTGATCATTATATAGTGTCCTTCCTTGTGTCTTGGTAACAGTCTGAAGGTCAATTTTTTCTGATATGAATATTGCGACTGCAGGCTTCAAGTTCTATTTGTATGGAATAACATTTCCCACACTCCCACTTTCAGTCTGTATGTCTCTCCAGGTTTGAAGTGGGTCTTTTGTAGACAGAATATACATGAGTCTAGTTTTTGTATTCATTCAGTCTTTTCACTGAAGAATTTAGTCTACTTACATTTCAGGCAATTATCAATATGTATGTTCCTATTATCATTTTCCTAATTGATTTGTGTTTGTTTATGTAGATTTTTTCCATTCATCTTTTGTTCTCTTCTCTCGTAGTTTGATGACCATTTTAAGTGTTGCTTTTTTTCTTTTTGCTTTATGTGTATCTATTGTATTTTATTGGTTTGCATTTCCTATGTGATTTTGATTTAGCAGTCTATATGTAAACATTGTTTTAGGTTGCTTGTCTCTTAATTTCAAATGTGATTCCCATTTCCTGAATTTATACTCTGCTGTTTTTATGGTTGTTAATTTTGATGGCATACAGGAGTGTCAATAATTTCCTCCTTTACTGTATAATTTCCCATAGCAGTGAGCTTTCCCATTAGTAACTTTCTTGTTTCACATTGTGGTTTCTTTTTTTTCTTGTCCTATTAAAGTTCTGTGTTGCTACACTGTTCTAGTGCTGGCGAATTTTCTTAGGTTTTGCTTGTGTTTAGAAGCATTGCTCTCTCTGTGATATCTGAATGAGAGTCATGCTGGTTAGAGTACTTTTGGTTGTAGGTTTTCTCTTTCTCATCATGCCATTTGCTTTTTACCTGCAGAGTTTTTGCTAAAAAATCAGCTGACAACCTTATAGGGATTCCCTCTTATATTGTATGTTGCATTTCTCTTGTTCCTTTTAGTATTTTCCTTTGCATTTAATTTTTGCTAGTTCGATTAATATGTCTTGCCATGTTCCTTCTTGGGCTTATCCTTCATGGGACTTTGCACTTCCTGTGCTTGACTGACTATTTTCTTTCCCATGTTAGGGGAGTTTTGGGTTATATTCTCTTCTGATATTTCACCTGGCCCTTTCTCTTTCTCTTCTTTTTCTGGGTACCTTACAATATGAAAGTTGTTGTTTTTAATGTTGTACCAGAGGCCGCTGAGGTTGTACTCATTTCTTTTCATTACTTTTTCTGTTCCACTGCAGTTTATTTTCACCACTCAGTCTTCTATCTCATTTATTCATTCTTCTGCCTCAGTTGTTCTACTATTGACTCCATACAGTGTAGTTTTTATTTCAATTATTGTGTTGTTCATCTATTTTTGTTCCTTCTTTAGATTTTCTATTTCTTGGTTAATTGTTTGTTGTATCTCTTTGGTCTGTGCTTCCATTCTATTTTTTCGTATCTTAGATCATCTTTACTATCATTACTTTGAACTTTTTTCCTGCTGTATTGACTATTTCCTTTTTTTTTTTTTTAAAGATTTATTTATTTATTTACTTTGGGCAGGGTCGGGTTGGGGAGGGAGGAGAGCGGGCAGGCCACTTTTATTGGTCTTTCATTTCTCTCTTTTTCATCCATCTTTGTTCTTTGGCTCCTGTGGGCCTCCCATCGCGGTGGCGTCTGTTGTTGTAGAGCACCGGCTCTGGGCGCATGTGCTCCAGAACTCCGGCTCGGTGATTGGACACATCAGTCCAGCCACTCTGCAGCACGTGGGATCTTCCCAGGCCAGGGATCGAACTGGCGCCCCTTGCACTGCAAGGCTGTGCCCTTACCCAGTGGACCACCAGGGGAAGCCTTAATTTGGACTTTTTGATTGATTTTTTTAAATTTGTTTTTCATCCATCTTTATTCTATGGTCTGTGTGGGCCTCCCATTGGAGTGGCCTCTATCCTTGCAGAAAATTGGCTCTGGGCACTTGTGTTTCTGAGTGCTGGCTCCTAATTGGACGTACTGGTCCAGCCGCTCTGTGGCATGTGGGATCTTCCTGGGCCAGGGATCAAACTGGTGCCCCTTGCACTGCAAGGTGGACTCTTTACTCACTGGACCACCAGGGAGGTCCTCTAGTATGTTCTTTATCTTGTTCCTTCATCAACAACGTATTTTTCTGTCATCTCATTTTGTCTACCTTACTTTTTGCGGTTTCCTTTCCACAGGCTGCAGGTTTGTAGCTCCTATTGTTTCTGATGACTGTTCCTTGGCTGGTGAGGTTGGTCCAGGATTTTATACTGGCTTCCTGATAGGGGGGCTGATGCCTGCCCTTTTTTGGGTGGAGCTTAGTCTCAGCCCTCCAGTGGGCAGAACCATATCAGGAGGTGCATTTTGGGGCATTTGTGAGCTTAGTAATACTTTACTCAGCCTACCTGATAATAAGTGCAACTGTTTTCTTGTCTTTTTTCTTGTTTGACCTAAGGCATTCCAGCACTGGAGTCTGTACACTGTTAGGAGGGATTGAGTAGTAGTGCCAAAATGGGGACCTTCTTGGAGATCGCATGCCAAGTAATACTCCCTGGGGCCTCTACTACCAATGTCCTTGTCTCTATGATGAACTAAAGGCCAATTCCTGCCTCCCCAGGAGATTTTCCAAGATCCATATGGTAATTTAACACGGGTTCACATGGAGATACTTCTTTGTGCTCAGTTCCAGTGTGTATGAGAACTTGTGAGTGTTCTCCAGGAGTTGAGTATCTGTTTCCACAGCCTTGTAGGTCTCGACCTCAAACCCTGCTGGCCTACAAAGTTAAATGCTTTTGTCATTCTTTATCATAATGTCAGACTCTTAGGTAGCTTTGGAAGGTTATTCTTATGGGGGGACATCCCTGTGTGGTTTGCTTGGGTTTAATTTTTGGTGTGTGTATGATAGCTGTTTATAGTATTGATGTCTGTCACCTCTCCTCACCTCTTCTGGCCATTATTCCCTTGATAGGGTGTTTGTTGTGGTGACCAGAGCCTACCTTGGGTATTAAGCAAGGAAGCATTTACAAACCCAGTCACAGATGTGTGATTCCATGATTTGTGAGGAGAGATTTTTAGCCCTTCTTCCCTGGAAGCTTAGCTATATTTTCAGCTCCATTTCTGCAAGTGGGCCTCCCATGTGTGTCTGCTCCCAAAGATGCCTCATATCCCATGAGCCTTTCCCAGTAGAGAATAGAGTGTATGGAGTTTCAGTAGCAGTAGGCACAAGAGAGCTGGCCCTGATAACATGCCAACCTAGTGCCTAGGGGAAGCAGTGCCAGTGTGTTGGAGAGAGGCTGCAGTAGCAGCCCTTTCTTTGTGCATCACTCAACAATCGCACTTCACCTTTACGGTGCTTTTTGCCTCAACCAGGAGCATTCTTATTTGCAGAACTTTTCTTTCTCATCCCCTCAGACTGTCTCCTTGCAGTTAACAGCAGTCTTCCCCTGAGTTTGCTCTCTAAACACCATTTTGCAGCACCAAGGTCCTGTCCACACTGGGGAAACATGTCAGGCTGGGATATGCAGGGCTGTGTCCCCTCTCCCCTCTTCCACCCGTGTGGCTCTTATTCTGTCTTGCCTGCCACAGACTGGTTGCTCTGCTCTTCTCCAAGCTCCTGAATCTTCCCTCCGCCCTAGCTTAGCTTCCCCTTTCTCATATGTGGAACCTTCTCCTTCCCTTCTACTTCCCCCTAACAGTGTGCATTCTATTCTATTTCCTCGCCTCTTCTTTTCCCTTTCTTCTTTCTTCAATCCACAGGTCTTTCTTCTTTAGTAATTTAACACGGGTTCACATGGAGATACTTCTTTGTGCTCAGTTCCAGTGTGTATGAGAACTTGTGAGTGTTCTCCAGGAGTTGAGTATCTGTTTCCACAGCCTTGTAGGTCTCGACCTCAAACCCTGCTGGCCTACAAAGTTAAATGCTTTTGTCATTCTTTATCATAATGTCAGACTCTTAGGTAGCTTTGGAAGGTTATTCTTATGGGGGGACATCCCTGTGTGGTTTGCTTGGGTTTAATTTTTGGTGTGTGTATGATAGCTGTTTATAGTATTGATGTCTGTCACCTCTCCTCACCTCTTCTGGCCATTATTCCCTTGATAGGGTGTTTGTTGTGGTGACCAGAGCCTACCTTGGGTATTAAGCAAGGAAGCATTTACAAACCCAGTCACAGATGTGTGATTCCATGATTTGTGAGGAGAGATTTTTAGCCCTTCTTCCCTGGAAGCTTAGCTATATTTTCAGCTCCATTTCTGCAAGTGGGCCTCCCATGTGTGTCTGCTCCCAAAGATGCCTCATATCCCATGAGCCTTTCCCAGTAGAGAATAGAGTGTATGGAGTTTCAGTAGCAGTAGGCACAAGAGAGCTGGCCCTGATAACATGCCAACCTAGTGCCTAGGGGAAGCAGTGCCAGTGTGTTGGGAGAGAGGCTGCAGTAGCAGCCCTTTCTTTTGTGCATCACTCAACAATCGCACTTCACCTTTACGGTGCTTTTTGCCTCAACCAGGAGCATTCTTATTTGCAGAACTTTTCTTTCTCATCCCCTCAGACTGTCTCCTTGCAGTTAACAGCAGTCTTCCCCTGAGTTTGCTCTCTAAACACCATTTTGCAGCACCAAGGTCCTGTCCACACTGGGGAAACATGTCAGGCTGGGATATGCAGGGCTGTGTCCCCTCTCCCCTCTTCCACCCGTGTGGCTCTTATTCTGTCTTGCCTGCCACAGACTGGTTGCTCTGCTCTTCTCCAAGCTCCTGAATCTTCCCTCCGCCCTAGCTTAGCTTCCCCTTTCTCATATGTGGAACCTTCTCCTTCCCTTCTACTTCCCCCTAACAGTGTGCATTCTATTCTATTTCCTCGCCTCTTCTTTTCCCTTTCTTCTTTCTTCAATCCTACATGGTTATGTGGGGATCTTTCTTGTCCTTTTAGGTATCTGAGGTCCTCTGCTAGTGTTTAGCAGGTGCTCTATGAAAATTGTTCCATGTGTATGGGAAACTCTATGTCTTGCTACTCCTCCACCATGTTGACTCATAAGCCCTTTTATTTTAAATTCATATCATGAATTGTGTTAGAAAACATAGTAGGTTTGTATGCATGACTAATGGTGAAATGGAGCCTCTGCTCATTTCATATTTTCTTTTTGATTACATCTAAAACCTTTTCTTTGTTTTAAAGATTCTACAGTTTCATTACAATGAGTTTGAAATTTTACTTTTTAATTTCTGTTTAATTTGTTCAACATTTTGTGCTTCCTGCCTTTGAAGACTGTACTTCAACAATCCTGTGAAATTCTCAACCAACATCCCACACACTATCCATTCAAGTGCATTTTGCATTTGTTTCTAACAGATATTGAAAAGTTGTTATCAGTAGCCTTAGGGCCACTTTTATGATAATTCCTTAGTTTCCAGATTCTCAGATCACAGTGTGTCCTATAATCAAACTGCTAAAATCAAACTAATCTGCTTAAAGAAGGCTGTGATGACAAATTTTTATAGAAGATATCTCCCTCCCTACATTAAGCCCAGGTCAAGACAGAAAATACCTAAATAATAGATTTTTTCCCCTTTTCTTTCTCTTTATTGAGATATTACCCTTTAATGTTCTGGTTTTGTATGGGACTAAAGATCTAACTTATTGCCTTCACTGAACACAAAACTCCTATTCTTGGGTGAGCTAATTCTCCTTAGTCAGGCTACCAACCTGACAACTTCTTTCTGCACAGTCATCTTTCATTCTTGGTCCCTAAATATTTTCTTTCCTTCCTTTGGAGCTCAGCTGTGCATACATAATATTTTACTTAGAATTTATACATGTTTTATTTTTTCCAAATTTATGTAGTCTACAATTTATTTAAAACTGAACTTTCCTAGACAATTATCATTATACAAATGAGGACAAGCAATAGATACATTAGAGTATTAAAAAAAAAAAAGTTTAGTAAATAAGCAGCTTAGTTACTCATATTATTGGGTAAGGTGAACCTGAGTGATTTAACATGGGCTGAGCAAACTGGAGACCTCTTATTCTCTGGCAATCTAGATACAGCCTATGCAAAGATAATCATTAAGGATGGTTGGTACTTGTTGGGGAAACTATTTAATCAGTTATTGAATCTTACTGGAGATTTCTGCTATGTGATCTCAGCTTGTCACCATTTGTGTGTGAAAATCACCCAGTCATGTCCAATTGTGTGACCCAACAGATGAACCATGGAATTCTCCTGCAAGAATAATGGACTGGGCAGACATTCCCTTCTCCAGGGTATCTTCCTGACTCAGGGATTTAGCACAGGTCTCCTGCTGTGCAGGAGGATTCTTTACTGTCTGAGCCAGGAGGGAAGCCAACTTGACAATCTGTTATTTGTCTTTTGTTGACTCACTATTACTTTTCTCTGGTGTTATTCATCCTGCCTCTTGTTTTACAAATTGTAATTTTTATGTGGCTTTGGTTAATTATCTCTGATTTCTATTAAATTCATTTTAAAGTAAAAGCACTTGAAATGTTAAAAAGATGTGGGGTCAGTGGAAATTCTGCAGTAGCTGTCTTCATGAAAAAAATCACTGTAGTTCTAGATTGCCTAAGAAAAAACTATAATGAATTAAAGCTTATGTGATACATTTTTAAGAGTTGAGGATTTATTAGAACCACAAAGAAGTGAAAGTGACATAAATCCTGGCAGAAAAGGCCTTGCAGATCTTGATATGCATAAATAATCTGGAAGCTGAGAACTCAAAGAGCAGAAATCTGAAGATTTAATTATCTGGGTAATAATGTTAGAAAGAACATCATCTTTGGTGAGCCAGATCCTGGCTGAGGAAAAAAAAAAAATGTTTTAGACAAACTACTGCAAAAGTCTCATTGTCTTTGGACACTCCCTACCCTAATCGTGTGTGGCCATAGTATAAGGTCAGATTTTAGTCTTTCTGTCAAGAATCCACCACTTGAAGGGAATTTCTTTGTGGAAAATAACCTAAGTTATACTCCATTGTAGAGTGTCCTGCACCTAGAGGGTCATTTGTCTAAGTTTTTTTTAAAATGATTCTATGAAACTGACAATATCATTGGTATGGATTTTCATGAATTTCATCATCATTACGAAAGTAAAGACTATCTCATAATAATAAAAAAAGCAAATATAAGTGACGATGTCAGATGCAGAGCAAACATCATATCTCTGTATTTCTGATGTTATTTTTTTCATAAAGAGGGAAAATAAGCTTAAGGTGAACTACATCAACAGCACTACTTTCATGCAAGAGTGTTTGGCTAAGTTATTAAGAGAAAACAATTCTTAGGGTGGGGACATGGTTGCAATACTTAACTATGGCCTTGCATAGAGACAGAAAAATATGGGAGTAGAGGAACTGCATCTCCATTGCTTTTACCTTCTTAAAAGACATAGAGGATGCAAATAGACAAAGCATAATGACCAAGTGTCTGAGTTCTGAAGGATACGCAAGTCATATTGATCATGCCCTTTCAAATGAGTCCATTTTTACAAGAATAAAATGTTTGTAAAAGTGACTGATTCCTTTAATACTTTTGATTGTTTCTTAGGAAGCAAACAATTGTTTAGAAGTTTTGGTAATGGTCAAATGAGTTAGTTCCAAAACTAAGCTTATGTTTATTGACATGGTAAACTCCAGATGCAATCTTAATGATTGTTTTATTAACAAATTACGGCATCTTTATGAATGTGACTTCTAAATATTTCTTCATTCATTAAACTTAGGGAAAAATGGATACAGGACACTTCCATCTTGATCTCACCTTTAAATTAATTGAATTCAATAAATGTTTCCAATATGCAAGGACTATAAAGTAACTCAGGGCTACTGTTAAAAGAGTGTTTATTATCTCATAAGTGTATAAAAATTAAACAGAAATGACTGAAATGAAGAGCAGAGCAAAGGGTGTGTTGTTGGATTTAAACAGAGAATTCAGTACATGGACAAAACAGTAGAGAATATTTGGTAGTGATAGGAACATGATGCTTGATAAATGTTGGAAACACAAAAATTAAGACAAGCATTGTCACTAATACTTTTTTCAGTAGATATTTCAAAATACCAAATGTCCCTTGAATGTTTATTTTTAAAATGCTTCAAAAAATATTATTACTGATAAAAATAAAAGTTTTAGTTTGTTTAGTTTACTTCAGTTCCATCAAAATAAGACATAAGGCAAAGAACTTCTGCAAAAAACCCTGCAGACTTAAACTGTAACTTGTAACAGCAAGCATGATGCATAGATGGAGAGAGGAAAATAAGGAGCCCCTGACCTTTAAAAGACTAAGAATGTGAGAAGCAATTCCAGGAGTAGATAGTAAATGAAAACTCTTTTCATATATTAAAGATAAAGAGGTATACAACATGTCATCTTCTTCTATACTTGGAAATATTAGAAATGATTAAAGTTTCTAATAAGGATAAACTCTTTTTAGGAGAAAGACAGAGAAGAGGAGTTTTTCATAATGATGGTTATCTCTCACAATGGTGATCTTTCTCTTAATGGAAGTTCCTAGCAGAGAATGTCTGACTACCAGTAAAAGATTTTCCAGTATCCTTTTTTGAGCTCTAGAATCTTATACAAACTTAAATTTCTAATCAGTACTGTTACTCTGTGCAATAAACAACGTTGATGCTCTAGCTATGCTTTTCCTCTTACTAATTCAATGCATACTCATAACTTTCTAACTGCCAGCCCCTGAATTTCTTGACTCAGAGTTTTCTCTAGTCTTTAGTGCTTATTTTCCCATTGGTGGTGCTGAGACCAGCTTAGAAGTGTCAGGGAACTAACGTCTTTTTCTTCAGCAGCCCGCATGAAATTGTTGATTTGAGCTGGTGAATAAATACTCACAACTTCCCTTCTCCCAAGTGAGAAGATTCTGACATGTACACTCTATGCAAACTTCCATAAATTTTTGTTGTTGTTTAGTCACTTAGTTGTATTTGACTATCATATCTAATCCCTTGAGTCATTTTCACTTCAACTGCATGGGATTTGATTTCGGTCAGACCTGAATGGTCTAGTGGTTTTCCCTGTCTTCATTTTAATTCACATTTTGCCATAAGGTGTTTGTGATCTGAGGCACAGTCAACTCCTGGTCTTGTTTTTGATGACTGTATAGAGCTTCTCCTTCTTTGGCTAAATAGAATATAATCAATCTGATTTTGGTATTGACCATCTGGTGATGTTCAGAAGGCTGAGTAGTGAAGAACTGATGTTTTTAAGTTGTCATGCTGGAGAAGGCTATGAGATCCCTTGGACATCACAGAGATCAAGTCAGTCAATCCTAAAGGAAATTAACCCTAAATTTCATTGGAAGGGCTATACTGAAAGTGAAGTTCCAATACTTTGGCCACCTGATGCGAAGAGACAACTCATTGGAAAAAACCCTGATGCTGGGAAAGATTGAGGGCAGGGAGAAAAGGAGGGAACAGGGGCGTGAGATAGTTGGATGCCATCATCAACTCAATGGACATTAGTTTTAGCAAACTTTGGGAGACAGTGAATTACAGCCTAATGTGCTGCAGTCCACAATGTCGCAAAGAGTTAGATTTTACTTAGCAACAGAACTACAACATGAAGAAATATTTGCAGAATTCCATATCAAATATGTCCAAGATGAAACCAAGCTGTTCAAACATGGCCTGCATAAGCAACCTGGGAACATATTTTTCAAGGGACAAGTCACTTCTAAATCCAGCCAACCTGAAGGTCTATGATTCTGTGATTCTCTAGTGTTGAAACTTGTGAATCACTGATCATGGGATACATGTGTACCTTATTCATGTGCCAACCACCATATCTTTATTTCTACATTTCTTTTCTTTATCATATTTACTTGAAATATAGTCATCTGATGTGTTTTCCTCTTTTATTTTTCTTAATTAAGAAATTCCTTTTGGGGGAAAATATTTTATTTTCCCTTATTTTCATGGTGAATGAATTGTAAAGAAGTGATTAAGGCCTGTACTATCATAAGTGAAGAAAATAGCTCTAGTCATTGCTCTGTGAGAAAAGGGGATCCTTCAGGGGTGCTGTGTGATGGTCGGGAGGGGAGGGAAGGGGGGGGATATACATATGACTAATCTGAGAACATACATATCTGTAAACAAAACTCTGTAAAAGTTAAAAGTAAAATAAAGGTTTAAAAAAAATAAAAAAATAAAAAAATCAGTGACCACTTTTCCAGGAAAGACTGAGTTAAATAAAGTTTAAGAGGTTTCTTTGCTGTAGGAGTTTTTAGACTTTCACATGCTAAAATACCCTGAATTAGGTTCCAGGTGGTTTAGTGATAAAGAACCTGCATGCCAATGCAGGAGATGCAGGAGACTTGGGTTCCATTGCTGGGTTGGGAATATCCCCTAGAGGAGCAAGTGGTAAACTCACTCTAGTATTCTTTTTTTTTTTTTTTTTTTTTTTTACAATCAGTGGCTTTGGCTTTATTTATTTTGGGCTGGGGAGGGTGGTTAGGAAGCGGGCAGGCAGGCCACTTCTATTGGTCTTTCATTTATCTATTTTCATCCATCGTTGTTCTTTGGCCCATGTGGGCCTCCCATCGCAGTGGCGTCCGTTGTTCCAGAGCACCGGCACTGGGCACATGCGCTCCAGAGTTCCGGCTCGGTAATTGGACACATTGGTCCAGCTGCTCCGTGGCACATGGGATCTTCCCAGGCCAAGGATTGAACTGGTGCCCCTTGTACTACAAAGCTGTGTCCTTACCCAGTGGACCACCAGGAAAGCCCTAGTATTCTTACTTGAAAAATTACATGGACAGAGGAGCCTGGAAAACTCTAATCCACAGGATTGCAAAAAGTCATACATGACTGAGCAACTGAGCACACATGCATTTGCACTGATATCCCAAGAGTCAAATAGAGTATATAGTTATGTAGAACATTTTGAAAGGCTGTTTAAGTACATCCTTCCTATAGAATTACTCTTCACTTATCTTTTTAACTTTTACACACATTTCAGACTTCAGTTGATTTAGCAGCACTTTCTTTATTTCTCTTCAGTGTTAATTATGTTTATCCATGTTAATAACTGTACTAAACCTTTAGATGCATATTTAAGAGAAGTTATGTCCATAATTTTTATAAAATAAGCTCACTAATAACTGTAGCTAGTAATATTTTGATTGAGTTTTAAATTCTGTATGTTTGTAATTATTCTACAGATGAAATAGCAATTAACTAAATATGTGTATTGATTTACATAAAGAATTATTTTCTTTACCTTTATTTCAGTAGAATACTTTCTTTGAATTTGACCTTATTTTGTTTTACTGTACTTCAAATAGTTTGCCACTCAGGTACCAGATTTCTATGAAGTAGATTCAGAGAGATAACATAGATATAAGCAGACACTCTATCTTTTTTTTTTAATTTTTTATTTTTTTGCCACTTTTATTGATCTTTCATTAGTTTGTGTTTGTTCTTTTGGCCTGTGTGGGCCTCGCATTGGAGTGGCCTCTGTCGCTGCAGAGCACTGTCTCTGGGCATACGTGCTCCAGAGCTCCAGGTCGGTAGTTGGACACATTGGTCCAGCTGCTCCGTGGCACATGGTATCTTTCCAAGTCAGAGATTGAACCGATGCCCCTTGCACTGCAAGGCAGTGTCCTTACCCAATGGACTACCAGGAGAGCCCCAGATACTCTATCTTAATAAATGAGAAAACATTTTTCTGAGTAAACATTTTCCATTTGTTAAAATGATAAACTCCAAAATTATTTTTAAAAACAAATCAAAAATAAAATATCATAACTAAGAAAGAAAGACAGGAGATTATGTTTCTACCTATTAAATGAGACTCCTCTTTGGTGTTGACATGCAATGTTTGTATAACAAGTTCACTGGGTAGGTATTTTCTCCCTATTTTACATAGGACAGTCAAAACTTAAAGATTGTTATTCTATTAATTGACAACACTGTGAAAACTGACAAAATTAAAGAAAAAATTAAGCCCCAGTTAATTGGTTAAACTTCTCAAAATCTTAATTTATATGATATAAATTAAGTTCATATCAAGTTTCCTGGCAAAGTATAAGTATATTTGATAAACAACTTCTCAGTATCACATTACATATTTACTTGTTTATTGTGTGGCTTTCTTATCAAAGTATAAGCTTCATAGTGCAGGAACTTTTATTGAGTTTTAAATTCTGTATGTTTGTAATTATTCTACAGATGAAATAGCAATTAACTAAATATGTGTATTGATTTACATAAAGAATTATTTTCTTTACCTTTATTTCAGTAGAATACTTTCTTTGAATTTGACCTTATTTTGTTTTACTGTACTTCAAATAGTTTGCCACTCAGGTACCAGATTTCTATGAAGTAGATTCAGAGAGATAACATAGATATAAGCAGACACTCTATCTTTTTTTTTTAATTTTTTATTTTTTTGCCACTTTTATTGATCTTTCATTAGTTTGTGTTTGTTCTTTTGGCCTGTGTGGGCCTCGCATTGGAGTGGCCTCTGTCGCTGCAGAGCACTGTCTCTGGGCATACGTGCTCCAGAGCTCCAGGTCGGTAGTTGGACACATTGGTCCAGCTGCTCCGTGGCACATGGTATCTTTCCAAGTCAGAGATTGAACCGATGCCCCTTGCACTGCAAGGCAGTGTCCTTACCCAATGGACTACCAGGAGAGCCCCAGATACTCTATCTTAATAAATGAGAAAACATTTTTCTGAGTAAACATTTTCCATTTGTTAAAATGATAAACTCCAAAATTATTTTTAAAAACAAATCAAAAATAAAATATCATAACTAAGAAAAAAAGACAGGAGATTATGTTTCTACCTATTAAATGAGACTCCTCTTTGGTGTTGACATGCAATGTTTGTATAACAAGTTCACTGGGTAGGTATTTTCTCCCTATTTTACATAGGACAGTCAAAACTTAAAGATTGTTATTCTATTAATTGACAACACTGTGAAAACTGACAAAATTAAAGAAAAAATTAAGCCCCAGTTAATTGGTTAAACTTCTCAAAATCTTAATTTATATGATATAAATTAAGTTCATATCAAGTTTCCTGGCAAAGTATAAGTATATTTGATAAACAACTTCTCAGTATCACATTACATATTTACTTGTTTATTGTGTGGCTTTCTTATCAAAGTATAAGCTTCATAGTGCAGGAACTTTTACTGAGTTCAGAACAAATAGGCTTCAATAAATATTCATTATGTAGATGTCAGATCAATGAAATTATGTGCTTGTATACATGAAACAGAAAAATAAAGATGATGAATCATTACTCATGAGTTACTCTACTAAGTCCATCTACCTTTCCAGTTTATTGTCTAAGTTTTCATAAGAGCAATAATTTTAAAACATAACGTTGATGAGTTCAAAAATATCAAATGGTACCTAAATGCTATGATGGATTTAAAGCTACTTAGGTTCTCATGGCTGAATAATGCAGTGATTATATAGATAACATATTCTTTATCCTTCTACACATCAATTGATAGTAGAGTTCTTCCCATATCTTGATAATTGTGGATAATGCAATGAACATGAGTAAAAATATCTCTCCAATATCCTAATTTAAATTTCTTTGGCTATATACCCAAAGGTGGGATTGTTGGATCATATGAGAGTTCTATTTTTAATTTTTGGAAAACTTTCATACTGTATTCCATGATGACTATATTAATCTTGGCTTTTTTGAGAACATGTATCAATATGGGAGACACTATATATCAAAAAATCAATCAGACAGGGAAAGACAAGCCGTACATGATATCATTTATATGTAGAGCCTAAAAAAAAAAAAAAAAACCCTCTGAGAAGCAGAGGATGGAATGGTGATCACCAAGAACTGGCACAGAACTGATCGGGGAAGGAGTGGGTAGCCATTCCCTTCTCCAGGGGATCTTATTGACCCAAGGGATGAGCCTGCATTGCAGGCAGATCCTTTACCATCTGAGCCACCACAGCGGCCCTAATATTTTATTAAAAATATACAAGTGATAAAAGTTTTTAAAAATCTATTTAGTAAGCCCTGTGATGTCCTTTGCAATGTCTGTAATTTGCCATGATCACCTTCTCATTTCCCCTACACTCCAAACACACTTATTTTCGTTCCTATACATGCAGCTTGTTCCCGGTGTTCTGCTCTGACATATTCCATATGCCCTGAATGCCCGTTCCAGGTTTTCTTCCCAGGAAATTGTGACTTATCTTTCAGTAATTTGCTTTCATCTTATTATACATTTCCATATTCTTCTGTAGTATTTGTGGATTTTTTTTTTTCTTGCTTTTCTTTGCATTGGAATTCCTTCAAGGGATAGATTGATTTTTTCTTTGAACTCAAAGTATAATGTATATACATTATTACATTTGTTTCAGGTATACAACTTAGTGAGCTGATATTAAAATACATTAAAAATGAGCTGGTCATGGAACAATGAACTGTTTCAAAATTGGGAAAGGTGTGTTTCAATAGTATATATTATCACCCTACTAATTCAACAAATGCAAAGTATATCATGCAAAATGCTGGGACGGATGAAGCTCAAGCTGGAATCAAGATTGAGGGAAGAAATATCGATAACCTCAGGTATGCAGATGACACCTCCTTAATGGTGGAAAGTTAAGAGGAACTAAAGAGCTTGTTGATGAAGTTGAAAGAGGATAATGGAAAAGCTGGCTTAAAACTCAACATTCATGAAACGAAGATCATGGAATCCAGGTCTCATCACTTCATGGTAAATAGATGGGCAAACAATGGAAACAGTGACAGACTTTGTTTTTTTAGGGCACCAAATTAAAAGACACTTCCTCCTTAGAAGAAAAGCTATGACAAACCTAAGCAGTGTATTAAAAAGCAGTGACATCACTTTGCTAAAAAAAAAAGTCCATATATGGTTTCCCCAGTAGTCATGCACGGATGTGAGAGTTGGACCATAAAGAATGCTAAGTACTAAAGAATTGATACTTTTGAACTGTGGTAGTGTAGAAGCCATTCCCTTCTCCAGGGATCTTATTGACCCAAGGGATGAGCCTGCATTGCAGGCAGATCCTTTACCATCTGAGCCACCACAGCGGCCCTAATATTTTATTAAAATATACAAGTGATAAAAGTTTTTAAAAATCTATTTAGTAAGCCCTGTGATGTCCTTTGCAATGTCTGTAATTTGCCATGATCACCTTCTCATTTCCCCTACACTCCAAACACACTTATTTTCGTTCCTATACATGCAGCTTGTTCCCGGTGTTCTGCTCTGACATATTCCATATGCCCTGAATGCCCGTTCCAGGTTTTCTTCCCAGGAAATTGTGACTTATCTTTCAGTAATTTGCTTTCATCTTATTATACATTTCCATATTCTTCTGTAGTATTTGTGGATTTTTTTTTTTTAGGTTTTCTTTGCATTGGAATTCCTTCAAGGGATAGATTGATTTTTTCTTTGAACTCAAAGTATAATGTATATACATTATTACATTTGTTTCAGGTATACAACTTAGTGAGCTGATATTAAAATACATTAAAAATGAGCTGGTCATGGAACAATGAACTGTTTCAAAATTGGGAAAGGTGTGTTTCAATAGTATATATTATCACCCTACTAATTCAACAAATGCAAAGTATATCATGCAAAATGCTGGGATGGATGAAGCTCAAGCTGGAATCAAGATTGAGGGAAGAAATATCGATAACCTCAGGTATGCAGATGACACCTCCTTAATGGTGGAAAGTTAAGAGGAACTAAAGAGCTTGTTGATGAAGTTGAAAGAGGATAATGGAAAAGCTGGCTTAAAACTCAACATTCATGAAACGAAGATCATGGAATCCAGGTCTCATCACTTCATGGTAAATAGATGGGCAAACAATGGAAACAGTGACAGACTTTGTTTTTTTAGGGCACCAAATTAAAAGACACTTCCTCCTTAGAAGAAAAGCTATGACAAACCTAAGCAGTGTATTAAAAAGCAGTGACATCACTTTGCTAAAAAAAAAAGTCCATATATGGTTTCCCCAGTAGTCATGCACGGATGTGAGAGTTGGACCATAAAGAATGCTAAGTACTAAAGAATTGATACTTTTGAACTGTGGTAGTGTAGAAGACTCTCAAGAGTCCTTTGGACTGCAAGGAGATCAAACCAGTCAAATCTAAATGAAATCTACCCTGAATATTAATTGGAATGACTGATGTTGAAGCTCAAATATTTTTGCCACCCAATATGAAGAGCTGATTCATTGGAAAAGACCCTGATGCTGGGAAAGATTGAGGGTAGGATTAGCAGGTTCTAACAAGATGAGATGGTTGGATGGCATCATTGACTCAATGGTCATGAATCTGAGTAAAAACCGGGAGATAATGAACAGGGAAGCCCAGTATGCTGCAGTCCATAGGTTCGAAAAGAGTCAGACACAACTGAGCAACTGAACAACACAAAAATGATCATGACAAATTTAGCGACTATCTTTCATCTATTTCTCAACTTCATCACTCTAGAAACTACCTATCCATTTGAGTTTTCACAAAAGACAAGACCTCAGTCTTTTTTACGGATATAGTGACACTCCAGTATATACACATATTGAATCTTCTTTATTCATTTATCTATTGGTAGACTTTTATTAATAGATTTCATCTATATTGGGTTATTTATTATAAACTGCATTGACCATAGGAGTGCATATGTCTATTTGAATTAGTGCTTTATTTTATTTTTTTTTAGAAAATACCCCAAAATAGAATTTCTCCAAACATGTTTCCATAGTAGCTATACTAACTTATAGACCACAACAGTTCCTTTTTTTTTTTTTTTCAAAATCCTTCTAAAGATTTCTGATAATAACCATTCTGACAGATGCTAGATGACATTTTATTGGGTTTAATTTGCATTTCTCTCATATTTAGTGGTATTAAGCATCTTTGCATGTGTATGTTGACCGTTTGTATGTATTCCTTGTAGGGATGTTTATGCATGTCCTCTGCCAATTTTAAAAATCACATTGTTTGCTTTTTTGATATTGAGTAGTATGATTTCTTTATATAATTTGGATTTAACTCCTTATTAGATTTGTGAGTAGTTGCCTTTTCATTTTACTGATAGTTTCCAATACTTTGACTACCTGATGCAAAGAGTCAACGTGTTGGAAAAGACCCTGATGCTGGGAAAGATTGAAGGCAGGAGGAAAAGCAGACTACAGAGGGTGGTACTATTTGATAGCATCACTGATTCAAAGGACATGAGTCTGAGCAAACTTTGGGAGACAGTGAAGGACAAGGAAGCCTGGCATGCTGCAGTCTATAGGGTCACAGAGTTGGATATGACTGAGTGACTGAACAACAAAAATCACTATGCAAAAGTTAGTTTGATGTGATCCCATTTATTTATTTTTTTGTTGCCCTTGCCTAAGGAGACAAATTCAAAATATATTGCTAAGAGCAATTTCAAAGAGCATACTATCCATGATTTCTTTTAGAAGTTATATAGTTTGGGATCTTATATTTAAGTTTTTAATCAATTTTGAGTTTATTTTTGCATATGGTGTGAGAAAATCATGTAAATTTACTCTTTTGCATGCAGCTGTCCAGTTTTCCCAACACAGTTTCCCCAATTTAATGAAGCAGCTGCCTTTCCCCCTGTGTATTCTGTCCCCTTTGTTGTAGACTGTATGGTGTATGTTTATTATCAGGCTTTCTATTCTGTTCCATGCTAGTTCTGTGAGAAATGGGTATTTTGATAGGGATTGTGTTAAATCTGCAAATTGCTTTGTCCAGTATGAACATTTTAACAACATTAAATCTTCCAGTCCATGAATACCATATATCTTTCCATTTAGTTGTGCTGTTATGATTTGTTTCATCAATGTTTTAAAGCTGGTAAAGTATGATCTTTTAACAGATTATTAGATTTATCTCTAGGTATTTTATTCATTCTGCTACAAGTTTAATTATTCTCTTTTTTAAAACTTATTTATTTATTTATTTTTAGCTGTGCTGGGTCTTCATTGCTGTGTCAGTTGTTTGTTCGTTTTTTTGTAGTTGCAGTGAATGGGGGCTACTCTCTCATTGTGGTGTGCAGGCTTCTCATTTCCATAGCTTGGCTTGTTGCAGAGCACAGGGCACACGGGCTTCAATAGTTACCTCAGGGGCTTCCCTGATGGTCCAGTGGGTAAGGACACCGCCTTGCAGTGCAAGGGGCACCGGTTCGATCCCTGGCCTGGGAAGATCCCACGTGCTGCGGAGCGGCTGAACCAATGTGTCCAATTACTGGGAGCCGGAGCCCTGGAGAGCATGCGCCCAGAGCCGGTGCTCTGCGACAGTAGAGGCCACCGCGATGGGAGGCCCGCATGGGCCAAAGAACAAAGATGGATGAAAATGGACAAATGAAAGACCAATAGAAGTGGCCCGCCTGCTCCCCTCCCTTCCCACCCCACCTGCACCAAAATAAATAAATAAATAAATCTTAAAAAACAAAAATTGTTACCTCAGCAGTTGCACTCCTGAACACAGGCTCAGTAGTTGTGGTATAGGGGCTTAGGTGTATGTGTGACTATCCCAGAGATTGAACCTATGTCTGCTGCATGGGCAGGTGGATACTTTTCCACTGAGCCAGCACAGAAGTCTGACAAGATTCTTTTACAAATGGAGCCAGGAGGACAGAGCACAGGCTATAGATCACAAAGGTCAGAGTTAAAGGAATAGATTCAGCATGGAGTCAGGTTTGTATATCCTGTCTTCAAAGAATGATGCATAGGTGAAGGAGTCCAAGATGGCAGAAGAATAAGACAGAGTTATCTCCAACTCCACAGCAAATTCATCAAGCTACGGAGCAACCCCTGCAATCAAGCCCTAGGACACAGTAGAAGACCCCATGCCACCCGGAGGTAAGTCAGGCTCCCTGGAGTGAAGTAGGAAACGACAAGAGACATAAAAAGGGAAAAGACAGGACCAAGCAGTGTGGAAGAGAAGCCTGCACACCAAGGGAGGGAAGGAACCAAGAAGCAGGAAGAAACTCTCTGCCCAGTGAAGCCCACTTACAAGTGGGACCAAGGTAAACAGCAGAACCTTGGAAAGCCAGACAAGAACTATGAAATTCTCAGCCCATAAACACTCCACAGGCTGAGAGTGAATTGCTTAAGCTCTCCCAGAATGCCCACATCTATGCCTCCATGGCAGCTTGGAAGGAGGACCTGAGAAGAAGAGACCACCATCAGAAGAACTTGAAAAAACATCGCTGTAGCAGTGACAGCATGGCAGGGCATTAGGTTGTTTGGGCATTGGCATGCCAGTGGAGCAGAGGGATGCCCAGAATACTGACAACAGCTTACAGAAGACAGTCTACAGACCTGCCAACCCTGCCTGAGAGAGTCTCCTGAGTTCCCCTTGTGAATGAGTAGCATAAGGCACAAGTCCTCTGGAGGGAGATTGCCGGTAGCCAGATTAAAGCATCAGGGAGCATGACTCTGGGGGGAAAAAACAAAACTTCATGCACACCAGGACCCTGGAAAAAGGAGCAATGACCCCACATGAGACTGAGTCCTGCAGATTTTGCACCACAAGAGCCCAGTGAATAAAGCAGCCTGCACTATCCCCCACACCTTGCCCTTACTAGAGCAGAACCAAAAGTTCCAAGGCAGAATCAGGAGTAAACCCCAACGGACTACCCACACACAGAGGTAAAGATAAAATCACAACAGAAAACCAGAGACAAGGTGGCAAAAGAGGAAGACAGAAAACCTCCCCACTAGCTGACAGTTGAGATACACACACATATATATATATACTATACATATGTATATATAAAGATATATAGATATGACACTAATATACATACATACATATATATATATATATATATATATATACATATATACATATATAAAATTTTACAATTAGGCTTGTTCTGCAGGTGTATCTAAAGTTTTTTCCTCTCTCTGTTTTACTGGTAAATTTTTTCTACATATTATTATTTTTTCTACAACTGTGTATTTGTTTGCTTACTCAACTGTTCTTTTCCTGCTGCACTAAACTTTAATATTTACAATTGTTTTCTATCTACTTCTATATAACCTTACTAGTCTATCTTTTTTCACTACCTGTGCCTTCTCTTCTCTCTGTTCCTCATCATATTGGTTAGTTAGTACTGCTTTCATTGCTTTATCTCCAGCTGGGACCTTGCTATAGTTTGATATTCCAGTGTATGCCTGAGTCAGCTTGGTTCTTAATGGTTAGCTATAAGTTTTGTTTCTGCCTGTTCGCTATACTATAGCTGTGAGAGGACCTGCAGCATTAGGTTAGTCCATCTGGGCATCAGAAGAACTTGAAAAAACATCGCTGTAGCAGTGACAGCATGGCAGGGCATTAGGTTGTTTGGGCATTGGCATGCCAGTGGAGCAGAGGGATGCCCAGAATACTGACAACAGCTTACAGAAGACAGTCTACAGACCTGCCAACCCTGCCTGAGAGAGTCTCCTGAGTTCCCCTTGTGAATGAGTAGCATAAGGCACAAGTCCTCTGGAGGGAGATTGCTGGTAGCCAGATTAAAGCATCAGGGAGCATGACTCTGGGGGGAAAAAACAAAACTTCATGCACACCAGGACCCTGGAAAAAGGAGCAATGACCCCACATGAGACTGAGTCCTGCAGATTTTGCACCACAAGAGCCCAGTGAATAAAGCAGCCTGCACTATCCCCCACACCTTGCCCTTACTAGAGCAGAACCAAAAGTTCCAAGGCAGAATCAGGAGTAAACCCCAACGGACTACCCACACACAGAGGTAAAGATAAAATCACAACAGAAAACCAGAGACAAGGTGGCAAAAGAGGAAGACAGAAAACCTCCCCACTAGCTGACAGTTGAGATACACACACATATATATATATACTATACATATGTATATATAAAGATATATAGATATGACACTAATATACATACATATATATATATATATATATATATATATATATACATATATACATATATAAAATTTTACAATTAGGCTTGTTCTGCAGGTGTATCTAAAGTTTTTTCCTCTCTCTGTTTTACTGGTAAATTTTTTCTACATATTATTATTTTTTCTACAACTGTGTATTTGTTTGCTTACTCAACTGTTCTTTTCCTGCTGCACTAAACTTTAATATTTACAATTGTTTTCTATCTACTTCTATATAACCTTACTAGTCTATCTTTTTTCACTACCTGTGCCTTCTCTTCTCTCTGTTCCTCATCATATTGGTTAGTTAGTACTGCTTTCATTGCTTTATCTCCAGCTGGGACCTTGCTATAGTTTGATATTCCAGTGTATGCCTGAGTCAGCTTGGTTCTTAATGGTTAGCTATAAGTTTTGTTTCTGCCTGTTCGCTATACTATAGCTTCTTAGACTATTTGTGTTTTGTAACAGATGTATACATATGTGTGCTGATTTCATTATGTTAGATAATATTTGCATGCCTTTATTATTGCCATCTCTCAAACATGTGCCTTTTGTCCCTCGTGTTTATATTTGTTTTAATACCACTGAACACTGTAACAAATGAGCCGTGGAATCTCCATTACCTGGCCAGGGATCAAAACCTGGAACCTCAAAGAGGGAGCACCGACTCCAAGACCCTACACTACCAGAGAACGACTATTACAAGGTAATATTAAACAGAGAAAACCCCTACAAAGGCAAGCTCTGGAAAACAGGACCTGGCATCACCCAACTTCCAGTAACACCCTGAGCAAGATGTTCCAGCCAAACAATAAACAAAACAAAAATACAAACCCAAGCAGCAGACAGGAGTACCACCTAATTCAGGCCTGCCCATTAAAGGGGGTGGGGAATAATTAAATAAATAAAACTTAACTCTATCTCATACCTTACACGAAGCAGAAACAAGCCATTGGACATTTCTACAAGAGTAGAAAGTAAAAGGAAGAAAAACCTTGAAGCTTGGGAAAAGGAGACCTCAAACACAATGAATCAAAAATTGGTAATAATAATGAAAAGGCAAAGAAAGCTGAACAAATGAAAGAACAAACTATAAACACACAAATCCAAATGAACAAAGAGGAATTAGACCAACTGTTGGAAAGATAATTCAGAAAAATGAGTCTAACAATGATCTAAAACGTCAAAAATGAATGATAGAGAAAATGCAAGAAGCATTCAATTCACTGAACAAAGAAATGCAGGAACTTACAAGTAAACAGAGTCCAACAACTCAGTTGCTGAACTTAAGGAAACAATAGCAGAGTATCTGAGGCAGAATAATGGATAAGCGAGTTGGAAGGTAGAATGGTGGAAATAACTGATGAAGAACAGAATAAAGTACAAGGAATGAAAAGAATTGAGGATAGTCTCAAAGACCCCTCTGAGATAATATCAAATGCACCAACACTTGAATTATAGGGGTCCCAGAAGAAGAAGAGAAAAAGAAAGGGTATGACAACATTTTTGAAGAGATTACAGTTGAAAACTTCCCCAGCATGTGAAAGGAAATAGCCAACCAAGTCCAAGAAGCACAGAGAGTCCCATACAGGATAAATACCAAGAGAAACACACCAAGACACATACTAATTAAATTAACACAGATCAAACATAAAGAAATAATATTAAGACATGCAAGGGAAAGGCAACAAGTAACATACAAGAGAAAGCCCATACATTTAAAGGCTGATTTTTCAGCAGAAACCCTGCAAGCCAAAAGGGAATGGCAAGACATATTTAAAGTGCTGAAAGAGAAAACTCTACAACCAGGATTACTCTCCATGAGAAGGATCTTTTTCAAAATTGATGGAGAAATCAAAAGCTTTAGAGATAAGCAAAAGTTAAGAGAATTTAGGACCACCAAAGCAGCCTTACAGCAGATGTTAAAGGGACTCATATAGTCAGCAAATATGAAAGAAGAAAAAGAGCAACAAAACAAACCCCAAACATTTAAGAATATGGTAATAGAAACATTTCAATACTTACTTTAAATTAAATGGGTTAAATGTTCCAACCAAAAGACACAGACTGGCTGTATGGATACAAAAACAAGACTTATATATATGCTGTTTACAAAAAGCCTGCTTCAGACCCAGAGACACATATAGACTGAAAGTGAGAGGATGGAAACATATATTCCATGCAAATGTAAATAAATAAAAAGCTTGACTAGCAATCCTCATATCAGACAAAATAGAACTTAAAATAAAGATTATATGAGATAAGGAAGGACATTACATAATGTTCAAGGGATCAATGCAAGAGGAAGATATAACAATTACAAATATCTATGCACCCAAGATAGGAGCACCTCAATATATCAGGCAACTCTCAGATATAAAAGAAGAAAGTGACAGTATCACAGTAATAGTAGGAGACTTTAACATCTCACTTATACCAATGAACAGATCAGCAAAACAGAAAATTAATAGGGAAACACAAGCTTTAAATTATACATTAGAGCAAATGGCTCTCACTGATGTCATTAGGACTTTTCACTCAAATGCAAAAGAATAAACTTTCTTCTCAAGTGCACAGTAAATATTTTCCAGGATAGACCACATTTTGGGTCACAAATCAAACTTCACTAAATTTAAGAAAGTTGAAATCATATCAACCATCTTTTCTGATCACAATACTATGAGACTAGATATCAACTGCAAAAAAAAGAGTTAAAAGCACAAGCATATTGAGATTAAACAATACATTACTTAATATTTAACAGATTACAGAAGAAATCAAAAGGGCAATTTAAAAATTCCTAAAAGAAAATGACATTGAAAACATGACAAATCAAAATCTATGGGATGCAGCAAAAGCAGTTAGAAGAGGGAAATTTATAGTGATGCAATCCTACCTCAAGAAACAAGGAAAACATCAAAAAGACAACCTAAATTCACTCTTAAAACAACTGGAAACAGAAGAACAAAAAAAAAACCCAAAGTTAACAAAAGAGAAATCATAAAAATCAGAGCAGAAATAAATAGAAACAAAAGAAACAATAGTAAAGATTACTAAAAACAAAAGCTGGTCCTCTGAAAAGATAAAATTGACAAACCTCTAGCCAGACCCATCAAGAGCAAAGAGAAGAATCAAATCAACCAAATTAGAAATGAAAAAGGAGAGGTTACAATAGACAATACAAAAACACAAAGGATTATAAGAGATTATATACAACAAGATGGAAATAAATAGGACAACCTGGAAGAAATGGACAAATTCTTGGATAAATTCCATAATCCAATCCTGGTTGGTTCTCCCTTGAGCCGACCTGCTGCTTTAGCAATGTCTTCCACTTTAACAATGTCGGCTGTCCCTTGAGCTGGCCCGCTGCTCTGGGGCTCCAGTGCTCATTATGTCTCATCTCCTTTTGACTTCTTTCTAACTGAAGACTAGCCCAAATATTTTAGGTGGAATGCTCAGTTTTCTTTCTGCTTACTCTTGCTTCCTCTTTCTTGGCCCGGATCACCCTCAAAGGACCTCAATAGCAATCTCAGAAAAAAATCAGTTCAGAAGAGACTTTAACATCTCACTTATACCAATGAAAGACCTTAATTGGAAACACAAGCTTTAAATTATACATTAGAGCAAATGGCTCTCACTGATGTCATTAGGACTTTTCACTCAAATGCAAAAGAATAAACTTTCTTCTCAAGTGCACAGTAAATATTTTCCAGGATAGACCACATTTTGGGTCACAAATCAAACTTCACTAAATTTAAGAAAGTTGAAATCATATCAACCATCTTTTCTGATCACAATACTATGAGACTAGATATCAACTGCAAAAAAAAGAGTTAAAAGCACAAGCATATTGAGATTAAACAATACATTACTTAATATTTAACAGATTACAGAAGAAATCAAAAAGGCAATTTAAAAATTCCTAAAAGAAAATGACATTGAAAACATGACAAATCAAAATCTATGGGATGCAGCAAAAGCAGTTAGAAGAGGGAAATTTATAGTGATGCAATCCTACCTCAAGAAACAAGGAAAACATCAAAAAGACAACCTAAATTCACTCTTAAAACAACTGGAAACAGAAGAACAAAAAAAAAACCCAAAGTTAACAAAAGAGAAATCATAAAAATCAGAGCAGAAATAAATAGAAACAAAAGAAACAATAGTAAAGATTACTAAAAACAAAAGCTGGTCCTCTGAAAAGATAAAATTGACAAACCTCTAGCCAGACCCATCAAGAGCAAAGAGAAGAATCAAATCAACCAAATTAGAAATGAAAAAGGAGAGGTTACAATAGACAATACAAAAACACAAAGGATTATAAGAGATTATATACAACAAGATGGAAATAAATAGGACAACCTGGAAGAAATGGACAAATTCTTGGATAAATTCCATAATCCAATCCTGGTTGGTTCTCCCTTGAGCCGACCTGCTGCTTTAGCAATGTCTTCCACTTTAACAATGTCGGCTGTCCCTTGAGCTGGCCCGCTGCTCTGGGGCTCCAGTGCTCATTATGTCTCATCTCTCCTTTTGACTTCTTTCTAACTGAAGACTAGCCCAAATATTTTAGGTGGAATGCTCAGTTTTCTTTCTGCTTACTCTTGCTTCCTCTTTCTTGGCCCGGATCACCCTCAAAGGACCTCGCAGACCCCAAATACTGTAAGAACTGCCTTCACATTCCTGAGAATCTTCTAACAGTGAGTCATCCCCTGGCTGGTGCGTTGACCGCATGGTTTTGGTTCCCTGGTGCCTTAGTTGCACGGCTCCCCTTGTGCCTTTGTGGCATGGTTCCCTGGTGCCTAGTCACACAGGTGCCTTAGCCATATGGTTGAAGTCACTGAGCCAGTTGGTGCCTCACCCCTTGGCTATATCCTCAGGAAATTGAAAAAGTTTGACTCAGATAACTTCTAAAAAGAATATGGAAAAGATTCTGAGGTTCTCTTTTGGTCCAGGTCTTTCTCCTATATTCCCCTTCTAATTACTCCTGTCTCTCAGAGTGAGAAGGGACCAAGCTTCCTGATCCCTAAATATTCCATTATTCATTTTGCAAATGCAATTAAAAGTAACTATCTTGTTTAAAGTTCTACCTATGGAAAAGCTTGAAGTTTGCCCTTGCCATGACCTTGAAATACACAGCCCATTTTGCCTGAAACCTCAGTCTTGGGCAAATTAGAACTTCAAGATGAAAAACAAGGTATCAAAGAGACATTTTAAATCTCAGGCAGAAACCCATAACATCTCTATCTGTCCATTTGGATTTATATACATCTTAGTGTGTGTTTTTGTTTTCATTTTGACAATGCTGAAGTTGTAAATGAACTCTAATTTAATTGACCTAGAAAAAGCAAATGAAACAATTCTGAATACAAGAGAAAATTAACCTAAAAGCATTTCAGGTTCATGTGAACTGGGAAATACTCAATATTAAATATCTGGTATTAATATTTATTTGTTGACTTAATCAATGTAGGCATGTCTAATAGTGATTAAGTGTATGTTCATTGTGACCAGGGTTAATATAAGTTAAATATTGTTATATCTATTTGTCAGCAAGGAAACTACCTCAAATGAAGAATCTTCTCTAACAAATGTAATGAGATATGAGCTTTTAAAAAAACTTAATAATGTTATTTTGCTAAAAGTTTTAATTAAGTTATTTAAGTTGCTTACTTGTGACCTTACTAGTAGCTGCTAGCCATATTATGTTCTATGTGACCTGTTTCAGAAAACTGTCTCTTATGTTACCTAATGTGTGACAGAGCCTATGATAAAATATTGATATACAATTCTATATGAAATCAATGATTACAATAATGTAACTCTAGATATGGGAAGAAGCATCAAGAGGGAATATTTTCCTGAACCAAGAGGCCAGTAAGACAGGTATGGTCCAGAGAATTTTGCTGCTCACAAGGCCTGGTCTGGTAATGCACACTGAGTGACCTATCAATGGAATCTTCACTAGGCCTGGAAATGAGTCTTCCCAGCAGTGTGGGACACAATGGTCATAAAATGATCCCAAAGATTGGTCAAATGTGCTGTGAAGGGGCACTACAACTAGTAGTTGGCACTTGCCAGCTGCCTCTTTAAAGAATAAATCATGACCAATGCAAGCTGCAAACCTTCAATGCCCCCTGAAAGGAGTTCAGGGTGGAGATCAGAAATACTGCACTCTGCTCTGGGAGGAACTGGAAGAACAGGCCTTTAGATAGTCAGATGTTTTCAGTTAAAGATTTTTCTGAGCCCCAAATTCTTGCATCTTCTCATACCTAGAGAAACACTAACATTACAGACCAATGTCTATTTCTGGTTTTCCTGGCTTGCTAACCTCTCAGCAGCTTTTCCAATTCTACTAATCTTTTGGCTATTCATCTTTACTTTTCTCGTTAAGTTTGTTTCTTCTAGAATACGACTAATCTGCAACTGACAGTACAATAAGAATATCACCTGGCCAATACCCAGACAGTGCTGGAACAAGTTGCCATATCGTTCTATGGAGCCACACCTTCCTCCTTAAATGCACCCTGACAGAGAGCAGGCATTGGGAACCTAGAGCTCCACAATGCCCCTGTACCCTGAATGGGTACCCAAATGCCTGAGAAGGGAAATAGGTAGATAACTAGACATGAGCAGGGTATCCAAAGGGGCCAAAGAATTGGCCTTAAAAATAAAGAAAGCAGGCTTCTCTGGTGGTTTTGTCAGCAAGGAAACTACCTCAAATGAAGAATCTTCTCTAACAAATGTAATGAGATATGAGCTTTTAAAAAAACTTAATAATGTTATTTTGCTAAAAGTTTTAATTAAGTTATTTAAGTTGCTTACTTGTGACCTTACTAGTAGCTGCTAGCCATATTATGTTCTATGTGACCTGTTTCAGAAAACTGTCTCTTATGTTACCTAATGTGTGACAGAGCCTATGATAAAATATTGATATACAATTCTATATGAAATCAATGATTACAATAATGTAACTCTAGATATGGGAAGAAGCATCAAGAGGGAATATTTTCCTGAACCAAGAGGCCAGTAAGACAGGTATGGTCCAGAGAATTTTGCTGCTCACAAGGCCTGGTCTGGTAATGCACACTGAGTGACCTATCAATGGAATCTTCACTAGGCCTGGAAATGAGTCTTCCCAGCAGTGTGGGACACAATGGTCATAAAATGATCCCAAAGATTGGTCAAATGTGCTGTGAAGGGGCACTACAACTAGTAGTTGGCACTTGCCAGCTGCCTCTTTAAAGAATAAATCATGACCAATGCAAGCTGCAAACCTTCAATGCCCCCTGAAAGGAGTTCAGGGTGGAGATCAGAAATACTGCACTCTGCTCTGGGAGGAACTGGAAGAACAGGCCTTTAGATAGTCAGATGTTTTCAGTTAAAGATTTTTCTGAGCCCCAAATTCTTGCATCTTCTCATACCTAGAGAAACACTAACATTACAGACCAATGTCTATTTCTGGTTTTCCTGGCTTGCTAACCTCTCAGCAGCTTTTCCAATTCTACTAATCTTTTGGCTATTCATCTTTACTTTTCTCGTTAAGTTTGTTTCTTCTAGAATACGACTAATCTGCAACTGACAGTACAATAAGAATATCACCTGGCCAATACCCAGACAGTGCTGGAACAAGTTGCCATATCGTTCTATGGAGCCACACCTTCCTCCTTAAATGCACCCTGACAGAGAGCAGGCATTGGGAACCTAGAGCTCCACAATGCCCCTGTACCCTGAATGGGTACCCAAATGCCTGAGAAGGGAAATAGGTAGATAACTAGACATGAGCAGGGTATCCAAAGGGGCCAAAGAATTGGCCTTAAAAATAAAGAAAGCAGGCTTCTCTGGTGGTTCAGTGGGTAAGGACCCCGTCTTGCAGTGCAAGGGGCACTGGTTCAATCCGTGGCCTGGGAAGATCCCATGTGCCGCAGAGTGGCTTGACCCATGTGTCCAATTACCGAGCTGGAGTGCTGGAGCGCATGCGCCCAGAGCCAGTGCTCTGTGACAACAGAGGCCACCGCTATGGGAGGCCCACATGACTTAAAGAGCAAAGATGGATGAAAATAGATAAATGAAAGACCAATAGAAGTGGTCCGCCTGCCCCCCTCCCTCCCTAACCCGCCGCACCCCCCCCCCAAAAAAAATAAACAAAATAAAGAAAGGGAGGTATGTGGTGCCCAAGGATGAAAGAACAAGTCAAACTAGGAGGGTCTTGGAATGAAAGAACCTTTTCGTCCTCCCCTCCTCTGGGCTATAGTATACCATTCAATCCTTAAGACCAATCAGCAATGATCTTTAAGACCCCTATGCCACTCCTTAGGCCCTAGCTATAAAATTGATCAAAGACTTCTGCTTACAGTCACTTCTCCCTTGAGCCGGCCCACTGTGAGGCCTGCTGTTCTCACAACATCTCCCAATTTCTCCCTTAAGCTGGTTCGCTGTACTGGCCGCGACTGTCCCTTCCCCTACTCTAATAAACTTTACTTTCCTCTCAAAAAAAAAAGAAAGAACAGGAAAGAAAAAAATAATCCAAGACTGAGCCAGGAAGGCAGAAAGTATAAACAACATAATTAGCAGCACATAAATCAAATCCGTGTTCCAAAATCTCACCAAAAATTAAAGCCCAAGGCCAAATGGCTTCATGGGTGAATTCTACAAAACATTTAGTGAAGAGTTAATACCTATCTTTTTAAAACTCTTTCAAAAATTTGCACGGGTAGGAGCAAACTCATTCTGTGAGATCACCATCATCCTGATACCAAAACCAGGCAGAGACAACGCACAGAGAGAAAATTACAGACCAATATCACTGATGAACATAGATGCGAAAATTCTCAACAGAATTCTAGCAAACAGAATTCAACTAGAGCTCCACAATGCCCTGTACCCTGAATGGGTACCCAAATGCCTGAGAAGGGAAATAGGTAGATAACTAGACATGAGCAGGGTATCCAAAGGGGCCAAAGAATTGGCCTTAAAAATAAAGAAAGCAGGCTTCTCTGGTGGTTCAGTGGGTAAGGACCCCGTCTTGCAGTGCAAGGGGCACTGGTTCAATCCGTGGCCTGGGAAGATCCCATGTGCCGCAGAGTGGCTTAACCCATGTGTCCAATTACCGAGCTGGAGTGCTGGAGCGCATGCGCCCAGAGCCAGTGCTCTGTGACAACAGAGGCCACCGCTATGGGAGGCCCACATGACTTAAAGAGCAAAGATGGATGAAAATAGATAAATGAAAGACCAATAGAAGTGGTCCGCCTGCCCCCCTCCCTCCCTAACCCGACCCCCGCCCAAAATAAACAAAATAAAGAAAGGGAGGTATGTGGTGCCCAAGGATGAAAGAACAAGTCAAACTAGGAGGGTCTTGGAATGAAAGAACCTTTTCGTCCTCCCCTCCTCTGGGCTATAGTATACCATTCAATCCTTAAGACCAATCAGCAATGATCTTTAAGACCCCTATGCCACTCCTTAGGCCCTAGCTATAAAATTGATCAAAGACTTCTGCTTACAGTCACTTCTCCCTTGAGCCGGCCCACTGTGAGGCCTGCTGTTCTCACAACATCTCCCAATTTCTCCCTTAAGCTGGTTCGCTGTACTGGCCGCGACTGTCCCTTCCCCTACTCTAATAAACTTTACTTTCCTCTCAAAAAAAAAAGAAAGAACAGGAAAGAAAAAAATAATCCAAGACTGAGCCAGGAAGGCAGAAAGTATAAACAACATAATTAGCAGCACATAAATCAAATCCGTGTTCCAAAATCTCACCAAAAATTAAAGCCCAAGGCCAAATGGCTTCATGGGTGAATTCTACAAAACATTTAGTGAAGAGTTAATACCTATCTTTTTAAAACTCTTTCAAAAATTTGCACGGGTAGGAGCAAACTCATTCTGTGAGATCACCATCATCCTGATACCAAAACCAGGCAGAGACAACGCACAGAGAGAAAATTACAGACCAATATCACTGATGAACATAGATGCGAAAATTCTCAACAGAATTCTAGCAAACAGAATTCAGCAACACACCAAAAAGTCATACACCATGATCAATTTGGGTTTACCCCAGACATACAAGGATTCTTCAATATCCTCAAATCAATCAATGTGATACACCACGTGAACAAACTAAAAGACAAAAATATATTGTCTCAATAGATGAAGGAAAAGCCTTTAACATCATCTAGCAATGATTTATGATAAAAACTTTTTGAAAAATGGGCATAGAAGGAACCTACCTCAACATAATGAAAACCATATATGATAAACCCACAGCAAACATCATTCTCAGTGTTGAAAAACTGAAAGCATTCCATTCAAGATCAGGAACAAAACAAGGATGTGCACTCTCACCACTATTATTCAACATAATATTGGAACTTTTAGCTACATCAATTAGAGATGAAAAAGCAATAAAAATAATCCAGATTGGAAAAGAATAGGTAAAATTTTCACTGTTTGCAGGTAACATAATACTATACAAAGAAAACTCTAAAGTCATAATTAGAAAATTACTAGACTTAATCAGTGAATTTACCAAAGTTGCAGGATACAGAATCAATACACAGAAACCACTCACATTCCTACTACAAAAATGAAAAATCAGAAAAAAAATCAAGGAATCAATCCTATTCACCACTAAAACAAAAGAGATAAAATATATAGGAACAAACCTATCTAAAGAGAGAAAAGAACCATAAACAGAAATTTATACAATACTAATGAAAGAAATCAAAGACAACATAAACAGATGGAGAGATATTCCATGTTCTGTGTTTGAAGAATCAATATTATGAAAATGACCATGCTACCAAATAACATCTACAGATTCAATATGATCCCTATCAAATTATTAATGGCATTTTTCACAGAACTAGAACCAAAATAACACAGTTTATATGGGAACACAAAAGACTCTGTATAGGGCTTCCTGGTGGTCCAGTGGGTAGAGAGTCCACCTCGCATTGCAAGGGGCACTGGTTTGACCCTGGCTCGGGGAAAATCCCATGGGCCATGGAACAGCTGGACCAGTATGTCTAATTATGAGCCAGTGCTCGGGAGCGCATGCACCCAGAGCCAGTGCTCTGCAATGAGAGACACCACTGCAATGGAGGCCCACACATGTCAAAGAATAAAGATGGATGAAAATAATAAATAACTAAGAAAGAGCTTGTGATATGAAGTTAAAAAAAGAAAAACAAAATAACAAAAACCCAGATAGCCAAAGCAGTCTGGAGAAAGAAGAATGGAGCTGGAGCTAGAGGGATCAACCCTCCTAATTCAGACTATACTACAAAGCAACAGTCATCAAGGCAGCATGGTATTGGCACAAAAACTGAAATATATACCAGTGGAACAAGATAGAGAGCCCAGAGATAAACCCAAGTACCTTATTGTTACCTTATTTTTGAGAAAGGAGGCAAGAATATACAATGGGGCAGACAGCCTCTTCAACAAATTGTCCTGGGAAAATTGGACAGCTACATGGAAAAGAATGAAGTTGAAACACTTCCTAATGCAGTATAAAAAGATGAACTCAAAATGGATTAAAGACCTAACTGTAAGATCAGAAACCATAAAATTCATAGAGGAAAACTTAGGCAGAACACTCGATGACATAAATCAAAGCATGATCTTCTATAACCTGTCTCCTGGAGTAATGGAAACAAAAACAAAAAAAATAAGTGGGGCCTAGTTAAACTTAAAAGCTTTTTTTACAGCAAAAAAAACTATATTAAAGGTAGAAAGACAACCCTAAGAAAGGGAGAAAATAACAAATGACCAACAAATATCAATTTCCAAAATATACAGCAGTTCATAACAGCTCAACACTGAAAAAACAAACAACCCAGTTAAAAAAAGGGAAGATATGAACAGACATCTCTCCAAAGAAGACATACATATGGCCAAAAAAAACCATGAAAATATGCTCAATGTCATTCATTATTAGAGAAATACAAATCTAAACTAAGAGATATTACCTCACACTAGCCAGAACGGCCATCCTCAATAAATCTACATACAATAAATGCTAGAGAGGATGTGGAGAAAAGGGAACCCTCTTGCACTGTTGGTGGGAATGTAAGAATTTCTTTAAAAAACTAGATATAGAACAACCATATGACCCAGCTACAAAATCAAAGTTGAAAGAAACATAAGTACTCCATTGCTCATTACAACACTATTTACAATAGCTAGAGCATGGAAACAACCTAGATGTGCATGAACAAATGAATGGGTAAAGAAGCTGTGGGACATTTGCATAATGGAATACTTCTCCATCAGAAGAAATGCATTTGAGTCCGTCCTACTGTGGTGGATGACATAGAACCCATTATACAGAATGAAGTAAGTCAGAAAGAAAAAGATAAATACTGTATACTAGCATACATATATGGAATCTAGAAAGATGGGACTGATAAATATATATGCAGAGCAGCAATAACGAAACAGACATAGAGAATGGACCTATGGACATTGTGGGAGAGAGGCGTGGGCAAGAGGTATGGAAAGAGCAACACAGAAACATACACTAACATACATTTAAGAGACAACCAATGTGAATATGCTGTAAAAGTAAGAGAACATACACAGGGGTTATGTAATGGCCTGGAGGGGTGGGGAGGCCATGTGTATACCTATGGCTGATTTGGGTTTATATATAGAAATAAAGAACAAAACTCTGTAAAAGTAAAATGAAAATACAAATACAAATTGAAAAAACTAGAATGACACATAGCCTTGGAGAAGGATGAGGAGACTCGGAAAAAGGTTTCCCTAAGCAGGAGATAGTTCACCTGGACCTTGAAGGATGTTTTAGAGTTAGAAAATCTGAAAGGAGAAAAGAAGAAATCTTTCTGGTAGAAGTGGACTCCCTGAGCAGTCACTGGGGTAAAAAAACTATATTAAAGGTAGAAAGACAACCCTAAGAAAGGGAGAAAATAACAAATGACCAACAAATATCAATTTCCAAAATATACAGCAGTTCATAACAGCTCAACACTGAAAAAACAAACAACCCAGTTAAAAAAAGGGAAGATATGAACAGACATCTCTCCAAAGAAGACATACATATGGCCAAAAAAAACCATGAAAATATGCTCAATGTCATTCATTATTAGAGAAATACAAATCTAAACTAAGAGATATTACCTCACACTAGCCAGAACGGCCATCCTCAATAAATCTACATACAATAAATGCTAGAGAGGATGTGGAGAAAAGGGAACCCTCTTGCACTGTTGGTGGGAATGTAAGAATTTCTTTAAAAAACTAGATATAGAACAACCATATGACCCAGCTACAAAATCAAAGTTGAAAGAAACATAAGTACTCCATTGCTCATTACAACACTATTTACAATAGCTAGAGCATGGAAACAACCTAGATGTGCATGAACAAATGAATGGGTAAAGAAGCTGTGGGACATTTGCATAATGGAATACTTCTCCATCAGAAGAAATGCATTTGAGTCCGTCCTACTGTGGTGGATGACATAGAACCCATTATACAGAATGAAGTAAGTCAGAAAGAAAAAGATAAATACTGTATACTAGCATACATATATGGAATCTAGAAAGATGGGACTGATAAATATATATGCAGAGCAGCAATAACGAAACAGACATAGAGAATGGACCTATGGACATTGTGGGAGAGAGGCGTGGGCAAGAGGTATGGAAAGAGCAACACAGAAACATACACTAACATACATTTAAGAGACAACCAATGTGAATATGCTGTAAAAGTAAGAGAACATACACAGGGGTTATGTAATGGCCTGGAGGGGTGGGGAGGCCATGTGTATACCTATGGCTGATTTGGGTTTATATATAGAAATAAAGAACAAAACTCTGTAAAAGTAAAATGAAAATACAAATACAAATTGAAAAAACTAGAATGACACATAGCCTTGGAGAAGGATGAGGAGACTCGGAAAAAGGTTTCCCTAAGCAGGAGATAGTTCACCTGGACCTTGAAGGATGTTTTAGAGTTAGAAAATCTGAAAGGAGAAAAGAAGAAATCTTTCTGGTAGAAGTGGACTCCCTGAGCAGTCACTGGGGTGTGGTAAATGCGGAGATTGTCTGGGAAAAGAGCATCCAGGTGTGTGGAGGAGATGCTGTGGGGAGCTAGAGAGCTCCACTGGGTGGTTTAGCTGAGGGAGTACACCTTTCTTTGGGATATAAGAGTCCTTCTATCTCAGGGTCACTGTTACAGCAAATAGGCTCATTGACTGCCACACAATGAAAAGATCAAATACCAGGCAACCACTGTTTGCAGAGAAAAGACTTCACTGTAGCCAAATTACAGGATAAGGGGTGATGCTCAGATGTATCTGCTCAGCTTTTGAGTGGGGTATTTATTTTGAAAGCAGGAAGGGGAAGAGGACTTGGAAATGGTTGGGGAAAAGTAATCTTAAGCTTCAATGTAAGTTTCAGGAGTCTTCTGCTCAGCCAGTCCTGACGGTTTTCATGACTCTTCATGGATAACATGTGCAAATTAGGACAGGGTGGGTGATGGAAGGGAGATAATCCGTGCAGCGGAACTTTTTTTTTTTTTTTTGACCATGTCATGTGATTTATAGAATCCTAGTTCCCTGACCAGGAATTAGATCGGACCCACAGCATTGGATCCTAACCACTGGACCACCAGGGAATTCCCCATGTGGTGGATTTAAAGATCACTATTCCATTTCATTTCTAAGCAAAGATCATGTTCTTGACACACTACTTTCTTTTGTAAGAACAAAAGAATCATGTTTTAGCAGGAAATGGATTAACCTTGGGCAATTTACTAACTTCTGAGCATGCTACTCTTTCTTGAAAAATACAAGCAAAAATCTGCTTCTTGCAAATTAATATCCGGATTGCCTTTGTCCTATCAAATACCTGGTTGCTCAGTGGTAAAGAATTTGATTGTCAGGGTAGGAGACACAGGCCAGATACCTGGATTGGAAAGATCCCCTGGAGAAAGAAATGGCAACTCCCTCCAATATTCTTGTCTGGAAAATCCCATGGGCAGAAGAGCCTGCTGGACTATAGTCCATGGGGTTTCAAGTAGTTTCTTTGATACCAGTTCTGGAGGTCAGAAGTCTAAAATAAAAATTTCAGGAGGACTAAATTCCTTCTGAAAGTTTCAAAAAACCCTTCCATTTCCTTACCGTTTCCAGCCTCCAGAAACCATGTGCAAGACTGTGCAGAAGGCTCCTTCTTTGTATCACTCCAACTTCTTATTTCCACCCTTGTATTTCCCACTGCCTGGACTGTTAATTTCTCTGCATGATAGTTCATTGTTAGTGTATAGAATTGCAACAGATTTTTGTATATTAATTTTGCATACTGCAGCTTTACTGAATTCATTGATGAATTTTAAGAGTTTTTTGGTGGTGTCTTTTTGGATTTATATATATATATGATCATGTCAATTGCAAACAGCGGCAGTTTTATTATTTTTTTGCAACTTGGATTCCTTTTATTTTTCTTGTCTGACTATCATAGAACTTCTTATACTCTGTTAAATAAAAATGGTGAGAGTGGGTGTCCTTGGCTTGTTCCTGATAGAGGAAATGCTGTTAGCTTTTAACCCTTGAGTATGAAATCAGCTAATAGCTTGATATCTATGGTCTTATTAAGTTGAGGTGTATTACTTCTATACTAACTTTATTGAGAGTTTTTTTTTTATCATAATCATTAAAAGTGTTTTCTGCATCTGTTGAGCTAAATATATGATTTTTATCCATTTGTTTTGTTGCTGTGTGTATTAAATTAATTAAATTGCGGATGTTGAGCCATCTTTAAATCCATAAGTCCTATAACATCATAGAGTATAACACTTTTAATGCATCATTGAGTCATTTGTCTTTGAGAAGTTTTGCATCTATATTCATCGGGAATATTGACTTGTAATTTTCATTTTCAGGTGACATCTTTGTCTGGATATCATCTTTGTCTGAGGAACATTTTTATCTGGGTGATGCTGACTTTGTAGAATGAGTTTAGAATCATTTCTTCCTCCATAACTTTTTAGGGAAGTTTGAGAAGGAAAGGTATTACCTCTCCACTAAATATTTTGAGAAGCTGCAGCTGTCTGATCCTGGACTTTTGGGTGCTGGTGATTTTTTTTGTTGTTGTTTTGTTTTAATTACTGATTTGATTTCATTACTGTTAAATTGTCTTCTCATATTTTCTGTTTCTTCCTGGTTGAGTCTTGGAAGATTATACATTTCTAGGAATTTGTGCATTTCTTCTAGGTTGTCCATTTTATTATTTGTGGTTATCTTTTACATTCATTTGTATTTCTGTAGTGTTGAACATAAGTTCCCGTTTTTCATTTCTGGTTTTATTGATTTTTGACCCACTGTCTTTTTTCTTTATGAATTTCACTAAAATTTTATCAACTTATCTCTTCAAAGAACACTTATACTTTTATTGATCTTTCCTATTGTGTTTTTTTGTTTGTTAGTTTCCACTTCATTTATTTCTACTCTGATATTTATGATTTCTTCTCTTTAACTTTGTTGTTCCTTTTTTCTAGTTCCTATAGGTGTAAGGTTAGGTAGCTTATTTGAGATTTTTCTTGTTTCCTGTGATGGGCTTTCATTGATAGAAACTTCTGTCTTAGGATTGCTTTTGCTTTGTCCATAGATTTTGAATCACTGTGTTTTCAATTTTCTTTGTCTCCAGATATATTTTAAATTCTTCTTTCAGTGATGCATTTGTTATTTAGTAGCATATGGTTTAGCCTTCACATGTGTGTGTTTTTATGCAGTTTTTTTTTTTTTTTTGTAATTGGATTTCATTGAACTTTTTTGTAATTGAATTTCTTATAATTGATGTGTGTTAGAAAATATGTTTGGTGTAATTTCAAACTTCTTAAATTTACTGAGACTTATTTTGTGGCCTAACATGTGATCCAAAACTGTGATGTGAAACAATTGGTCTCTCCTTCAAATCTGAGTGAAAGCATTGCTGAATAGAATATTCTTGGTTGCATGGTTTACTCTTTCATCACTTTAAATATATTGTACAACTCTCTTCTGGCCTGCAGAGCCTCTGTTGAAAAGTCAGCTGATAGCTTTATGGAAATTCTCTTGTTCATCATTTGCTACTTTTCTCTTTTTATTTTTAATATTCTTTAATTTTAATTTTTGCCACCTTAATTTCACTGTGTCTTAGTGTGGCTCTCTTTAGTATTGATCATGTTTGGAATTCCCTGTACTTTCTAGATCTGGATGTCTGTTTCCTTTCCTAGGTTATGGAAGTTTCCTGCTATTTTGTCTTCAAATGTATTCCCTGTCTCTTTCTCTCTTTTCCTTCTGGGACTCCTATAATGTGAGTATTATCAAGTCCAGTGCTGTCCTACAGGTCTCTTAAACTGAGCTCACATTAAAAAATATATATATTTTCTGTTCAGTTTCAGTAATAGCCACTACTATTTCTGATTCATTCTTCTCATAATCTAATTAACTGTTGATTCCTTTGAGTGCATTTTTTATGTCAGTTATTGTATTCTTCACTCTGGTTGGTTTCTTTTTATATTTTCTAATTCTCTTTAAAAATTCTCACTGTGTTCACCATTCTTACCCTGAATTCTTTCATCAATTTTATGTTTATTGCCTAATATTTTTATAGGGTACATCTCCACTTTACTAGGTTTTTCAATTTTTTTCTATTTGTCTCCAGATATATTTTAAATTCTTCTTTCAGTGATGCATTTGTTATTTAGTAGCATATGGTTTAGCCTTCACATGTGTGTGTTTTTATGCAGTTTTTTTTTTTTTTTTGTAATTGGATTTCATTGAACTTTTTTGTAATTGAATTTCTTATAATTGATGTGTGTTAGAAAATATGTTTGGTGTAATTTCAAACTTCTTAAATTTACTGAGACTTATTTTGTGGCCTAACATGTGATCCAAAACTGTGATGTGAAACAATTGGTCTCTCCTTCAAATCTGAGTGAAAGCATTGCTGAATAGAATATTCTTGGTTGCATGGTTTACTCTTTCATCACTTTAAATATATTGTACAACTCTCTTCTGGCCTGCAGAGCCTCTGTTGAAAAGTCAGCTGATAGCTTTATGGAAATTCTCTTGTTCATCATTTGCTACTTTTCTCTTTTTATTTTTAATATTCTTTAATTTTAATTTTTGCCACCTTAATTTCACTGTGTCTTAGTGTGGCTCTCTTTAGTATTGATCATGTTTGGAATTCCCTGTACTTTCTAGATCTGGATGTCTGTTTCCTTTCCTAGGTTATGGAAGTTTCCTGCTATTTTGTCTTCAAATGTATTCCCTGTCTCTTTCTCTCTTTTCCTTCTGGGACTCCTATAATGTGAGTATTATCAAGTCCAGTGCTGTCCTACAGGTCTCTTAAACTGAGCTCACATTAAAAAATATATATATTTTCTGTTCAGTTTCAGTAATAGCCACTACTATTTCTGATTCATTCTTCTCATAATCTAATTAACTGTTGATTCCTTTGAGTGCATTTTTTATGTCAGTTATTGTATTCTTCACTCTGGTTGGTTTCTTTTTATATTTTCTAATTCTCTTTAAAAATTCTCACTGTGTTCACCATTCTTACCCTGAATTCTTTCATCAATTTTATGTTTATTGCCTAATATTTTTATAGGGTACATCTCCACTTTACTAGGTTCTCCTCAGGCCTTATCTTGTTTTTCTTTTTGTTAGAAAAAATGGTTGTGATATAATTTTATTTATGAAAAAAATGTATGCATAATAGAAAAAACCAATTGCAAACATATGCTATAAAGCTATAAAGAAAAATGTCTGTAAGAATGCACATGCCAAATTTCATGGTGTGGTTATGAATTACCACCTGTTTAATGAAACATTTAAGAGTTAAAGTATAAAATGTCACATTAAGTGAATATTTCAAACTGTGAAAAAATTTAACCTGGAAAACAAGTATTCTTCAACACCCTAAGCCCTACTCAATAGAGGTAACAGTGATGGATAGATAGACAGATAGATAGATGCAAGTTGGATGTTTTTCTTTCATTATCTACATCATTCTGTAGCATTTGTAGATAAATGCATATAGACCTACCTCTATGATTTTTTAAATTTTATTTTGTTTTTACAGAGTTTTATTGTTTTCAGTTCTATAAAATTCCAAATCTGTCATAGGCATATCTTTGATAATTCCCACCTGAGCTTTCCACCCACTTCCCCCGTCTCACCCCTCCAGGTGGTTGCATAAACCCCCTGTAAGATCCCTTATTTCCACAGTGCATTCACAATGGTTATCTCTTTTATATAGGTGATGTAGGTTTCCATGTTACTCTTACCAAACTTATTCACTCTTTTCTCCCCACAATGTCCATAAGTCTATTCTCTATGTCTGTTTCTATATTGAAACTCTGCATGTGTATTTATTGGTACTTCTTTATTCCCTGTCTCTTTCTCTCTTTTCCTTCTGGGACTCCAAAAACAGGTCTCTTTAAACTGAGCTCACATTAAAAAATATATATATTTTCTGTTCAGTTTCAGTAATAGCCACTACTATTTCTGATTCATTCTTCTCATAATCTAATTAACTGTTGATTCCTTTGAGTGCATTTTTTATGTCAGTTATTGTATTCTTCACTCTGGTTGGTTTCTTTTTATATTTTCTAATTCTCTTTAAAAATTCTCACTGTGTTCACCATTCTTACCCTGAATTCTTTCATCAATTTTATGTTTATTGCCTAATATTTTTATAGGGTACATCTCCACTTTACTAGGTTCTCCTCAGGCCTTATCTTGTTTTTCTTTTTGTTAGAAAAAATGGTTGTGATATAATTTTATTTATGAAAAAAATGTATGCATAATAGAAAAAACCAATTGCAAACATATGCTATAAAGCTATAAAGAAAAATGTCTGTAAGAATGCACATGCCAAATTTCATGGTGTGGTTATGAATTACCACCTGTTTAATGAAACATTTAAGAGTTAAAGTATAAAATGTCACATTAAGTGAATATTTCAAACTGTGAAAAAATTTAACCTGGAAAACAAGTATTCTTCAACACCCTAAGCCCTACTCAATAGAGGTAACAGTGATGGATAGATAGACAGATAGATAGATGCAAGTTGGATGTTTTTCTTTCATTATCTACATCATTCTGTAGCATTTGTAGATAAATGCATATAGACCTACCTCTATGATTTTTTAAATTTTATTTTGTTTTTACAGAGTTTTATTGTTTTCAGTTCTATAAAATTCCAAATCTGTCATAGGCATATCTTTGATAATTCCCACCTGAGCTTTCCACCCACTTCCCCCGTCTCACCCCTCCAGGTGGTTGCATAAACCCCCTGTAAGATCCCTTATTTCCACAGTGCATTCACAATGGTTATCTCTTTTATATAGGTGATGTAGGTTTCCATGTTACTCTTACCAAACTTATTCACTCTTTTCTCCCCACAATGTCCATAAGTCTATTCTCTATGTCTGTTTCTATATTGAAACTCTGCATGTGTATTTATTGGTACCATCTTACTAGATTCCGTACATATGTGTTAGTATACTGTATTTGTCCTTTTTTTCTTTTTTTTGACTTACTTCACTTTGTATAATAGGTTCTAGGTTCATCCACCTCATTAGGACTGATTCAAACATATTTATTTTTACAGCTGAGAAATATTTCATTGTATATATGTACCATAGCTTCTTTATCCATTCATTTGTTGATGGGCATCTAGGTTGCTTCCATGTTGTAGCTGTTGCATAGAGTGTTGTGATGAACATTTGGGTACAGGTGTCTCTTTCAATTTTGATTTCATCAGGGTATAAGCCTAATAGTGGGATTGCTGTGTCATATGGTGGTTCTATTCCTGGTTTTTAAGGAATCTCCATACTGTTTTCCATAGTGGTTGTATCAATTTATATTCCTACCAATAATGCAGGAGTGTTCCTTTTTCTCCTCACCCTATCCAGCATTTATTATCTGTATTTTTTTCTGATGATGGCCATTCCGACTGGTGTGAAGTGATATCTTGTTGTAGTTTTGATTTGCATTTCTCTGATAATGAGCAACGATGAGCACTGTTTCATTGTGGTTTTTTGGCCATATGTATGTCTTCTTTGGAGAGAAATCTCTTTATGTCTTTTCCACATTTTTTGATTGTATTTTTTCTTTTCAGTGTTGAGTTGTCAGAGGGGCTTGAATGTCTTGGAAACTCATTCTTTGTCATTTGTTTCATTTGCTATTATTTTCTTCAATTGTGTGGGTTTTCTGACTACTTTGTTTGTAGTTTCTTTTGCTGTGCAAAAGCTTTTAGGTTTCATTAGGTCCCACATGTTAATTTTTGGTTATATTTCCATTATTCTAGAGGGCAGGTCACAGAAGAACTTGCTTTGATTCATCTCATTGAGTGTGTTGCCTATATTCTCCTCTAGGAGTTTTATGGTCTCTGTTCTTACATTTAGGTCTTTGATCCATTTTGAGTTTATCTTTGTGTATAGTCTTAGGGTATGCTTCAACTTCATTTTTTTTGCATGTAGTTGTTCAGTACTATGTAGGTGTCCCAGCATCATTTGTTGAAGAGGCTGTATTGTCTCATTGTATATTTTTGCCTCCTTTTTAAAAAATAAGGTACCATAGGTGTGTGGGTTTATCTCTGGATTTTTTATCTTGTTCTATTGGTCTATATTTCTGTTTTGGGGTCACTATCATACTGTCTTGATGACTGTTGCTTTATAGTATAGTCTGAAGTTAGGGAGACTCATCCCTCCAGGTTCATTCTTCTTTCTCAGGATTGCTTTGGCAATCTGGGGTCTTTTGTCTTTCCATATGAACTGTGATATTTTTGTGAAATATTTTTGTCTAGTTTTGTGAAAAATGTCATTGGTAATTTGACAGGGATTGCATTAGATCTGTAGATGATGCTTGGTAGTATGATCATTTTCACTGTGTTGATACATCTGACCCAGGAACATGGAATACCTCTGCATCTGAATGTTATATCTTCCTGTTCAATCAATTCCTTGATCATTATGTAGTATCCTGCCTTGTCATTTATAATCTTCTTTATTTTAAGGTCTAGTTTGTCCGATGTGAGGATTGATGCTCTGGCTTACTTTTGATTTCCATTTGATGGAATATCTTTTCTCATTCTCTCACTTTTGAACTATGAGTGTCTCTAGGTCTGAAGTGGGTTTCTTCTAGGCATGGGTCTTGTTTTTGTATCCACTCAGCGAGTCTGTGTCTTTTGGTTGGGGCATTTCATCCATTTGCATTTATGGTAATTATTGATACAAATAATCCTATTTTCATCTTCTTAAATGGCATGACTGGTTTGCTTTGTAAGTCTTTTTCTTCTCCCATATTTATTGTCTATATGAGAACCTTTAACACTTGTTTTAAGGCTGGTTTGGTAGTACTGAATTCTCTTAGTTTTTGCCTGTCATAAAGCTTTTGATTTCTCTATCAATTTTGAATGAGATCCTTGCCAGGTAGAGTATTCTTGCTTGTAGATTTTTCTCTTTCAGAGCTTGAAATGTGTGGTCCCATTCTATTCTGGCCTGCAGGGTTTCTGTTGAGAGGTCAGCAAAAATATGTTTTAAGGCTGGTTTGTATCTGTCTTAGGGTATGCTTCAACTTCATTTTTGCATGTAGTTGTTCAGTATTTGTAGGTGTCCCAGCATCATTTGTTGAAGAGGCTGTATTGTCTCATTGTATATTTTTGCCTCCTTTTAAAAATAAGGTACCATAGGTGTGTGGGTTTATCTCTGGATTTTTTATCTTGTTCTATTGGTCTATATTTCTGTTTTGGGGTCACTATCATACTGTCTTGATGACTGTTGCTTTATAGTATAGTCTGAAGTTAGGGAGACTCATCCCTCCAGGTTCATTCTTCTTTCTCAGGATTGCTTTGGCAATCTGGGGTCTTTTGTCTTTCCATATGAACTGTGATATTTTTGTGAAATATTTTTGTCTAGTTTTGTGAAAAATGTCATTGGTAATTTGACAGGGATTGCATTAGATCTGTAGATGATGCTTGGTAGTATGATCATTTTCACTGTGTTGATACATCTGACCCAGGAACATGGAATACCTCTGCATCTGAATGTTATATCTTCCTGTTCAATCAATTCCTTGATCATTATGTAGTATCCTGCCTTGTCATTTATAATCTTCTTTATTTTAAGGTCTAGTTTGTCCGATGTGAGGATTGATGCTCTGGCTTACTTTTGATTTCCATTTGATGGAATATCTTTTCTCATTCTCTCACTTTTGAACTATGAGTGTCTCTAGGTCTGAAGTGGGTTTCTTCTAGGCATGGGTCTTGTTTTTGTATCCACTCAGCGAGTCTGTGTCTTTTGGTTGGGGCATTTCATCCATTTGCATTTATGGTAATTATTGATACAAATAATCCTATTTTCATCTTCTTAAATGGCATGACTGGTTTGCTTTGTAAGTCTTTTTCTTCTCCCATATTTATTGTCTATATGAGAACCTTTAACACTTGTTTTAAGGCTGGTTTGGTAGTACTGAATTCTCTTAGTTTTTGCCTGTCATAAAGCTTTTGATTTCTCTATCAATTTTGAATGAGATCCTTGCCAGGTAGAGTATTCTTGCTTGTAGATTTTTCTCTTTCAGAGCTTGAAATGTGTGGTCCCATTCTATTCTGGCCTGCAGGGTTTCTGTTGAGAGGTCAGCAGTTAAACATATAGTGTTTCCCTTGTATGTTACCTGTTGTTTGTCCCTTGCTGCTTTAAGTATTCTCTCTTTGTGTTCAGTTTGTGTTAGCTTGATTCGGATGTGTCTTGGTGTGTTTCTCCTAGGTTTTATCCTGTATGAGACTTTTTGTTTCATGGACTTGATTGACTATTTCTTTTCCCATGTTGAGGAAATTTTCAAGTATAATCTCTTCAAAATTCTTTCATATCATTTCTTTTTCTCTCCTTTTACTGGGATCCTTATTATTTGTATGTTGGTGCATTTGGTATTATCCCAGAGATCTCTGAGACTATCCTCAGTTCTTTTAATTCTTTGTTCTTTTTCTGTTCTTCAGCAGTTATTTCTACCATTCTATCTTCCAGCTCACTTATCCATTCTTCTGCCTCAGATATTCTATTATTGAGTCATTTCATAGTATTTTTAAGTTCAGCAATTGAGTTGTTTGTCTCTTTTGTTGTTTTTTAATTTGTTATAAGTCTTTCTCCAGTGCTTCGATTCTCTTTATTATTCTATTTTAGGAGCTTTGAATCATCATTAGTATCGCACTTCTGAATTCTCTTTCTGATAGTTTGTCTATTTCTTCTTTGGTCATTTAGGTCTGTGTGTTTCTGGTTTTCTCCTTCATTTCTGCAGTGTTCTTCTGTCTATACATTATTATTGTTGCTTTCTGATTTTTCACGTTTGAGCCTTGGTGTCAGTGTTTTGTGTTTGATGCCCCTGGGTTTGTACTTTGCCGTGGATTGGAGAGTCCATGTCTGGTTTGTTATGGCATTCAGTGATATTACACAAAATATAAATGTCTAAGGGACAAAACGTGCATCTCTGATAAATGACAATTATAAAACCATGCCATTATTATCAAACATAATGGAAAGACACACATACATATGTATCCATAACCAAATCCAGAGAGTCTAGAAAGGATAGTGTATAGGATATTATTCTGGCAATGACACATCCAAAGCTGATACCCAATTGTTAAGATGTAAGCTAATTAAAATACATCCTGGATAACAAAACTAGAACAGTGTCCAACCTGGGGACACAGTAATTAAAGTAGATATTCACTAGCAAATATAATGGGAAAAGGAAGGAGGAGAAAGAATAGGTAATGAGGAGAAATGGAATCATGTTCCTGAGTTAGATAATGAGGGAATATCGTTAGGAAAAGATAACAAATATTTGGATATATTAAGATTTAGTATAGCAGGAATAAAAAGTAGTAGGAAAAGCAAGGAAAGAAATACTTAAAAAGAGATTAGAAGTAGATATTATAATTTATAACAAAGAAAAGAGAGAGTGAGGGGGGACATGACGGCGGAGGAATGAGGGGAAGATTTCACCAGCTCCCCAGCAGAATCACCAGAACTAATCAAGAAATGAAACACCACCAACAAAGCAGCTGCTAGACGACAGAAGAACTCCTTAGGTCTGTGAGGTTCGAAGAGGGAACAGCCAGAACTTTCCCGGAGCTACTGTTCTGAGAACCCTCTATCCTAACCCCCACGTTGGACTGGACTGACAGAGACTGCGCTGGCAAGTGCCCTAAAAGGGGACCTGAGTGGAGAGTCGGGGGAGAGAGGGCAGCACTCAGCGTGAAAATGCCAAGTATCCGCCAGGATCGCCAGCAGAAACTAAGACACTGCAAAGATAAGATACTGGACCAGGGCTGGGCGGAACGCAATAGGGAAGTTCCCTGTGGAGCGCTGCCTAGAGACCTGGAGCAGGAAGGGAGTGCCCAGTGCGAAAATCGCGCAGCTTGGCTGGACGAAAATCGCGACTTTCCAGTTGGCACTGGATAAGTTGAAACACTCCTAGTGGGGGGCTTATTGAATGGAGAGGGGAAGTTGCCCACGGATTGCTGACCTGGGATCTTGCTAGAGCCGGATGGGAAAGCTCATGCCTGCCTTTGGGACTTGGATGCATAACTGGCAGTGTGGGCGCGCCAGCGGAGGAGAAGCCCGTGCACCCCCATAGCTACACCCGCAGTGGAGGAAGCAGTGAGAAAGGCAGGTATTGGAGGATACTGGCAGGTGTCCGGTACAGCTGGGGCGCCCCCACCTCCAGCACGGGACTGTGTGCGCAGCGGCCCCCGGCCTGATGGACTGGGATCAGCCCACCATCCCGGCCAGAACCTGAACTTGCAGCAAAGTCTTTATTTTGCTAAAAACAAAAAGAGAAACAATAGTAACCGGTGCTGTAAGGGAAAGGCTACATCATCAAGACAATACCATCAAGAGCAGATTGGCTTCCACCAGACAGATGAGAGGATAAAAACCAGGGACAGTATTTAGCTTTTTTTCCTTGTTTATTTGTTGTGGATGGTTCTGTTTATTTGATTGATTGGACAGGTTTGGGGCTTTTATTTTATTTTATTTTTTTGTCTCTTAACATTTTCTTCCCTTTTAATTTTTAAATTTTTTTGGATTTTTAATTTTTAATTTTTTTTTTAAATTTTAATTCATGGAAATTTCTAATTTTCTTTCCTCTTTGCCACTGCTTCCTGCCTCTATGCTCTAAATGCAAAACTTTCTCCTATCTACCACTATCCTCTAGTGAAATACTTCCTACCTTCCTATCTCCACTATTCTCTTCCAGCTGCACTAAACAACACACTAATCTTGGCTACCTAACACTATAAAATCCTTCCAAGACGAATCTATTCCTTCTCATTACCCATACACTCTCCTCCCCATCACCCCCAACACATGTCTCAGCTTAAAATTGCTTTCAATGAAATAGTCCAAGCCAGGACCTTGCCCCGGATCTATTTTACCAGGCACTGTTTTAATTGATTCAGAGCTTAACGGGCAAGTATCATCTTTGATTGTGCGGTTTGCCAGAAAAATTTCCTATGCTTTATCTCTGTAAGACTGGTTAGATGTGCTTATTGCTGTGTATGTATGTATATCTTATGACCATGTTAGAAAACATCTGCATGCTTTTATGACTGTCACCCATCAGGGATGCACCTCTTGTTGCTCAGATGCTAGTATTTGAACTAATATCACGGAACACCATAGCAAACCAGACATAGAGACTACACCCCCTGATCAGACATCAAACCAAGGATCCTTGGTGTGAAAGCCCTGATTCCAAGACCCCACACTATCAAAGAACATACAACACTAGAGATTATTCACCTGTAAACAAGACCTAACACCACCCAAGACACAAACCACGGAACCCTTCTACAAGGACAGAAACCCAAAGGAAGGGAAAATTCAACCAAGAAGCCTGCTGGGAAAAAGAACTCCACACATACAGACACACACAAAGAAATAAAAACTAACCGAATAATGAAATGACAGAGAAACACCACACAAATGAAGGACCAAGCTAGAGAAACACAGCCTCAAATGACAGAGGAAGAGATAGACAAATTATCTGAAAGAGAATTCAGAAAAGCTATACTAATGAGGATGAAAACACCGAAAACAGAATATTAGAGGAAATTACTGCACTGAGAAGAAACACGCAAGAAATGAAAAATAAGCAAATAGAGACCACCAACTCAATTTCTGAACTAAAAAGTACTATAGGGGGTCTCACCAGTAGAGTATCCGAGGCTGAAGAACAGATAAGTGAACTGGAAGACAGAATGTTAGAAATAACTGCTGAAGAACAGAACAAAACACAAAGAATCAAAAGAACTGAGGATAGCATTAGAAACCTCTGGGACAATATCAAATGCACCAAAATTAGAATTATAGGAGTTCCAGAAGAAGAAGAGGGCAAGAAAAGCTACAAAAACATTCTTGAAGAGGTTATAGTGGAAAACTTCCCCAGCATGGGAAAGGAAATAGTCAACCAAGTCCAAGAAACACAAAGAGTTCCATACAGGATAAACCCCAGAAGAAACACACCAAGGCACATTCTAATCAAACTCACACAGACTAAATATAAAGAGAGATTACTGAAAGAAGCTAGGAGCAAACAATAAATAGCATATAAAGGAAACCCCATACGTCTAACTGTGGATCCTTCAACAGAAACCCTGCAGGCCAGAAGAGAATGGCAAGACACATTTAAACGGCTGAAGGAGAATAATTTTCAACCAAGAATCCTCTAACCAGCAAGAATCTCATTCAGAATTGATGGTGAAGTCAAAAGCTTCACAGAAAAGCAAAATCTAGAAGAATTCTGTACCCCAAAGCCAGCCCTGCAACCAGTGTTAAAGGGCTTGATATAGCCAATAAATACAAGAGATGGAGAAGTCCTACAAATCAAACTAACACCACCCAAGACCTAACACCACCCAAGACACAAACCACGGAACCCTTCTACAAGGACAGAAACCCAAAGGAAGGGAAAATTCAACCAAGAAGCCTGCTGGGAAAAAGAACTCCACACATACAGACACACACAAAGAAATAAAAACTAACCGAATAATGAAATGACAGAGAAACACCACACAAATGAAGGACCAAGCTAGAGAAACACAGCCTCAAATGACAGAGGAAGAGATAGACAAATTATCTGAAAGAGAATTCAGAAAAGCTATACTAATGAGGATGAAAACACCGAAAACAGAATATTAGAGGAAATTACTGCACTGAGAAGAAACACGCAAGAAATGAAAAATAAGCAAATAGAGACCACCAACTCAATTTCTGAACTAAAAAGTACTATAGGGGGTCTCACCAGTAGAGTATCCGAGGCTGAAGAACAGATAAGTGAACTGGAAGACAGAATGTTAGAAATAACTGCTGAAGAACAGAACAAAACACAAAGAATCAAAAGAACTGAGGATAGCATTAGAAACCTCTGGGACAATATCAAATGCACCAAAATTAGAATTATAGGAGTTCCAGAAGAAGAAGAGGGCAAGAAAAGCTACAAAAACATTCTTGAAGAGGTTATAGTGGAAAACTTCCCCAGCATGGGAAAGGAAATAGTCAACCAAGTCCAAGAAACACAAAGAGTTCCATACAGGATAAACCCCAGAAGAAACACACCAAGGCACATTCTAATCAAACTCACACAGACTAAATATAAAGAGAGATTACTGAAAGAAGCTAGGAGCAAACAATAAATAGCATATAAAGGAAACCCCATACGTCTAACTGTGGATCCTTCAACAGAAACCCTGCAGGCCAGAAGAGAATGGCAAGACACATTTAAACGGCTGAAGGAGAATAATTTTCAACCAAGAATCCTCTACCCAGCAAGAATCTCATTCAGAATTGATGGTGAAGTCAAAAGCTTCACAGAAAAGCAAAAACTAAAAGAATTCTGTACCACAAAGCCAGCCCTGCAACCAGTGTTAAAGGGCTTGATATAGCCAATAAATACAAGAGATGGAGAAGTCCTACAAATCAAACCTCAAACTTCTAAGAAGATGACAATAGGAACATTCGTATCAATAATTACTTTGAATGAAAAAGGACTAAATGCTCCAACCAAACGACACAGGCTGGCTGAATGGATCCAGAAACATGACCCATATATATGCTGTTTACAAGAGACCCACTTCAGATCTAGAGACACTCATAGACTGAAAGCGAGAGGCTGGAAAAGATATTCCATGCAAATGGAAATCAAAAGAAAGCTGGAGGAGCACTCCTCATATAGACAAAATAGATTTTAAAGTAAAGAAGATTCTAAGAGACAAGGCAGGTCACTACACCATGATTAAGGGATCTATCCAAGAGGAAGACATAACAGTCATGAATATCTTTGCATCCAACACAGGGACACCTCAATACATAAGACAGATACTTTCAGACATAAAAGAAGAAATCAACAATAACACAGTAATAGTAAGAGACTTTGACACTCCTCTCACACCAATGGACAGGTCATCCAAACAGAAAATTAATAAAGAAACACAAGCCTTAAGTGCCACACTAGAAGAAATGGACCTCATTGATACCTTTAGAACGTTCCATCCAAAAGCAGATGAATACACTTTCTTCTCAAGTGCTCACGGAACATTCTCCAGGATAGACCACATCTTGGGCCATGAATCTAATCTCAGTCAATTCAAGAAAACTGAAATTATATCGACTATCTACTCGGACCACAATGCTATAGAAAAATCTAAAGGCACATTCTAATCAAACTCACACAGACTAAATATAAAGAGAGATTACTGAAAGAAGCTAGGAGCAAACAATAAATAGCATATAAAGGAAACCCCATACGTCTAACTGTGGATCCTTCAACAGAAACCCTGCAGGCCAGAAGAGAATGGCAAGACACATTTAAACGGCTGAAGGAGAATAATTTTCAACCAAGAATCCTCTACCCAGCAAGAATCTCATTCAGAATTGATGGTGAAGTCAAAAGCTTCACAGAAAAGCAAAAACTAAAAGAATTCTGTACCACAAAGCCAGCCCTGCAACCAGTGTTAAAGGGCTTGATATAGCCAATAAATACAAGAGATGGAGAAGTCCTACAAATCAAACCTCAAACTTCTAAGAAGATGACAATAGGAACATTCGTATCAATAATTACTTTGAATGAAAAAGGACTAAATGCTCCAACCAAACGACACAGGCTGGCTGAATGGATCCAGAAACATGACCCATATATATGCTGTTTACAAGAGACCCACTTCAGATCTAGAGACACTCATAGACTGAAAGCGAGAGGCTGGAAAAAGATATTCCATGCAAATGGAAATCAAAAGAAAGCTGGAGGAGCACTCCTCATATAGACAAAATAGATTTTAAAGTAAAGAAGATTCTAAGAGACAAGGCAGGTCACTACACCATGATTAAGGGATCTATCCAAGAGGAAGACATAACAGTCATGAATATCTTTGCATCCAACACAGGGACACCTCAATACATAAGACAGATACTTTCAGACATAAAAGAAGAAATCAACAATAACACAGTAATAGTAAGAGACTTTGACACTCCTCTCACACCAATGGACAGGTCATCCAAACAGAAAATTAATAAAGAAACACAAGCCTTAAGTGCCACACTAGAAGAAATGGACCTCATTGATACCTTTAGAACGTTCCATCCAAAAGCAGATGAATACACTTTCTTCTCAAGTGCTCACGGAACATTCTCCAGGATAGACCACATCTTGGGCCATGAATCTAATCTCAGTCAATTCAAGAAAACTGAAATTATATCGACTATCTACTCGGACCACAATGCTATGAGACTAGAGATCAACTACAGGAAAAAAAAACCTCTAAAAACACAAACACATGGAGATTAAACAACACATACCTAAAAAGCCAACTGATAACTGAGGAAATCAAAGGAGAAATTTTAAAAATCCTTGATAAAATGACAATGAACACACGACCATGCAAAACTGATGGGATACTGCAAAAGCAGTTCTAAGAGGATAATTTATAGCAATACAATCCTACTTCAAGAAACTAGGAAAATATGAAGCAGATGACCTAACACTCCAGTTAAAACAATTGGAGAAAGAAGAACAAGAACACTCCAAAGCCAGCAGAAGAAGAGAAATTATAATGACTAGAACAGAAATAAATGAGAAAGAAATAACAAATTATAGTACGGATAAATAAAACAAAAAGTTGGTTCTTTGAAAAGGTAAACAAAACTGACAAGCCACTGGCCAGACTCATCAAGAGAAAGAGAGAGAAGAACCAGATCAACAAAATCAAAATGAAAAAGGAGAGATTACAACAGATAATGCAGAAATCCAAAGGATTCTAAGGGACTATTATGAACAACTCTATGGCAACAAACTGGACAATCTGGAAGAAATGGACAGTTTTTGGGGAAGATTAACCTCCCAAGACTGAGCCAGGAAGAAACAGAAACTATGAACAACCCAGTCACAAGCTCAGAAATCGAATTTGTGATTAAAAATCTACCCCAAAATAAAAGCCCAGGGTCAGATGGCTTCACAGCCAAATTCTACCAAACATTTCAAGAAGAGCTAATGCCTGTCCTTCTAAAACTCTTTCAAAAAAATTGCACAGGAAGGAAAACTTCCAAACACATTCTACGAGGCCACCATCACCCTGATACCCAAACCAGGCAAAGACAACACAAAAAAGGAAAATTACAGATCAATTTCACGGATGAACTTAGATGCAAAGATTCTCAACAAAATCCTAGCAAACAGAATTCAACGACACATCAAAAAGCTCATACATCACGATCAAGTCGGGTTCATCCCAGCCGTGCAAGGATTCTTCAATATCCGCAAATCAGTCAATGTGATACACCATTTCAACAAATTGAGAGACAAAAGTCACATGATCATCTCAATAGATGCAGAAAAAGCCTTCGACAAAGTGCACCATCCATTTATGATAAAAACTGTTCAGAAAATGGGCAGAGAAGGAGCCTATCTCAACATAAGAAAAGCCATATATGAGGAGCCCACAGCGAATATCTTCCTCAACGGTGATAAACTGAAAGCATTCCCTCTAAGATCAGGAATAAGACAGGGGTGTCCACTTTCACCACTACTATTCAACATAGTCATGGAAGTCCTAGCAACAGCAATAAGAGAAGAGAAAGAAATCAAAGAAATCCAGATTGGAAAGGAAGAAGTCAAGCTGTCTCTTTTTGCAGACGACATGATATTATACATAGAAAATCCCAAAGACACGGTTACAAAGCTACTAGATCTAATCAAGGAATTCAGCAAAGTCGCAGGATACAAAGTCAACACACAGAAATCACTGGCATTCCTATACACAAACAATGAAAAATCAGAAAACAAAATCAAAGAGGCAGTCCCCTTCACTATTGCAACCAAAAGAATCAAATGTCTAGGAATATACCTACCCAAAGAAACAAAAGAATTGTACACAGAAAATTACAAGACATTCATGAGAGAAATTAAAGAAGACTTAAACAGATGGAGAGATATTCCATGCTTCTGGGTCGGAAGAATCAATATTGTGAAAATGATCATACTACCAAATACCATCTAAAGATTCAATGCAATACCTATTCAACTACCACTGACATTTTTCACAGAACTAGACCAAAGGATAACACAGTTCATATGGAAACACAAAAGACGTCGAATAGCCACAGCAAGCCTGAGAAAGAAGAATGGAACTGGAAAAATCAGCCTTCCTAACCTCAGACTCTACTACAAAGCAACAGTCAACAAGACAGTATGGTACTGGCACAAAAACGGAACTATAGACCAATGGAACAAGATCGAGAACCCAGAGATAAACCCACGCACCTATGGGTACCTTATTTTTGACAAAGGAGATGAACATATAAAATGGGACAAAGACAACCTCTTCAACAAATGGTGCTGGGGAAATTGGACAGCTGCATGCAGAAAAATGAAGTTGGAATATTCCCTGAGACCATACACAAAGATCAACTCAGAATGGATTAAAGACCTAAATGTAAGACCAGAAACCATCAGAGTCTTAGAGGAGAATATAGGCAAAGCCCTCAAGGACATCAATCAAAGCAAGATCTTCTCTGACCCACCTACTGGAATAGCAGAACTCAAAAGACAAATGAACATGTGGGACCTCATGAAACTTAAAAGCTTTTGTACAGGAAAAGAAGTTACAAAAAAGCTCAACAGGCACCCCACAGAGTGGGAGAAAATCATAGCAAATGAAACAACAGACAAAGAATTCATCTCCAAAATCTACAAGCAACTCAGACAACTCAGCACGGGAAAAACGAACAATCCAATCAAAAAATGGGGAAAAGATCTAAAGAGACGCCTCTCCAAAGAGGACATACAGATGGCCCAAAAGCACATGAAACGATGCTCAACCTCGCTTATTATTAGAGAAGTGCAAATCAAAACTACAATGAGATATCAGCTCACACCTGTCAGAATGGCCATCATCAAAAAATCTGCAGACAATAAATGCTGGAGAGGGTGCGGAGAAAAGGGAACTCTTTTGCATTGCTGGGGGGAATGTAAATTGACACAGCCTCTATGGAAGACGATATGGAGATTCCTTAAAAAATGAAAAATAGAAGCACCCTATGGCCCAGCAATCACACTTTTAGGCTTATATCCTGATGAAATCAAAAGTGAAAGAAGCACCTGTACCCCAATGGTCATTGCAGCTCTCTATACAATAGCCAGAACATGGAAGGAGCCTAGACGTCCATCGAGGAATGAATGGATGCAGAAGCTTTGGTCCATATATACAATGGACTACTACTCAGCTGTTAAAAGAAATGCAGAAGACTCAGTCCTAATGAAGTGGCTGGCTCTAGAACCTATCATAAAAAGTGAAGTAAGTCAAAAAGAGAAAGACAAATACAGTATACTAACACACATATATGGAATCTAGTAGGATGGTCTTTATAACACATGCAGTGAACTCATGGAAAAACAGACAGAGCATAGACATAGGGACATAGTGGGGAAGAAATAGGGAGGGGGAGGCATGGAGGGAGTAACATGGAAGCTTATACTGTCATGTGTGGAAAAGATAGCTATTGTCATTGTGCTAAGGGAATAGGAGTGCTTACAATGGTGTGGGAGATGATCCGGAGGGTGGGATGGGGTAGTGAGGGGGTAGAAACCATCAGAGTCTTAGAGGAAAAGAAGCCCTCAAGGACATCAATTAAAGCAAGATCTTCTCTGACCCACCTACTGGAATAGCAGAACTCAAAAGACAAATGAACATGTGGGACCTCATGAAACTTAAAAGCTTTTGTACAGGAAAAGAAGTTACAAAAAAGCTCAACAGGCACCCCACAGAGTGGGAGAAAATCATAGCAAATGAAACAACAGACAAAGAATTCATCTCCAAAATCTACAAGCAACTCAGACAACTCAGCACGGGAAAAACGAACAATCCAATCAAAAAATGGGGAAAAGATCTAAAGAGACGCCTCTCCAAAGAGGACATACAGATGGCCCAAAAGCACATGAAACGATGCTCAACCTCGCTTATTATTAGAGAAGTGCAAATCAAAACTACAATGAGATATCAGCTCACACCTGTCAGAATGGCCATCATCAAAAAATCTGCAGACAATAAATGCTGGAGAGGGTGCGGAGAAAAGGGAACTCTTTTGCATTGCTGGGGGGAATGTAAATTGACACAGCCTCTATGGAAGACGATATGGAGATTCCTTAAAAAATGAAAAATAGAAGCACCCTATGGCCCAGCAATCACACTTTTAGGCTTATATCCTGATGAAATCAAAAGTGAAAGAAGCACCTGTACCCCAATGGTCATTGCAGCTCTCTATACAATAGCCAGAACATGGAAGGAGCCTAGACGTCCATCGAGGAATGAATGGATGCAGAAGCTTTGGTCCATATATACAATGGACTACTACTCAGCTGTTAAAAGAAATGCAGAAGACTCAGTCCTAATGAAGTGGCTGGCTCTAGAACCTATCATAAAAAGTGAAGTAAGTCAAAAAGAGAAGACAAGTACAGTATACTAACACACATATATGGAATCTAGTAGGATGGTCTTTATAACACATGCAGTGAACTCATGGAAAAACAGACAGAGCATAGACATAGGGACATAGTGGGGAAGAAATAGGGAGGGGGAGGCATGGAGGGAGTAACATGGAAGCTTATACTGTCATGTGTGGAAAAGATAGCTATTGTCATTGTGCTAAGGGAATAGGAGTGCTTACAATGGTGTGGGGAGATGATCCGGAGGGGTGGGATGGGGGTAGTGAGGGGGGGTAGGGACTGGGGATATGCATATGACTGTTCTGGGAACATACATGTCTGTGAACAACAAAACTCTGTAAAACCTTTAAAATACAGAAAAAGAAAAAAAAAAGAAAAAAATCTGTAAAACCTTTAAAATAAAGAATTTTTTAAAAAATTAAAAAAAAGAGATGGCACCTCAGAACTGATGAAATGACCATTATTGTCAAAAGCCCCAAAATAACGAATATAGACAATGATATGGAAAAAAGAGAATCCTAGTACACTGTTGGTGGAAGGCTGTAAATTGGTACAACCACTATGCAAATAATTATGGAAGTTTCTTTAAAAAGTTAAAAAATAGAACGTCTATATGATTTAGCAATTCCACTCTTGGATATATATTCAAAGAAAATAAAAACACTAATTTAGAAAAAATGTACATACCCCAATGTTCACAGTGGTATTATTTACAATAGCCAAGGTAAACCAATAATCTACGTGTCCACTGATGGATGAATGGGAAAAAAAGATGTGATATATAATGAGATATTTGTCAACCATAATGTAATGAAAATTTTCCATTTGTAATAACATGGATGGACCTGTAGGTATTTTGCTTAGTGAAATAAATCAGTCAGAGAAAAATAAATATTGTTTATCATCTCTTTTATGTTGAATTTAAGAAAGAAAACAATCGATAAAGCAAAACAGACTCAAAAAGAAATGCAGAAGACTCAGTCCTAATGAAGTGGCTGGCTCTAGAACCTATCATAAAAAGTGAAGTAAGTCAAAAAGAGAAGACAAGTACAGTATACTAACACACATATATGGAATCTAGTAGGATGGTCTTTATAACACATGCAGTGAACTCATGGAAAAACAGACAGAGCATAGACATAGGGACATAGTGGGGAAGAAATAGGGAGGGGGAGGCATGGAGGGAGTAACATGGAAGCTTATACTGTCATGTGTGGAAAAGATAGCTATTGTCATTGTGCTAAGGGAATAGGAGTGCTTACAATGGTGTGGGAGATGATCCGGAGGGTGGGATGGGGGTAGTGAGGGGGGGGAGGGACTGGGGATATGCATATGACTGTTCTGGGAACATACATGTCTGTGAACAACAAAACTCTGTAAAACCTTTAAAATACAGAAAAAGAAAAAAAAAAGAAAAAAATCTGTAAAACCTTTAAAATAAAGAATTTTTTAAAAAATTAAAAAAAAGAGATGGCACCTCAGAACTGATGAAATGACCATTATTGTCAAAAGCCCCAAAATAACGAATATAGACAATGATATGGAAAAAAGAGAATCCTAGTACACTGTTGGTGGAAGGCTGTAAATTGGTACAACCACTATGCAAATAATTATGGAAGTTTCTTTAAAAAGTTAAAAAATAGAACGTCTATATGATTTAGCAATTCCACTCTTGGATATATATTCAAAGAAAATAAAAACACTAATTTAGAAAAAATGTACATACCCCAATGTTCACAGTGGTATTATTTACAATAGCCAAGGTAAACCAATAATCTACGTGTCCACTGATGGATGAATGGGAAAAAAAGATGTGATATATAATGAGATATTTGTCAACCATAATGTAATGAAAATTTTCCATTTGTAATAACATGGATGGACCTGTAGGTATTTTGCTTAGTGAAATAAATCAGTCAGAGAAAAATAAATATTGTTTATCATCTCTTTTATGTTGAATTTAAGAAAGAAAACAATCGATAAAGCAAAAACAGACTCAAAAACAAACATAGAGAACAGACTGACGGTTACCAGCAGGAAAAGGGAAAGGGTGGGTGACAAGATATGAGTAGGGGATTATGAAGTACAATCTGTTATGTATAGAGTAAGTAAGAGTCAAGGATATGTCCTACAGTACTGGAAATACAGCCAGTATTTTATCATAATTTAAATGGAATATAATCTTTGAAGATACTGATTAATCATGTTTTATACCTGAAAACCATTGATATTTTAATAGAAAAAACTCAGAGACATTTTTTCTGATCGAGCTTACTTAGCATTTTACTTTGTAAAAATGCTTGATTCTCTGAAACTTTTTTCTATGAATCTATTAAAGAGGATGTTGAAACACAGAGTCATTGAAGTGCATGTACAAATTCTGAACAAAGTTTGGATTAGCTTATGTTTTCAGATGATGATGATTTTACTGAGATCTACATGAATTAAAATATAGACAGTAAAAAAAAAAAAAGTTCAGGATAGAAAACAGCATTTTTTGGTAAGAAAATTTTTGGGACAATTAAGAATATGAGACATTCTTCTGCTAGAGTGGACTTTGCTACAATTTATGAGATTTATATTTTAGAGGCATTTTAAAGAGACAATGATCTATTAATAGTCTCATTATTACTGTGCAGTCATTATAGAAAAAAATTAGAATTCTGGAAGAATTATGGTCGAATTGATAATTGCAAATATTCAAGTTTTCTAAGTTTTGAGGATCCAGTGTACAGGATGGTGATACAGTTAGCAACACTGTATCACATACTCAGAAGTTGGCTGAATTGAGTATTTTAACCCCAATGTTTTCACAGTTTAGCAATTCCACTCTTGGATATATATTCAAAGAAAATAAAAACACTAATTTAGAAAAATGTACATACCCCAATGGTAAACCAAAAAATCTACGTGTCCACTGATGGATGAATGGGAAAAAAAGATGTGATATATAATGAGATATTTGTCAACCATAATGTAATGAAAATTTTCCATTTGTAATAACATGGATGGACCTGTAGGTATTTTGCTTAGTGAAATAAATCAGTCAGAGAAAAATAAATATTGTTTATCATCTCTTTTATGTTGAATTTAAGAAAGAAAACAATCGATAAAGCAAAAACAGACTCAAAAACAAACATAGAGAACAGACTGACGGTTACCAGCAGGAAAAGGGAAAGGGTGGGTGACAAGATATGAGTAGGGGATTATGAAGTACAATCTGTTATGTATAGAGTAAGTAAGAGTCAAGGATATGTCCTACAGTACTGGAAATACAGCCAGTATTTTATCATAATTTAAATGGAATATAATCTTTGAAGATACTGATTAATCATGTTTTATACCTGAAAACCATTGATATTTTAATAGAAAAAACTCAGAGACATTTTTTCTGATCGAGCTTACTTAGCATTTTACTTTGTAAAAATGCTTGATTCTCTGAAACTTTTTTCTATGAATCTATTAAAGAGGATGTTGAAACACAGAGTCATTGAAGTGCATGTACAAATTCTGAACAAAGTTTGGATTAGCTTATGTTTTCAGATGATGATGATTTTACTGAGATCTACATGAATTAAAATATAGACAGTAAAAAAAAAAAAAGTTCAGGATAGAAAACAGCATTTTTTGGTAAGAAAATTTTTGGGACAATTAAGAATATGAGACATTCTTCTGCTAGAGTGGACTTTGCTACAATTTATGAGATTTATATTTTAGAGGCATTTTAAAGAGACAATGATCTATTAATAGTCTCATTATTACTGTGCAGTCATTATAGAAAAAAATTAGAATTCTGGAAGAATTATGGTCGAATTGATAATTGCAAATATTCAAGTTTTCTAAGTTTTGAGGATCCAGTGTACAGGATGGTGATACAGTTAGCAACACTGTATCACATACTCAGAAGTTGCTAAGAAAGTAGATCTTAAACGTTTTCAATCCTGAGAAGAAATGGTCACTATGTGAAGTGCTGGAGAAGGAAATAGCAACCCTCCCAAGTATCCTTGACCAGAAAATCCAATGGACAGAGGAGCCTGGTCGGCTACAGTCCCATGGGGTCAGAGTTGGACATGATTGAGCAACTGAACACAGCACATAATAGAGGTGTTAGATGCTGTAATCATTTCACAATGTATTTGTGTATCAAATTATAATGTATTCCTCTTGTAAATTAATCATTTCTCAATAAAGCTCGAAAAATTAAAATTAATTTCTTTGAAACTGTGACAAAAATAAGATGCCTGTTTCCCTTAGCAAGAGCTTATTTAAGGCTTATTTATTCAGCAACTTTATTCAAAGCACTTAGATGTGCTGATTTTGTTATTAGACACCTGGTATGACGCTGAAACAGGTCAGTGTGATTTCGGCACCAAATTGCCTTCTATGATGTGGTCTTTTATAGCACAAGTCGATTAGCAACTAGACAGTTTGAGCCTTACTCACCCACTGATAGGACCTTGGTAATCATGGTGGTTTAGTTGCTAAACCATGTCACATCAACTCTTGAGACCCCATGGATTATAGCCCATCAGGGTCCTCTGTCCATGTGATTCTCCAGACAAGAATACTGGAGTGGTTGCCATTACCCTTTCCAGGAGTTCTTTGATGGAAACCCAGTCTCATGGACTGCAGGTGGTCTCCTGCAGTGTAGGCAAATTCTTTACTCACTCAGGCACCAGGGAAGCATATCCTGAAAGTTCTTACAACTGCACTGTAGGATTACAATTAAAAATTTAAATTTGAAAAAACATTCTTCTGCTAGAGTGAACTTTGCTACAATGTATGAGATTTATATTTTAGAGGCATTTTAAAGAGACAATGATCTATTAATAGTCTCATTATTACTGTGCAGTCATTATAGAAAAAAATTAGAATTCTGGAAGAATTATGGTCGAATTGATAATTGCAAATATTCAAGTTTTCTAAGTTTTGAGGATCCAGTGTACAGGATGGTGATACAGTTAGCAACACTGTATCACATACTCAGAAGTTGCTAAGAAAGTAGATCTTAAACGTTTTCAATCCTGAGAAGAAATGGTCACTATGTGAAGTGCTGGAGAAGGAAATAGCAACCCTCCCAAGTATCCTTGACCAGAAAATCCAATGGACAGAGGAGCCTGGTCGGCTACAGTCCCATGGGGTCAGAGTTGGACATGATTGAGCAACTGAACACAGCACATAATAGAGGTGTTAGATGCTGTAATCATTTCACAATGTATTTGTGTATCAAATTATAATGTATTCCTCTTGTAAATTAATCATTTCTCAATAAAGCTCGAAAAATTAAAATTAATTTCTTTGAAACTGTGACAAAAATAAGATGCCTGTTTCCCTTAGCAAGAGCTTATTTAAGGCTTATTTATTCAGCAACTTTATTCAAAGCACTTAGATGTGCTGATTTTGTTATTAGACACCTGGTATGACGCTGAAACAGGTCAGTGTGATTTCGGCACCAAATTGCCTTCTATGATGTGGTCTTTTATAGCACAAGTCGATTAGCAACTAGACAGTTTGAGCCTTACTCACCCACTGATAGGACCTTGGTAATCATGGTGGTTTAGTTGCTAAACCATGTCACATCAACTCATGAGACCCCATGGATTATAGCCCATCAGGGTCCTCTGTCCATGTGATTCTCCAGACAAGAATACTGGAGTGGTTGCCATTACCCTTTCCAGGAGTTCTTTGATGGAAACCCAGTCTCATGGACTGCAGGTGGTCTCCTGCAGTGTAGGCAAATTCTTTACTCACTCAGGCACCAGGGAAGCATATCCTGAAAGTTCTTACAATTGACTGCACTGTAGGATTCATGGGGAGCTATTCACAAAGTTTCAGTTATTCATGCCAAACAACTCACACTCTCAACATAGAGGTAGACTGGAGGGAGGTAGAAATGGGAGTTTGAGCTGAAGTGGCTACTTCTTTCCTTCTGAAGTTTCTACTGAGGACTTGTTTAAAAAGTAGGAAACTTCTTTTTCTTGAATGACATAAATGCACACTAAAAGTTTCATATACTTTCTGTAATTACAACCTTAATGATTTCTTGGTCTCCCTGAAGAATAAACCTGAGTGATATACAGGATAAAACAAACACTTTCTAATAGAATAACAATTCATCAATCAAAAAGCATTTTTTAAATTCTTCTGTAAAAGGGTCACATGGGGAGAATACTGTGTTTTCCCTTATTGTGTAGTCTGGTTTCACTAAAGCTTTAAAAGAAATGTTACATGCTTTTTTACTTTTAACTTTTGCAAATGCTAGTTATTGTTGAAGAAGAAAACATGCAGCATCTAATTTAATGTCCTTGAATATTAAGGAGAAATCTCTGAAGTATATTTGATTTTGATTTGTATAGTTGAGTACTTAAGCTATTCCTTATAAACTTCCAAATTAGTAAGTTATTACTACAAATGAAATGATATCATTATGCAAATAAACTGTATGCAACAAACTAACCAAGGAACCATGCTACAATATTGCTTAGCAAACCTAACAAAAATATGAACAAACATTTATAGACCACTAGATGGCATTCATTCACTGAAATTTTGGCCAAATACAGCCTTTAAAGCTTTGATAGACCTTGAGCCTTACTCACCCACTGATAGGACCTTGGTAATCATGGTGGTTTAGTTGCTAAACCATGTCACATCAACTCTTGAGACCCCATGGATTATAGCCCATCAGGGTCCTCTGTCCATGTGATTCTCCAGACAAGAATACTGGAGTGGTTGCCATTACCCTTTCCAGGAGTTCTTTGATGGAAACCCAGTCTCATGGACTGCAGGTGGTCTCCTGCAGTGTAGGCAAATTCTTTACTCACTCAGGCACCAGGGAAGCATATCCTGAAAGTTCTTACAATTGACTGCACTGTAGGATTCATGGGGAGCTATTCACAAAGTTTCAGTTATTCATGCCAAACAACTCACACTCTCAACATAGAGGTAGACTGGAGGGAGGTAGAAATGGGAGTTTGAGCTGAAGTGGCTACTTCTTTCCTTCTGAAGTTTCTACTGAGGACTTGTTTAAAAAGTAGGAAACTTCTTTTTCTTGAATGACATAAATGCACACTAAAAGTTTCATATACTTTCTGTAATTACAACCTTAATGATTTCTTGGTCTCCCTGAAGAATAAACCTGAGTGATATACAGGATAAAACAAACACTTTCTAATAGAATAACAATTCATCAATCAAAAAGCATTTTTTAAATTCTTCTGTAAAAGGGTCACATGGGGAGAATACTGTGTTTTCCCTTATTGTGTAGTCTGGTTTCACTAAAGCTTTAAAAGAAATGTTACATGCTTTTTTACTTTTAACTTTTGCAAATGCTAGTTATTGTTGAAGAAGAAAACATGCAGCATCTAATTTAATGTCCTTGAATATTAAGGAGAAATCTCTGAAGTATATTTGATTTTGATTTGTATAGTTGAGTACTTAAGCTATTCCTTATAAACTTCCAAATTAGTAAGTTATTACTACAAATGAAATGATATCATTATGCAAATAAACTGTATGCAACAAACTAACCAAGGAACCATGCTACAATATTGCTTAGCAAACCTAACAAAAATATGAACAAACATTTATAGACCACTAGATGGCATTCATTCACTGAAATTTTGGCCAAATACAGCCTTTAAAGCTTTGCCATGATATGTAAAATTAAGAGAAAGTGTTATCCTTTGTTTGATGATATTTTTCTATCATTTAACACAGTGACAGGGTTCAATTTTACTTTTCTTTGTAGGTTTTAAATCAAATAAACAAACAATGAAAATCTTTATTAAAGGATTCTTCCTTGTGAGAAAATTTGAAAGCCATTTTCATTGTAGGGGTAATGTATTTACTTAAAACATCAAGAAGAAAATATAGTATACACAGTATGTCACTTAATTTTCTTTTTTTTTTCATTGCTTTACTAATTCATGTTGATATTTCTCACATAGCTATCTCTGTGAAGGTTGTAAAAATATAGAGACACATTGTCTAATATTCTAGACAAGCATTACTTTTCAAAATTAATGTTTATGAAAATAAGAAGCCAAAAACTCTTGAGTCACAAAAAGCCCTTTCTCTTGTGTGACTTAAAAAAGCATGAGAAATAGTGCCTCTTAAGCGCATTGAGAACTAAAATGACTTTTGGTGGTAAAATATTATGATTCAGTTTCCTGTGCGAGACTTCTCAGTTACTAAATCATGTCCCCATGAACAGTAGCCATATAGTTTCCTCTGTCGATGGAACTCTCATGGCAAGAACACTGGAGTGGGTTGCCATTTCTTCCTCCATAGGGTCTTCCCCACCCAGGGATTGTTTTCACATCTCCTGTGTCCTCTGCATTGGCAGGCTGTTCTTTACCGCTGAGCTACCTGGGAAGGCCCATGATTTAGTCTTAGAAATAAATAAATCATGGAGCAAAAGCTCCCAAACTCCACACCTGAGCTAAATGTGTGAGAGAAGATATTGATGGAACAAAAAATGGTCAAGTATTTTTGTAGAAGATCTAGGTTAATAATAACATAAAATCCAGTACTTACCTGTTCTAATATGTTTTGAAGCCTCTCTATTTCACAGTCTATTACAAATTTCTTTTCTTGTCTTCTATCAAGTTCTTCTAGAAGTTGCCTATAGCTGACATCATTAAAATTTTCCACACATACAGCGCTGACATGCCAACCATTTTGTCCTGCTTTTTCCATAATAGCTTGAAGTATCGAGTATCCTAGTGCGGAAAATAAAATTTAGAGGGGTTACTAAAAATATGCCCTTAATTAACTTATACAGTCACTGAATCTAAACCAATATTTTTATATTCCAAAATATACAATAAATTCTTTGAAATTTATAAATGAGTGGTTATTTCTGAATCATTCAATTTTACTTTCTTTGCATGTGTGCATGCTAAGGTACTTCAATTGTGTCCAACTCTTTGAGACTCTATGGACTGTATCCCACCAGAATCCTCTGTCCATGAGATTCTCTGGGCAAGAATACTGGAGGGGGTTGTGATTCCCTCCTCCATGGGATCTTTCTGACCTAGGGATCTAATTCACATCTCCTGCAACTCATGAACTGAAGGCAGATTCTTTTGCCTTGGAGTTACCAAGGAAACCCCTTTACTTTCTTTACTCGAGGCAAAATCATTTCTTAAAAATATTTTTTGAAATGAAGTAGCAACATCATATCTTGAGTAAGTTTTCAAAATCCTTCTACTGGAGACTTTGCTTTAGACACATTTTAGATAAGATAAACCGAAAACATAATTTAGCACCCTCTGTAGTCAAGAACAATTTTATAAAGCTTCGTTAATTTTACTCACTAGGCAGGATTAATTTTGAACAACTGTATTGTACCGTGAACAAGTAATGACATTGTTGGGTTCAAATGTGGAAAATAAGCTATAAAATAAAAATTGCAACAATATTTACTGCGGACTCATTATTGTAAGTGTAGAAGACATTATTTAATTCTACCTGCCTTGACAGGAGAATGATGTGGATTGGGTGTGAACTGAATGAAAACCAGGTGAAGCAATGAGCATGCAAACACTTAATCTAGTAGAGGAAACAGATATACAAATAAACAAATGCAACTAAGTTTAAAACTGTAAGGATCATTGTACTCAAGAAAAAGTGTTGGCCCAAGGGAAATTTGGTTAAATCTGCCTTGATGGGACAAGGAAAATACCAAGAAAAGAAATGGCTGGAATTGGGTCTTGCAGGTTGAGAAGGTACCTCTAAGATTGCTGAGGAAAGACTGTTTATTAACTGGAGACAACCTCCCGGAGGAGATGGAATGGTCTTTACCCAGTTCTTGATCCAGATCTCTCTGCATGTGGAAGAGAAGTATGGGTCTTAATATCCTGGTTAAGGAAGATGACACAAACTAATGAGCCCATTACTTCGAATATTTCTTTATGCTAACATTGTCTTGAAATCTTGTTTTTTCCAGCTCTTAGTTTTGAAGCTGTCAGGTTTTTTTTGTTGTTTTTCTTTGACCCCTTGTGGCTTAGCATAAGCCCTTAAGAACCTCTAACTTTTATTTCTGCTCATCCTATGCCAGCTGCTTATAGTTCTCTCCTTACCCTGGTCCCTGTAGTTAGAATGAAGAACTGGGTGGATTATAAGTGAAAACTTAAAATGAATACAAAATATTTGAAAGAAAATAGTACCTTCTCTCAGTTATGTGATTTGTATATGAGTTCTTCACATTCAAGGATTTTTATTTTTAGGTTTATTTTCTCCAAGTCAGAGTTTCACACATTATGGATGTTCAGTAATATCAACAGATGGACCAGATGATGATATCATATTGGAAAAATAAATTGCCTATATCCAGCCAAATGAAATACTGTAACAGTCAAGATCCATTTTTATTTAAACAATCAAATAAAAATTCCCAAAGAGAAAAAACAAGGGCATGCTAATTACTATATAATTATTCTAGTGTATCTATTGCTCCATTTAGGCTTTCCTTTTGTAATGTATACTTTTAATTATCTCCACAAATCTTGCCTACATTCCTCCTCTTACTGCCCCCATTCCAGTATTCTTTCCCTTGTTTCCTATTTTATATACATATGTAACATGATGGTCTGCATCCTGCCTTAATAAAATCAAACAGGACTTTGAAGGGTCCTCCTGGGTTCAAAAATCCCTTGGAATTTCTCAATTCTTGTTTTCAGAGGAAGACTTTAAGTCTTCTAGCCCTTCCTTGAGTTGCAAAGAGTAGACCTATCAACAATTACTACAATTCTTTAAAAAAAAAAACAACGAAAAGAAATGGCTGGAATTGGGTCTTGCAGGTTGAGAAGGTACCTCTAAGATTGCTGAGGAAAGACTGTTTATTAACTGGAGACAACCTCCCGGAGGAGATGGAATGGTCTTTACCCAGTTCTTGATCCAGATCTCTCTGCATGTGGAAGAGAAGTATGGGTCTTAATATCCTGGTTAAGGAAGATGACACAAACTAATGAGCCCATTACTTCGAATATTTCTTTATGCTAACATTGTCTTGAAATCTTGTTTTTTCCAGCTCTTAGTTTTGAAGCTGTCAGGTTTTTTTTGTTGTTGTTTTTCTTTGACCCCTTGTGGCTTAGCATAAGCCCTTAAGAACCTCTAACTTTTATTTCTGCTCATCCTATGCCAGCTGCTTATAGTTCTCTCCTTACCCTGGTCCCTGTAGTTAGAATGAAGAACTGGGTGGATTATAAGTGAAAACTTAAAATGAATACAAAATATTTGAAAGAAAATAGTACCTTCTCTCAGTTATGTGATTTGTATATGAGTTCTTCACATTCAAGGATTTTTATTTTTAGGTTTATTTTCTCCAAGTCAGAGTTTCACACATTATGGATGTTCAGTAATATCAACAGATGGACCAGATGATGATATCATATTGGAAAAATAAATTGCCTATATCCAGCCAAATGAAATACTGTAACAGTCAAGATCCATTTTTATTTAAACAATCAAATAAAAATTCCCAAAGAGAAAAAACAAGGGCATGCTAATTACTATATAATTATTCTAGTGTATCTATTGCTCCATTTAGGCTTTCCTTTTGTAATGTATACTTTTAATTATCTCCACAAATCTTGCCTACATTCCTCCTCTTACTGCCCCCATTCCAGTATTCTTTCCCTTGTTTCCTATTTTATATACATATGTAACATGATGGTCTGCATCCTGCCTTAATAAAATCAAACAGGACTTTGAAGGGTCCTCCTGGGTTCAAAAATCCCTTGGAATTTCTCAATTCTTGTTTTCAGAGGAAGACTTTAAGTCTTCTAGCCCTTCCTTGAGTTGCAAAGAGTAGACCTATCAACAATTACTACAATTCTTAAGTAAGTGACGGAACACAGGAACAAAGGCAAAACAAACCCAAATGGTCTTGGGGAAACAGAAAGCCCTAAAGGTCTGGACAGAAAAAAAAAAATCAGGAACCAACTGGTAATTGAAATTCTTGACCATCACATAATGCCTTAAGTAAATAATAAAATGTCTTAATTATTGTTTTTGCTTTCTCTATAATTATAGTTAAAGGCTTACTAGTTGCTTTGCAAGAACAATCAATCAAAACCATACTGAATCACAAGACGGTGGCAGGAAGTCTGCAGTTGAGATCTATCCAGCTGAATTCAGTCACTCAGTCTTCTCTGACTCTTTGCCACCCCACGAACTGCAGCTCTCCAGGCTTCCCTGTCCTTCATCTCAGAGAGCTTCCTCAAACTCATGTCCATTGACTCAGTGATGCCATATAGTCGTCTCATCCTCTGTTGTCTCCTTCTCCTGTTGCCTTCTATTTTCCCCCTAACATGAGGCTCTTTTCTAATAAGTTGTGTCTTCACATCAGGTGGCCAAACTATTGGAGCTTCAGCTTCAGCATCAGTCCTTTCAATGAATATTCAGAGTTTATTTCATTTAGGATTGACTGATTTGATTTTGCAATCCAAGGTGCTCTCAAGAGTCTTTTCCAAAACCACAGCTCAAAGGCATCACATTTTTTGTCACTAAAGCCTTCTTTATGGTCCAACTTTAACATCTGGGAATGACTACTGGGAAAACCATCACTTTGATTATACAGACCTTTTGGGCAAAGTGATTTTATTTAACAATAAATAAAATTCCCAAAGAGAAAACAAGGGCATGTTTAAAAAAGTGTATCTATTGCTCCATTTAGGCTTTCCTTTTGTAATGTATACTTTTAATTATCTCCACAAATCTTGCCTACATTCCTCCTCTTACTGCCCCCATTCCAGTATTCTTTCCCTTGTTTCCTATTTTATATACATATGTAACATGATGGTCTGCATCCTGCCTTAATAAAATCAAACAGGACTTTGAAGGGTCCTCCTGGGTTCAAAAATCCCTTGGAATTTCTCAATTCTTGTTTTCAGAGGAAGACTTTAAGTCTTCTAGCCCTTCCTTGAGTTGCAAAGAGTAGACCTATCAACAATTACTACAATTCTTAAGTAAGTGACGGAACACAGGAACAAAGGCAAAACAAACCCAAATGGTCTTGGGGAAACAGAAAGCCCTAAAGGTCTGGACAGAAAAAAAATCAGGAACCCACTGGTAATTGAAATTCTTGACCATCACATAATGCCTTAAGTAAATAATAAAATGTCTTAATTATTGTTTTTGCTTTCTCTATAATTATAGTTAAAGGCTTACTAGTTGCTTTGCAAGAACAATCAATCAAAACCATACTGAATCACAAGACGGTGGCAGGAAGTCTGCAGTTGAGATCTATCCAGCTGAATTCAGTCACTCAGTCTTCTCTGACTCTTTGCCACCCCACGAACTGCAGCTCTCCAGGCTTCCCTGTCCTTCATCTCAGAGAGCTTCCTCAAACTCATGTCCATTGACTCAGTGATGCCATATAGTCGTCTCATCCTCTGTTGTCTCCTTCTCCTGTTGCCTTCTATTTTCCCCCTAACATGAGGCTCTTTTCTAATAAGTTGTGTCTTCACATCAGGTGGCCAAACTATTGGAGCTTCAGCTTCAGCATCAGTCCTTTCAATGAATATTCAGAGTTTATTTCATTTAGGATTGACTGATTTGATTTTGCAATCCAAGGTGCTCTCAAGAGTCTTTTCCAAAACCACAGCTCAAAGGCATCACATTTTTTGTCACTAAAGCCTTCTTTATGGTCCAACTTTAACATCTGGGAATGACTACTGGGAAAACCATCACTTTGATTATACAGACCTTTTGGGCAAAGTGATGTTTCTGCTTTTGAATATGCTGCATAGATTTGTTGTAGCTTTTCTTCCAAGGAGCAAGCAGTTTTTTACTTTATGGGTGCAGTCACCATCTGCAGTGATTTTGGAGGCAAGAAAATAGTTTGTGACATTTTCCATTGTTTCCTCTTCTATTTGCCATGAAGTGATGGGACCAGATGCCATGATCTTTGTTTTTTGAATATTGAGTTTTAGGCCAACTTTTTCCACTCTCTACTTACACCTTGATCAAAAGACTGTTTAGGGCTTCGCTGGTGGTCCAGTGGGTGAGGACACCACCTTGCAGTGCAAAGGGTGCTGGTTCGATCCCTGGCCTGGGAGGATCCCACGTGCCACGGAGCGACTGGACCGATGTGTCCAATTACTGAGCTGGAGCTCTGGGGAGCTTAAGCCCAGAGCCAGCGCTCTGCGACAACAGAGGCCACTGCGATGGGAGGCCCACACGGGCTAAAGAACAGAGACGGAAGAAAATAGAGAAATGAAAGACCAATAGAAGTGGCCCGCCCACCCCCCTCCCTCCCCAATCAGCCCCTCACAAAATAAAAATAAATAAATAAATAAAAAGACTGTTTAGTTCCTCTTCATTTTCTGCCATAAGGATGGCATCATCTGCATACCTGAGGTTATTGACATATCTCCCCTCAATCTTGACTCCAGCTTGTATTGTGGCAGAGCACTAGCTCTGGGCACATGTGCTCCAGAGCTCCGGCTCGGTGATTGGACACATCAGTCCAGCCGCTCCATGGCACGTGGGATCTTCCCAGGCCAGGGATCGAACCGGCGCCCCTTGCACTGCAAGGTGGTGTCCTTATCCACTGGACCACTAGGGGAAGCCCCATTTTTGTATAGTTTTTCTGTGCATTCTTTCTACCTTTTCTTAATATCTTATGTTTCTATTAGGCCCATATGGTTTCTGTCCTTTATTGTGCCTATCTTTGCATGAAATGTTCCCCTGTATCTCTAATTTTCTTGTAGAGATCTGTAGTTTTTCCCATTCTGCTGCTTTCCTCTATTTCGATGCATTGGTCTCATCTCTCCTTGCTATTCTCTGGAACTCTGCATTCAGAGGGTCATATTATTCCTTATCTCCTTTGCCTTTCACATCTCTTCTTTTCTCAGCTATTTGTAAAGCCTTCTAGAGAATCATTTTGCCTTTTTGTAATTCATTTTCTTGGGGATGGTTTTGATCACTGCCTCCTGTACAATGCTGCAAAACTCTGTCCATACTTTTTGAGCACTCTGTTTATCTGATCTAGTCCCTTGAATGTCTTTGTAACTTCCACTGTATCATCATAAGGAATTTTATTTAGGTCATATTTGAATGGCTTAGTGGTTTTTCCTGCTTTCTTCGATTTAAGTCTGAATTTTGCAGTAAGGGATTCATGATTTGAGCCATAGTCAGCTTCAGGTCTTGTTTTTGTTGAGTGTGTAGAGTTTCTCCATCTTCAGCAGCAAATAATATGATCAATCTGACTTTGGAATTGACCCTCTGCTAATATCTATGTGCAGAATCTTCTCTTGAGTTGTTGGAAGAGGGTGTTTGCTATGACCAGTATGTTCTCTTAGAAGAACTCTCTTAGCCTTTGCCCTGCTTCCTTTTGTACCCTAAGCCAAACTTGTCTGTTACTCTAGGTATCTCATGGCTTCCTACTTTTGCATTCTAGTTCCCAAAGCTGGAAAGGCCATCCTTTTTTGGTGTTAGTTCTAAAAAATCTTGTAGGTCTTCACGGAACCATTCAGCTTCAGCCTCTTCAGCATTAGTGGTTGGGCCATAGACTTGGAATACTGTGACATTGAATCACAGCATTTTTAGTTTCATAATGCTAAAATTACACTGTCCCCACCCCTTTATGCTTCTTGCCTTTAAAAACCTTGCACCCTGACTAGCCAGAAAGATGCATCTGAGCAAAACTGTCTCACATATTCTCTGGAGGGTAGTGTTCCCAGATCAGCAAACTTTTCTCTGCTTCCGACTCCGATATGTCCGGTTGTCTGGCCTCACTATACATCTAGCACATAAATTTGAGTTAGAGAATATTAGTGTACAGATTCATGCTTCACTTATTCTGTTACTGGAATTTACTCTCTGATAATGAATCAATGCTCTTTCACTCATTTTTGGCACCTACGAACCTGCTCTTTTTAAAAAAATGCTGGTTTACATATTTTCCTTTTTCTCATTTTATTTACTCTTATATGAAAATAATTTTTTAAAAAGCAAAAACTTTTGTTTTCTTTCATGTTGTAAAAATAACAACTTATTTCCACACATATACTCCCTATGACTAATTCACAGCTTGGCACAGTTCTTTAGATATTGCCTTTGCTTGTTATTGTTGCATCATGTGGATATCAAGCTTCATGTCAGTGCTAGGCTGTTATTTTCTTGCCTACAGGAATTTTACAGAGTTTTAGAACTACATACTTTCTGTTGAAATTCATACATGTTTCCAGTTGCATAACAGATACAGAACGATTGACACTAATGAAACACAATTATAAATCAAATTCAACATTTTGTTATCTGATTTTTCAGATTTAGAAGAGACACTTAGAACTGAAATAAAACAAAGCCCTAGGACACTGTAAAAGATAGTCAGAAAAGACTTTGGAATTGACCCTCTGCTAATATCTATGTGCAGAATCTTCTCTTGAGTTGTTGGAAGAGGGTGTTTGCTATGACCAGTATGTTCTCTTAGAAGAACTCTCTTAGCCTTTGCCCTGCTTCCTTTTGTACCCTAAGCCAAACTTGTCTGTTACTCTAGGTATCTCATGGCTTCCTACTTTTGCATTCTAGTTCCCAAAGCTGGAAAGGCCATCCTTTTTTGGTGTTAGTTCTAAAAAATCTTGTAGGTCTTCACGGAACCATTCAGCTTCAGCCTCTTCAGCATTAGTGGTTGGGCCATAGACTTGGAATACTGTGACATTGAATCACAGCATTTTTAGTTTCATAATGCTAAAATTACACTGTCCCCACCCCTTTATGCTTCTTGCCTTTAAAAACCTTGCACCCTGACTAGCCAGAAAGATGCATCTGAGCAAAACTGTCTCACATATTCTCTGGAGGGTAGTGTTCCCAGATCAGCAAACTTTTCTCTGCTTCCGACTCCGATATGTCCGGTTGTCTGGCCTCACTATACATCTAGCACATAAATTTGAGTTAGAGAATATTAGTGTACAGATTCATGCTTCACTTATTCTGTTACTGGAATTTACTCTCTGATAATGAATCAATGCTCTTTCACTCATTTTTGGCACCTACGAACCTGCTCTTTTTAAAAAAATGCTGGTTTATATTTTTTCCTTTTTCTCATTTTATTTACTCTTATATGAAAATAATTTTTTAAAAAGCAAAAACTTTTGTTTTCTTTCATGTTGTAAAAATAACAACTTATTTCCACACATATACTCCCTATGACTAATTCACAGCTTGGCACAGTTCTTTAGATATTGCCTTTGCTTGTTATTGTTGCATCATGTGGATATCAAGCTTCATGTCAGTGCTAGGCTGTTATTTTCTTGCCTACAGGAATTTTACAGAGTTTTAGAACTACATACTTTCTGTTGAAATTCATACATGTTTCCAGTTGCATAACAGATACAGAACGATTGACACTAATGAAACACAATTATAAATCAAATTCAACATTTTGTTATCTGATTTTTCAGATTTAGAAGAGACACTTAGAACTGAAATAAAACAAAGCCCTAGGACACAGTCTTTGTTAAATGGCAAAGAAAGTTGACTGCCTAAAAAGAATCAGTGCTCATAGTCAGAAATAAGTGGCATCTTTTCAATACAGTGCAAAGGACACACAGTTATAGTTTGAGAGCCCAGTTGAAAATTCGATTTCTTTTATAAGCTGTGTTTGATTTTTAATATCCTCTTTTATTCATTGCAACTCAGATATGCCTGCTGTATTTATGGTTGGGAATATATTTTAACTCAGAGAATATACTGCTGTTGAATTCATGATTGTGTTGCTTAGGTGTTATAGAAACTAGAAAGTCGCAAGTCAAGTTATATTAATTCTCTATCTGGCTATGATTTGTATTACCTAGTTATTAGAAGATATGTGGAAAGCCTGTGGTGAAATATTGTTGGTCAGAAAATTAATACTAGTGTTTTAGGTAAATATCACAAGACTAATGGGAAGTTCACTACTGTAAAATTTTTCTTAAGTATTGCTTTTATTTAAAAGCTAAGATTTTAATTTAATATAATTTATTGAAAATAAAGATGTCCAAAGCTCTTTAAGATATGCCAGTAGAAGTAGCTATCATTCTTGTCTTGAAAAGGATTCTACTATCAAAATTGATATTTAGGTAGCTATTATACATATAACACTGTATTATATAAGTAATTTTGAAAGAACCAGACTAATTTTTAAAATAGTAATGAAAATATATGATGATCAAGATCACATTGCTTGATTATAATGAGTAATTAAAGGCTTTTTCCTTGATGATTATTAAAGAACACTATCAATTATATATAAAAGCATTTAAAAAATATTATATTATACAATGATTTTACTAATTCTTCTAAATAAATTCATGGCAATTTAAGCAGTTTTGAGCTACTGCATCCCTAGATCACCTATGAATAATGACCTATTTTAGATGAGTATACATTCCAGATATACAGTGATAACAAACCAAGCTGGGTTTCTTTTTTATAATATTCTCTTTTACAACAGTTATATGATTCAACTCTTTGCACACAGAGGAGAAGGAAGAGATAAATGTATGTCAGAGTTGATATAATTTCAAAAAAAGAGATAGCATACTGTAGAAAGCCTCCACCAACAGAAAAGCGCTTTTTTATTTTATTTATTTATTTATTTAAAGATTTATTTATTTATTTATTTATTTTGGGCGGGGGTCGGGTTGGGGAGAGAGTGGAGCGGGCGGGCCACTTCTGTTGGTCTTTCATTTCTCTATTTTCATCCATCTTTGTTCTTTGGCTCCTGTGGGCCTCCCATCGCGGTGGCCTCTGTTGTCGCAGAGCACCAGCTCTGGGCGCATGCACTCCAGAGCTCCGGCTCGGTCATTGGACACATCAGTCCAGCCGCTCCACGGCATTTGGGATCTTCCCAGGCCAGCGATTGAACCGGCGCCCCTTGCACTGCAAGGCGGTGTCCTTACCCACTGGACCACCAGGGGGAAGCCCGAAAAGTGCTTTTTAAATAGAAGGTCACTGGTGCACACAATAGGAGTAACATCAATGGAATGCTGAATATGGAAATTATATTTCAAAGGGTTGTTTTTCAGAAAATTAATACTAGTGTTTTAGGTAAATATCACAAGACTAATGGGAAGTTCACTACTGTAAAATTTTTCTTAAGTATTGCTTTTATTTAAAAGCTAAGATTTTAATTTAATATAATTTATTGAAAATAAAGATGTCCAAAGCTCTTTAAGATATGCCAGTAGAAGTAGCTATCATTCTTGTCTTGAAAAGGATTCTACTATCAAAATTGATATTTAGGTAGCTATTATACATATAACACTGTATTATATAAGTAATTTTGAAAGAACCAGACTAATTTTTAAAATAGTAATGAAAATATATGATGATCAAGATCACATTGCTTGATTATAATGAGTAATTAAAGGCTTTTTCCTTGATGATTATTAAAGAACACTATCAATTATATATAAAAGCATTTAAAAAATATTATATTATACAATGATTTTACTAATTCTTCTAAATAAATTCATGGCAATTTAAGCAGTTTTGAGCTACTGCATCCCTAGATCACCTATGAATAATGACCTATTTTAGATGAGTATACATTCCAGATATACAGTGATAACAAACCAAGCTGGGTTTCTTTTTTATAATATTCTCTTTTACAACAGTTATATGATTCAACTCTTTGCACACAGAGGAGAAGGAAGAGATAAATGTATGTCAGAGTTGATATAATTTCAAAAAAAGAGATAGCATACTGTAGAAAGCCTCCACCAACAGAAAAGCGCTTTTTTATTTTATTTATTTATTTATTTAAAGATTTATTTATTTATTTATTTATTTTGGGCGGGGGTCGGGTTGGGGAGAGAGTGGAGCGGGCGGGCCACTTCTGTTGGTCTTTCATTTCTCTATTTTCATCCATCTTTGTTCTTTGGCTCCTGTGGGCCTCCCATCGCGGTGGCCTCTGTTGTCGCAGAGCACCAGCTCTGGGCGCATGCACTCCAGAGCTCCGGCTCGGTCATTGGACACATCAGTCCAGCCGCTCCACGGCATTTGGGATCTTCCCAGGCCAGCGATTGAACCGGCGCCCCTTGCACTGCAAGGCGGTGTCCTTACCCACTGGACCACCAGGGGGAAGCCCGAAAAGTGCTTTTTAAATAGAAGGTCACTGGTGCACACAATAGGAGTAACATCAATGGAATGCTGAATATGGAAATTATATTTCAAAGAAGTAAGAAACTAAGGAGAAAATGAGAATTGGAAATGTAGAAATTATGAAGGAATAGCATCAGAATAATTAATTAAATAAGATTAAAAAAATAGGTCATTCTGCTAAATATGAGATAAAGAAACATTGAGGCCATAAGAATTGGTTTGAGAAGTAAAGGACTGGGTCTGTCCCATGAGATACTGCTGAACTTGAATTGAGAAAGAGAGGTAGCAGCAGTTTATAGTCAATGCTTACCCAAATTAAAACCTCTTTCATTAGTGTTATAAATTTCTATGCAGATACCAACTACTACCCAGTTTCTCTGATCTGACATATTTACTGGCATCCAAAGTTAGTATATTAAAAGAAAGGTGTGTATGTCTGGAAGACTACTTTATATGTTTTAAACTTAGTAGTAGAAAGGACTTAGATTCTGTAATGCTCACAGTATTTAATGCCATCATGTTAGAACTACAGAGTCAATTTAGTCACCATTTAGTTGGGACTCTCCAAAGCAGCTTAAGCAACTGAAGTAACATGTTCAAAGGCTGCAGTCTGGACTCTAAGATCTCTGAACGCAGAAAGAGTAACTGACATTGCAGCTTGGTTAAAATTATCTGCACTTGTGACTGTAGCATTTATTTATATCCTAGTTCAAGAAAGGCCATAGTGAAAATAAGCAAAAATTTTCCAGTTTACACAGATTGAAGCCACACTTGTACACTTATGGTAAGATGGAATGCTTTCAGTTTTCCTACAAACAATCAACAAAAATAGAAAACTCTTCTTCAAAGATGGTTATTTTGAGGCTTCCCTAGTGGTCCAGTGGATATAGAGCCCACCTTGCAGTGCAAGGGCGGGCAAAATCTGGGCGCATGCACTCCAGAGCTCCGGCTCGGTCATTGGACACATCAGTCCAGCCGCTCCACGGCATTTGGGATCTTCCCAGGCCAGCGATTGAACCGGCGCCCCTTGCACTGCAAGGCGGTGTCCTTACCCACTGGACCACCAGGGGGAAGCCCGAAAAGTGCTTTTTAAATAGAAGGTCACTGGTGCACACAATAGGAGTAACATCAATGGAATGCTGAATATGGAAATTATATTTCAAAGAAGTAAGAAACTAAGGAGAAAATGAGAATTGGAAATGTAGAAATTATGAAGGAATAGCATCAGAATAATTAATTAAATAAGATTAAAAAAATAGGTCATTCTGCTAAATATGAGATAAAGAAACATTGAGGCCATAAGAATTGGTTTGAGAAGTAAAGGACTGGGTCTGTCCCATGAGATACTGCTGAACTTGAATTGAGAAAGAGAGGTAGCAGCAGTTTATAGTCAATGCTTACCCAAATTAAAACCTCTTTCATTAGTGTTATAAATTTCTATGCAGATACCAACTACTACCCAGTTTCTCTGATCTGACATATTTACTGGCATCCAAAGTTAGTATATTAAAAGAAAGGTGTGTATGTCTGGAAGACTACTTTATATGTTTTAAACTTAGTAGTAGAAAGGACTTAGATTCTGTAATGCTCACAGTATTTAATGCCATCATGTTAGAACTACAGAGTCAATTTAGTCACCATTTAGTTGGGACTCTCCAAAGCAGCTTAAGCAACTGAAGTAACATGTTCAAAGGCTGCAGTCTGGACTCTAAGATCTCTGAACGCAGAAAGAGTAACTGACATTGCAGCTTGGTTAAAATTATCTGCACTTGTGACTGTAGCATTTATTTATATCCTAGTTCAAGAAAGGCCATAGTGAAAATAAGCAAAAATTTTCCAGTTTACACAGATTGAAGCCACACTTGTACACTTATGGTAAGATGGAATGCTTTCAGTTTTCCTACAAACAATCAACAAAAATAGAAAACTCTTCTTCAAAGATGGTTATTTTGAGGCTTCCCTAGTGGTTCAGTGGATATAGAGCCCACCTTGCAGTGCAAGGGTCACTGATTCTATCCCTGGCCCAGAAGATCTCACATGCCACAGAGTGGCTGGATTGCTATGTCCAATTAGGAGCCAGCACTCTGGAGCTTGTGTGCCCAGAGCTGGTGCTCTATAATGAGAGAGGCCACTGCAATGGGAGGCCAACACAGGCCAAAGAATAAAGATGGATGAAAATAATAAATAACTAAGAAAAAGCTCATGGTATGCAGTTAAAAAAAAAAGTGGCTATTCTGGATGTTTCAGGGTCTTAGATTTTCCATGAGTCTTATATTTTCTGACAGTAGTATTTATTGCCTCTTGATCCCTACATTACCATGTTCATATTTAAGTCAGAGGTATCTTATAGGAGGATTTGATACTTTAAATCTTTCTGTCAGTTGCAAATGAGCCTAAGCTTTGTTTATATAGACATATAGCAAATATTTTCAAATATTTTTTCATAGATTCAGGGACTAAACTCCTCCAAGGCCAGTGTTTTTTCTTATCTCTCTTGGACTTTTCTAGAAATAGACTATTGGAATATTTTATTTAACTCATTTACGTGGCAACGAGACTGATCTTTGTCTACTTCATTTCTGTCTGGAAAATCTATGGTACTCCTTTGAATGAAGTTTTCAACGTTTTCCTATTTTCATATGATGCATACCAAAATCTGGTCATACTTGACTCCTCCCTCTGCAGTCTCACTTTGTACCACTACTTTTATTCCTTTCTACCCTCTAGAAACATTGCCCTTCTCAGATTTTATAAAAGATACCATGTATTTTGGTGCCTTTTCACATACTCATCAGTGTTCCCTTTAAAAGACTATTTCCTTCCACTTTTGCCTTCTCTTCATCTTTCAGATATCATCTCAGATATCACTTACATTTTAACTAGGCCACTTCCCCCTAATATAATCTCTTATGGCTTTCTGTACATTTCTTTAAAATTTTTTTAACCAGTCGAAACATATTTGAATGATAATCTGATTAGTGTCCCTCTTTCTCCCCTACAACCATAGTCTCCATGAAAGTAGCATTTCTTTGCTAAGTACCTAGTATATTGGTTCTCAGTAGATGTTCAGTATAGAGTTGTCTGAATGCAGAAATGAATTAATGGGAAACTTATAGAGAGAATTAGGATGTCAGAAAGTTTTGAAAAAACATGGCAGATCACATTTAGAAACTTCAGATACTTCAGATTATGCTATGTATTTTGGAGAACAAGGTAGGTATGTGGAAAATTGGTGGGCAGAGCTTCAAAGGCTGGAGGGGTAACTGATAAGAGACATCATAAAAGTACATTTCTTTATCATATATAATTTGGCCTTTATTTCTCATGGACTTTAAGAAGAGATGGATGAGATCTCCTTCATGGTCCAGTGTTGAGGATTTACCTTTAGAGGTGTAGGGGATACACCTTGGGTTCCTGGTTTGAGAGGATCACACATTCCATAAAGTAGCTGGATCCTATGCCACAACTGCTACATTCTACACATTCTAGGGCCTGCATGACACACCTTCTGATCCCATGTATAGCAAACAATGAAGTCCAAGCTCCTAAAGACTATACTGTGCAACAAGAGAAGCCACCACAATGAGAAACCCCCAGACACCTTCAGGTTGTTGTATGACAAAAACCAATACAACATTTTCTAGCAATTATCTTCCACTTAAGAAAAAAAAAAGAAGAAGAAGCCCACAAACCACAACTAGAGAGTAGCCTGCATGCAACAACAAAGACCCAGTACAGACAAAAATAAAGTGCTTAAAAAAGAGAGATTGAAGAAACTGAATGTGCTTTAGCTAAGGCTTGATGAATACAATGAATGAAGGCAACACGAAAAATGGGAAAACCAGTTGAGGGGTCAAATTGAAGTAATCCCGGTGAGAGGTAATAAGGAGAGTAGGTTCTCAAAGTGGCAGAATAAATCAACTTGGTTTTTTGAAAAATATGAAATAAGGAGAAGGAAGATTTATGCATAATGACAGTCTGTTCTACCTGGGATCATTTTACTTGTTTTTGGAAGAAGTTTCAGTGTTTTTGATCTTCTAAACATGTGAGTAGTTTTCTATTTGGATTTCTGATGTCAAATAATTTCAAATGATACGATCTTTACAGTAACATCCTTCATTACTGAAATATTTGAGAAAGCCACTTTTGTCTCTTACTATAAACATTAATCTTTCTAGATACCATCTGTGTATATTTTGAATATTTCCTAAGAATAATTAGATATTTAAGTTTATTTCCTTAGCATATGGGATATTCATCAGTAGCTTTTTATAATATAAGGAAATTTTCATTTTATGCAGAAAAGCATTCTATTAAAATTTGCATAATTCTACAATCAAATAACTACAGACTTTCTAAAAAATAAATAGCATAATTTATATAAATACTATTTTGCTAAGTTGAGATTTTATCTACTTTTTATAACATAACACATAAAATTCACAATTTTGATTTTATCAATTTTTTTAATATCACAATATATAACACTCACAATTCATACTTTCATGAAACAATTTTTGTCTTCCTAAGGAGCTTAAAGTATAGATTTATGAATTAACAGTTACCTGAATAATGTTTATCTCATATTAAACTTTAAAAATATTTCAGACTTAATTTTGCATGTTAAAGTTGTATGCCAACACTTTGGAAAGCAAAGTGTTGAATTGAGAGGAGGAATAGAGGCCCTCAGAAAGGACTTCATTGCAAAGAGAATGACATGTGTTATGATTTGGTCCTTAGAGGACAGAGTGTAATGGGTGGAGATGGTGAATAAGAATGAGCTACTAGAGAGTAGCCTGCATGCAACAACAAAGACCCAGTACAGACAAAAATAAAGTGCTTAAAAAAGAGAGATTGAAGAAACTGAATGTGCTTTAGCTAAGGCTTGATGAATACAATGAATGAAGGCAACACGAAAAATGGGAAAACCAGTTGAGGGGTCAAATTGAAGTAATCCCGGTGAGAGGTAATAAGGAGAGTAGGTTCTCAAAGTGGCAGAATAAATCAACTTGGTTTTTTGAAAAATATGAAATAAGGAGAAGGAAGATTTATGCATAATGACAGTCTGTTCTACCTGGGATCATTTTACTTGTTTTTGGAAGAAGTTTCAGTGTTTTTGATCTTCTAAACATGTGAGTAGTTTTCTATTTGGATTTCTGATGTCAAATAATTTCAAATGATACGATCTTTACAGTAACATCCTTCATTACTGAAATATTTGAGAAAGCCACTTTTGTCTCTTACTATAAACATTAATCTTTCTAGATACCATCTGTGTATATTTTGAATATTTCCTAAGAATAATTAGATATTTAAGTTTATTTCCTTAGCATATGGGATATTCATCAGTAGCTTTTTATAATATAAGGAAATTTTCATTTTATGCAGAAAAGCATTCTATTAAAATTTGCATAATTCTACAATCAAATAACTACAGACTTTCTAAAAAATAAATAGCATAATTTATATAAATACTATTTTGCTAAGTTGAGATTTTATCTACTTTTTATAACATAACACATAAAATTCACAATTTTGATTTTATCAATTTTTTTAATATCACAATATATAACACTCACAATTCATACTTTCATGAAACAATTTTTGTCTTCCTAAGGAGCTTAAAGTATAGATTTATGAATTAACAGTTACCTGAATAATGTTTATCTCATATTAAACTTTAAAAATATTTCAGACTTAATTTTGCATGTTAAAGTTGTATGCCAACACTTTGGAAAGCAAAGTGTTGAATTGAGAGGAGGAATAGAGGCCCTCAGAAAGGACTTCATTGCAAAGAGAATGACATGTGTTATGATTTGGTCCTTAGAGGACAGAGTGTAATGGGTGGAGATGGTGAATAAGAATGAGCTACTAGGCATAAGGCAAAGATAGAAGAGAAGTTTAAAGAATACTTAAGAAATTATCAACATTAAATAGATTAGTTTTCTAGAGTAGTGGATTCATAAATTATATTGTGTTTTACTATCCGTTTACAATACAGTTGGATCCCATAAATACCCTGTGAGATAGGCATTATTGTTGTTCAGAAGTCATGTTATGTCCGACTCTTCAAAACTCTATGCACTGCAGCATGCCAGGCTTCCCTGTCTCTCACAATGTCCCAGAATTTGCCCAAGTTCATGTCTATTGACTCGGTGATGCCATCTGGCCATCTCATCCTCTGTTTCTCCTTCTTCTCCTGCCCTCAATCTTTCCCAACATCAGGGTCTTTTCCAAGGAGTTATTTCTTCATAACAGGTGGCCAGAGTACTGTAATGTCAACTTCAGCATCAGTCCTTCCAATGAATAATAAGGGTTGCTTTCCTTTAACACTGACCTGTTTGATCTCCTTGCTTTCCAAGAGACTCTCAAGTCCTCTCCACAACCACAGTTCAAAAGTATCAATTCTTCAGCATTGTGCCTTCTTTACAGTCCAACTCTCACATTCATACACGACTACTGGAAAGACCATAGCCTTGATTATATGGATCATTGTTGGCAAAGTTATGTCTTTGCTTCTTATCACACTGCCTAGGTTTGTCATATCTTTCCTGCCAAGAAGCAATCATCTTCCATTTTCATGACTGTAGTCATCATCTGTAAAGATTTTAGAGTCTAAGAAGAGGAAATCTGTTCACTGCTTCCACCTTTTATCCTTCTATTTGCCATTAACTGATGGGCCCAGATACCGTGATCTTAGTTTTTAACCTCGAGTGTTAAGTCATCTTTTTACTCTCCTCCTTCAGCCTCATCAAGAGACTCGTTAGTTCCTATTCACCTTCTGCCATTAGAGTGATATCATCAACTGTTGCATCTTGACCCACATTTAGGTTTCTCAGGAGATAGGCGAAATGGTCTGGTATTTCTATCTCTTTAAGAGTTTTTGCAGCTTGTTATATTAAAAATGTTGAATTGAAGGAGGAATAGAGGCCCTCAGAAAGGACTTCATTGCAAAGAGAATCACATGTGTTATGTTTGTTTAACAGAGTGTAATGGGTGGAGATGGTGAATAAGAATGAGCTACTAGGCATAAGGCAAAGATAGAAGAGAAGTTTAAAGAATACTTAAGAAATTATCAACATTAAATAGATTAGTTTTCTAGAGTAGTGGATTCATAAATTATATTGTGTTTTACTATCCGTTTACAATACAGTTGGATCCCATAAATACCCTGTGAGATAGGCATTATTGTTGTTCAGAAGTCATGTTATGTCCGACTCTTCAAAACTCTATGCACTGCAGCATGCCAGGCTTCCCTGTCTCTCACAATGTCCCAGAATTTGCCCAAGTTCATGTCTATTGACTCGGTGATGCCATCTGGCCATCTCATCCTCTGTTTCTCCTTCTTCTCCTGCCCTCAATCTTTCCCAACATCAGGGTCTTTTCCAAGGAGTTATTTCTTCATAACAGGTGGCCAGAGTACTGTAATGTCAACTTCAGCATCAGTCCTTCCAATGAATAATAAGGGTTGCTTTCCTTTAACACTGACCTGTTTGATCTCCTTGCTTTCCAAGAGACTCTCAAGTCCTCTCCACAACCACAGTTCAAAAGTATCAATTCTTCAGCATTGTGCCTTCTTTACAGTCCAACTCTCACATTCATACACGACTACTGGAAAGACCATAGCCTTGATTATATGGATCATTGTTGGCAAAGTTATGTCTTTGCTTCTTATCACACTGCCTAGGTTTGTCATATCTTTCCTGCCAAGAAGCAATCATCTTCCATTTTCATGACTGTAGTCATCATCTGTAAAGATTTTAGAGTCTAAGAAGAGGAAATCTGTTCACTGCTTCCACCTTTTATCCTTCTATTTGCCATTAACTGATGGGCCCAGATACCGTGATCTTAGTTTTTTTAACCTCGAGTGTTAAGTCATCTTTTTACTCTCCTCCTTCAGCCTCATCAAGAGACTCGTTAGTTCCTATTCACCTTCTGCCATTAGAGTGATATCATCAACTGTTGCATCTTGACCCACATTTAGGTTTCTCAGGAGATAGGCGAAATGGTCTGGTATTTCTATCTCTTTAAGAGTTTTTTTGCAGCTTGTTATGGTCTACAGAGTCAAAGGCTTTAGCATAGTCAGTGTAACAGAAGTAGACGTTTTCTTGGAATTCCTTTGCTTTGTCTATGATCTAGTGAATCTTGGCAATTTGATCTCTAGTTCTTTTGCCCTTTCTAAATCCAGCTTGAAGATCTGGAGTTTCTTGGTTTACATAATGCTCAAGTCTAGTTTGCAGGATTTTGAGCATAACCATACTAGGCATGGGAGATGGGTGCAATTAGTCCCATGGTTTGAACATTCTTTAGTATTGCCTTTCTTAGGAACTGGTATGAGGATTATCATTTTCAAGTCCTGTGGCCACTTATGGGTTTTTCAAATTTGCTAACATAATGATTGTAACATGCAAATAGCACCATATTTTAGGATTTTAAATAGCTCTGCAGGAATTCCATCACCTCCGCTAGCTTTATTGGCAGTTCTTCCTAAGCTCCACTTGATTTCACATTCCAGAATGTCTGGTTCTGAGTGAGAGACTATATCATTGTGGTTATCTGGGTCATTAAGGTCTTTCTTATGCAGATTGTCTATGTATTCTTTCCATCTCTTCTTGATCTCTTCTGCTCCTATTAGGACTTTACCATTTCTATTCTTTCTTTTTTTTTTTTAAATTTTGGCCTCTTGTATTGATTTGTTGTTTATTCATTTATTTTCATCTGCCTTTATTCTTTGTCCTGTGTGGGTCTCCAATTGCAGTGGCCTCTTTCATTGCATAGCACTGGTTCTGGGCTCATGCACTCCAGAGTACTGACTCCTAATTGGTCACACCAGTCAAGTCACTCCACGGCACATAGGATCTTCCTGAGCCAGAGATTGAACCCATGTCCCTTGCACTGCAAGGTGGACTCTACCCACTTGACCAGCAGGAAAGCCCTGTTTCTATGCTTTATTGGACCCATTTTTGGATGTAATGCTACTTTGATGGTTCCAGTTTTCGTAAAGAGATCTCTAGTCTTACCCTTTCAGTTGATATCCTCTATTTCTTTGCATTGTTCATTGAAGAAGGCATTCTTGTCTCTCGTCGTCATTCTCTGAAACTCTGCATTTAGTTGAGTGTACCTTTCCCTTTCTCTCTTCCTTTTCACTTCTCTTTCCTGACCTATTTGTAAAGCCTCCTCAGACAACCATTTTGCCTTCTTGCATTTCTTTTCTTTGGGGCAAAAATTGTGTTCCTCATTTCAGTTATAAGGTTGTAAAAAAGGTAATTTGAATTCCTTCCGTAATTGGCCACTTTTGACTTCTATGCAATGATTCTAATGTAGGATTTTATTAGTTATAGTAGTTTGCTCTAGGAGTTAAGGTTTTGTTTTCTTTCATTTTTGAGATGGAGTAAGATCTTGAGTCATATATACATTATGATTCTCCCAGAGTTGTAGAGAACGATTCCATCTATCAAGAATTCACAAATTATTTCCCTCAGATGTAGAACAATATTCTACATCCATTCCACCATAAGGAATTAAGCTTATTTTTATTAACAACTGTAGAGCAACTTACTCAGTCACTTTAGTCAGAAACTTAGGAAAGACTCTCAGACTTGCTACTCTTCCCTACACTTATACAAAGTCAATCCTGATATTTCATCCTAAATGCTATATTTACTGTTTTTCATAAGCAAGTCCTTACTTATTCTTTCATTTGCCATTCAATAAATATTTATTGAGTGTCTACTATATGTCAGACCATTGCTCTAGGGTCTGCAGATACAGAAATAATAAAAACAGTAAAATGTGTCTACCTTCATGAAGTTTACACTTCAGTTGGCTATGCCAGACAATAAATATACAAACACAAATGCCTTTATTCTTTGCCTGTGTGGGTCTCCATTGCAGTGGCCTCTTTCATTGCATAGCACTGGTTCTGGGCTCATGCACTCCAGAGTACTGACTCCTAATTGGTCACACCAGTCAAGTCACTCCACGGCACATAGGATCTTCCTGAGCCAGAGATTGAACCCATGTCCCTTGCACTGCAAGGTGGACTCTACCCACTTGACCAGCAGGAAAGCCCTGTTTCTATGCTTTATTGGACCCATTTTTGGATGTAATGCTACTTTGATGGTTCCAGTTTTCGTAAAGAGATCTCTAGTCTTACCCTTTCAGTTGATATCCTCTATTTCTTTGCATTGTTCATTGAAGAAGGCATTCTTGTCTCTCGTCGTCATTCTCTGAAACTCTGCATTTAGTTGAGTGTACCTTTCCCTTTCTCTCTTCCTTTTCACTTCTCTTTCCTGACCTATTTGTAAAGCCTCCTCAGACAACCATTTTGCCTTCTTGCATTTCTTTTCTTTGGGGCAAAAATTGTGTTCCTCATTTCAGTTATAAGGTTGTAAAAAAGGTAATTTGAATTCCTTCCGTAATTGGCCACTTTTGACTTCTATGCAATGATTCTAATGTAGGATTTTATTAGTTATAGTAGTTTGCTCTAGGAGTTAAGGTTTTGTTTTCTTTCATTTTTGAGATGGAGTAAGATCTTGAGTCATATATACATTATGATTCTCCCAGAGTTGTAGAGAACGATTCCATCTATCAAGAATTCACAAATTATTTCCCTCAGATGTAGAACAATATTCTACATCCATTCCACCATAAGGAATTAAGCTTATTTTTATTAACAACTGTAGAGCAACTTACTCAGTCACTTTAGTCAGAAACTTAGGAAAGACTCTCAGACTTGCTACTCTTCCCTACACTTATACAAAGTCAATCCTGATATTTCATCCTAAATGCTATATTTACTGTTTTTCATAAGCAAGTCCTTACTTATTCTTTCATTTGCCATTCAATAAATATTTATTGAGTGTCTACTATATGTCAGACCATTGCTCTAGGGTCTGCAGATACAGAAATAATAAAAACAGTAAAATGTGTCTACCTTCATGAAGTTTACACTTCAGTTGGCTATGCCAGACAATAAATATACAAACACAAATAAACTTATAGTATAATGACAAGTGGAAAGTAATGTGAGGAAAATGAAGAAAGAGCAGGGCAGAAATGACTGGAGAAGACCAATGTCTTTTAGGTACGCACCACTCAAGTCATCTTATGGGTTGATAGCATACCAAATAAACCAGACTCTCTTACCTTAATGCATTGCGATTACAGTTCCCTGCACTAAGAAAGTCTGCATTCTTTATCTTCACTTGCAATAAAGACTGTCATCAAGTCATAAGAAAACCCAAACCCAAACCAACTAAGAAGAAGGCAATACTACTATCAATAATTACCTTAAATGTAAATGGTTAAATGCTCCAACCAAAACACATAGACTGGCTGAATGGATACAAACTGGCCTGTACAGTATACAAGAGACCAAATTCGGACGTAGGGATATATACAGACTGAAATAAGGGGATGGAAAAATGTATTCCATGCAAATTGAAATTTTAAAATGCTGAGCTAGCAATATTTATATCAAACAAAATAGACTTCAAAATAAAGACTGTTACAATAGACAAAGTAGGACATCACATACTGATTAAGGAATCAATCATAGAAAAAGATGCAACAATTGTAAATAAATAGACATGCAACATAGGAGTACCTCAATTTATAAGGCAAATACTAAAAACCAAAAAAGAGGAAATCAACAGCAATACATCAAAAATGGGGAACTTTATCAATGGACAGATCATATAGACAGACAATTACTAAGAAAACACAAGCCTTAAGTAGCATTTTGACCACATGGACTTAACTGATATTTTAAAGAGATTCCATCTGAAAGCAGCAGAATAAACTTTCTTCTCAAGAACACATGAACATTCTCCAGGACAGATCACATTCTGGGTCACAGATCAAGCCTTGGCAAATTTAAGAAAATTGAAATAATATCAAACATCTTGTCTGATAACATTGTTATGAGGTTAGAAATAAATTACAGGAAAAAATTGTAAAAACACTGTGAAAAACAAACACATGGAAGCTAAACAATGTTACTAAATAATCATTGAATAAATCAAAGAAGAAACTAAAAAAATAAAGAAATAATGACCTAGAGACAAATGGCAAGGAATGATGATCCAAAACATATGGAACAAAGCAAAAACAGTTCTAAGAAGGACATTTACAGTCTTACTTCAAAACAACAAGAAGAATCTCAAACTACCTAATCTTACACCTAAAGCAACTAAAGAACAAACAAAACACAAAGTTAGTAGAAGGAGAGAAAACATAAAGATAAAAGCAGAAATAAATGAAATAGAGACAAAGAAAACAATAACAATGATCAATGAAGCCAAAAGCTGTTTCTTTGAAATGATAAATAAAGCTTCTACACTTTTAGCCAGATGCATCAAAAAAGGGGAGAGGACTCAAAAAATATTAGAAATGAAAAATAAGTTGCAACTGACACCATAGAAATAAAAATAATCATAAGACATTACTACAAACAACTCTATACCAATAAATCGGACAGCCTAGAAGAAATGGACAAAATTCTTTGAAAGGTACAACGTCTAAGAGTGAACCAGGTTGAAACAGATTATATGAATTGACTATTCACAGGTACTGAAATTGAAACTGCAAGTAAAACTCTTCCAGTGAACAAAAATCTAGGACAAGGTGGCTTCATAGGTCAATTCTGTCAAACATTCAGGGAAAAGCTAACACATACTTCTGAAATTCTTCCAAAATATTGCAGAGAAAAGACCTCTCATTCTATTAGGCCACCATGCCCCTGATATCAAAATTAGATAAAGTTAACAAACATGCAAAGAAAATTACAAGCCAATATCACTGATGAACAGACGTGCAAAAATCTTCAACAAAACACTAGCAAGCCTAATCCAACAACACATTAAAAGAATCATAGTCCATGATCACGTGGCATTTATCCCAGGGCTGCAAGGATTCTTCAGTATATAGAAATCCATCCCTGTGATATATTACATTAAAAAATTGAAGAATAAAAAATCTTTGATCGTCTCCATAGATGAAGAAAAAGCTTTGGACAAAATTCTACACTTATTTATGATGGAAAAATCTCCAGAAAGCTGGCATTGAGGGAGGGATTGATCCAGAGATTCCTGCATTGCAAGAAGATTCTTACCATCTAGAAGTAAAGAATCTCTTTCCATATAGAGAGACTATACTTCGACACAATAAAGGCCATAGATGACAAACCCATAGTAAATTTCATTCTCAAAGGTGAATACTTGAGAATATTTCCTCTAAGACCTGGAATAAGAAAATGACGTCTAATCTCAAACTACATCCCCTAAAGCAACTAAAGAACAAACAAAACACAAAGTTAGTAGAAGGAAAGAGTCATAAAGATAAAAGCAGAAATAAATGAAATAGAGACAAAGAAAACAATAACAATGATCAATGAAGCCAAAAGCTGTTTCTTTGAAATGATAAATAAAGCTTCTACACTTTTAGCCAGATGCATCAAAAAAGGGGAGAGGACTCAAAAAATATTAGAAATGAAAAATAAGTTGCAACTGACACCATAGAAATAAAAATAATCATAAGACATTACTACAAACAACTCTATACCAATAAATCGGACAGCCTAGAAGAAATGGACAAAATTCTTTGAAAGGTACAACGTCTAAGAGTGAACCAGGTTGAAACAGATTATATGAATTGACTATTCACAGGTACTGAAATTGAAACTGCAAGTAAAACTCTTCCAGTGAACAAAAATCTAGGACAAGGTGGCTTCATAGGTCAATTCTGTCAAACATTCAGGGAAAAGCTAACACATACTTCTGAAATTCTTCCAAAATATTGCAGAGAAAAGACCTCTCATTCTATTAGGCCACCATGCCCCTGATATCAAAATTAGATAAAGTTAACAAACATGCAAAGAAAATTACAAGCCAATATCACTGATGAACAGACGTGCAAAAATCTTCAACAAAACACTAGCAAGCCTAATCCAACAACACATTAAAAGAATCATAGTCCATGATCACGTGGCATTTATCCCAGGGCTGCAAGGATTCTTCAGTATATAGAAATCCATCCCTGTGATATATTACATTAAAAAATTGAAGAATAAAAAATCTTTGATCGTCTCCATAGATGAAGAAAAAGCTTTGGACAAAATTCTACACTTATTTATGATGGAAAAATCTCCAGAAAGCTGGCATTGAGGGAGGGATTGATCCAGAGATTCCTGCATTGCAAGAAGATTCTTACCATCTAGAAGTAAAGAATCTCTTTCCATATAGAGAGACTATACTTCGACACAATAAAGGCCATAGATGACAAACCCATAGTAAATTTCATTCTCAAAGGTGAATACTTGAGAATATTTCCTCTAAGACCTGGAATAAGAAAATGACGTCCACTCTAACCACTTTTATTCAACATATTTTCTGAAGCCCTAGCCATGGCAATCAGAGACAAATAAGAAGTAAAATGAATTCGAATTAGAAAAAGAAGTAAAACCATTATTGTTTACAGACGTGATACCCTAAATATAAAACTATAAATGTAGTACCAGAAAACTAACAAAGCTTATAAATGAACTTGGTAAAGTTGCAGGATACAAAGTTAATACACGGAAATCTCCTGTATATCTATACACTAATAATGAAAATCAGAAAGAAAAATTAATGAAACAATCCAATTTATGCTTGCATCAAAAAGAAAAAAAATACCTGGGAATAATCCTACATAAGGAGGGACAAGACTTGTACTCAGGAAACTATAAAATATCTTTCATAACAAATTGATGATGGAAATAAAATATGACGCAGACATAAGGAGAGATATACCATGTTCTTGAATTGGAAGAATCAATATTGTAAAAATAATTATATTACCCAAAGTGATCTAGAGATTCAGTGCAATCCCTGTCAAATTACCAATGACGTTTTCCACAGAATTAGAACAGAAAATTTTAACAGTCTGTATGGAAACACAAAAGACTCTGACTAAGCCAAAGCAATCTTGAGAAAGAAAAGAGGAGCTGAAGTCAACAAGCTCCCTTACTTCAGATTATACTACAAACCTACAGTCATTAAAGCAGTATGATACTAGCATAATATATGTATGTATATGTATGTACATACATGCATACATATGTATATATATGTGTGTGTGTGTATAGATGGATAGATCAATGGAACAGGATAGAAAGCCATGAAGTAAATCCATGCACCTATGATCACCTACTTTATGACAAAGGAGACAAGAATATACAATGATGAAAATAGTCTCTTCAATAAGTGGTGCTGGGAAAACTGGATAGACACATGTAAAGGAAGATAATTAGAAGACTTCCTAAAGCCGTACACAAAAGCAAATCCAAAATGTATTAAAACCTGAATGTCAGACTCAATGCTACAAAACTCTTGAAGGAAAACAAAGGAAGGACATTCTCTGACATAAATTGCAGCAAGGTCTTTTTTGATCCACCTACAAGTGAAAGTGAAAGTCGCTCAGTCATGTCTGACTCTGCAATGCATAGAAGAGCCATGGAAATCTCCAGGCAATCATACTGGAGTGGGTAGTCTTTCCCTTTTCCAGGAGATGCTCCCAAACCAAGAAACAAACCCATGTCTCCTGCAATACAGGTGGATTCTTTACCATCTGAACCAGCATGGAAGCCCAAGAGTACTGGAGTGGGTAGTCTATCCCTTCTCCAGGGGAACTTTCCAATTCAGGAATCAAGCCAGTGTCTCTTGCATTGCAGGTGAATTCTTTACCAGCTGAGTTAGAAGGGTACAAGAGAAATGGAAATAAAAAACAAAAAAACAAATGAGACCTAATTAATCTTAAAATATTTTGCATAAAACCCTCAGAATAGAAGAAAATATACGTGAGGAGTTAATATCTAAAATATACAGAAAGCTCAAGCAGCTAGTGTAAAAATAATGAAAATGGACAGAAGATACAGTTAATCCAAATGATCTAGAGATTCAGTGCAATCCCTGTCAAATTACCAATGTTTTCCACAGAATTAGAACAGAAAATTTTAACAGTCTGTATGGAAACACAAAAGACTCTGACTAAGCCAAAGCAATCTTGAGAAAGAAAAGAGGAGCTGAAGTCAACAAGCTCCCTTACTTCAGATTATACTACAAACCTACAGTCATTAAAGCAGTATGATACTAGCATAATATATGTATGTATATGTATGTACATACATGCATACATATGTATATATATGTGTGTGTGTGTATAGATGGATAGATCAATGGAACAGGATAGAAAGCCATGAAGTAAATCCATGCACCTATGATCACCTACTTTATGACAAAGGAGACAAGAATATACAATGATGAAAATAGTCTCTTCAATAAGTGGTGCTGGGAAAACTGGATAGACACATGTAAAGGAAGATAATTAGAAGACTTCCTAAAGCCGTACACAAAAGCAAATCCAAAATGTATTAAAACCTGAATGTCAGACTCAATGCTACAAAACTCTTGAAGGAAAACAAAGGAAGGACATTCTCTGACATAAATTGCAGCAAGGTCTTTTTTGATCCACCTACAAGTGAAAGTGAAAGTCGCTCAGTCATGTCTGACTCTGCAATGCATAGAAGAGCCATGGAAATCTCCAGGCAATCATACTGGAGTGGGTAGTCTTTCCCTTTTCCAGGAGATGCTCCCAAACCAAGAAACAAACCCATGTCTCCTGCAATACAGGTGGATTCTTTACCATCTGAACCAGCATGGAAGCCCAAGAGTACTGGAGTGGGTAGTCTATCCCTTCTCCAGGGGAACTTTCCAATTCAGGAATCAAGCCAGTGTCTCTTGCATTGCAGGTGAATTCTTTACCAGCTGAGTTAGAAGGGTACAAGAGAAATGGAAATAAAAAACAAAAAAAAAACAAATGAGACCTAATTAATCTTAAAATATTTTGCATAAAACCCTCAGAATAGAAGAAAATATACGTGAGGAGTTAATATCTAAAATATACAGAAAGCTCAAGCAGCTCAGTGTCAAAACAAGACCTAATGAAAAAATGGACAGAAGATACAGATACACATTTCTTCAAAGAAGACATACAAAACGATGATAAAGCACATGAATAGATGCCTAACATCACTAATTAATGAATGCAAAACAAAACTATCAGGTATCACCTCGTACAAGTCAGAATTACCATCATGAAAAAAGGATATAATGGGGCTTCCCTGGTGGTCCAGTGGATAAGGACACCGCCTTGCAGTACAAAGGGCGCTGGTTCGATCCTTGGCCTGGGAAGATCCCACGTGCCATAGAGCGGCTGAACCGACGTGTCCAATTACTGAGCCGGAGCTCTTTGGAGCGTGCGTCCAGAGCTGGTGCTCTGCAACAACAGAGGCCACTGAGATGGGAGGTCCACACGTGCCAAAGAACAAAGATGGATGAAAATAGATAAATGAAAGACCAAGAGAAGTGGCCCGCCCATTCCCCTCCCTCCCCAACCCGCCCCCCCAAAAAAAATTTAAAAAAAAGAAAAGGATATGATGGTGAAGAATTATGCACACTCCAAACAGCCACCCGTGGACAGCTTCCCAAGCATCTTCCAATCCTCTGATGAGGATGAGAAGGACTGTGAGCAGTGGCTGGAGGTCAAAGTTTCACCCCCAGAGGGAGTCGAGACTCAGAAAATGATAGAGAAATTGGCCCACTTTGTGGCAGAAGGAGGCCCCCAGTTAGAAAAGGTAGCTGTGGAGAACTACAAGAATAGCCTGGCATTTTCATTTTTGCACGGTTAGAATAGCAGGGAATTCTTCTACTACAGAAAGAAGGTGACTGTGATAAGAAAGAAAGCAGAGAAGGTACAGGCAGACCCTCAGAAAGTTACACTCCCAGAGGATGAAGTGATCAAGAACCTCACACAAAAGGTGGCCTGGTTCATAGCAGATGGGGGTCCTGAGGTAGGAACCATTGTGCTCCAGAACAACCATGAAAACCAGGCATCAGCTCTCTGTATGCACTCAAAAGTCAATGGTACAAGTACTGCTGCCAGAAGCTAGAGGAGTTCCAGAAAGCCATGGCTGTTCCCTCAGGCACCCCCACAGGTGCCTGACCTTGGACTGAAGCACAAATCTCATCCTGAGACCCACTGGGGTCCATGTCCACTGTCACTGCCTGCTTTACCTCATCTGCCCCACTGTCCACTGCCAACCCATCTGCAACCACCCCAGGGAAGCTGAGCATGACAGCCAACTTGAAGAGGAAGCGAAAGAGCCAGTGGGAGCCAGAAGAGGAGAAGGTGGAACTCCCACCTGCTGAACTAGTGCTGAGGGACTAGTGCTTCATCCTCGCCTCTGTCAGTTCAGGAAATAAAGGGTCTCAGCTATGAGAAAGGGAAGTCTGTGTGTCTAGTGGGTGTCCTGAAGCTTTCTGATGCCTGAAAGAAGCAGTTTAAGGAGCAGCAGGGGATGCAACAGATGTATGACATGATCATGCAGCACAAGTGGGCCATGCAGGACATGAAGCTGCTGTGGGAGAAGGCTTGGCAGCAGCATCAGCACAGTTACAACAAGGAGGAGGTGGACAGTGAGCTGGGCACCTGGGAGCACCAGGTACAGTGTATGGAGATGGACAAAATTGGAGAGTGGGCAGAGCAGCTGATGAAGATGGGCTGAGGCAAACACTTCTCTGGGGACTTCCTGCCACCAGACGAGCTGGAGAAGTTCATGGAGACCTTCAAGGCTCTGAAAGAGGACCAGGAGCCTGACTACTGAGAGTACAAGGAGTTAAACCTGTCAATAGAAGACACAGGCTACCAGATACTGAAGAAAATGGGCTGGAAGGAGGCTGATGGCCTAGGCTCAGAGGGCCAGGACATCAGGAACCCCATCAACAAGGGCACCTTTACAGTAAATGGTGCTTGCTTTGGCGCTGATTGGCCAGTTGAGCTCTCCAAGGAAGATGATGAGTTTGAATCCTTTCTCAAGAGGATGATGCTGGCCTACCACTTCTGGCCCATCACCTTGAACAACCCCAGATGGTGACTTGCATCCCTTAAATAACCTGACATTTCAGCATTCACCATACAGCTATACTCTCCGTACAAACATATCCTCTAATTTCTTGTACATTCATACTTATGAAAATAAAGTCTCCCTTCTGTTGCTAGCTTGAGGATACAACAACATCTTTTTTCTTGTTGGTTGGTGTCCCTAAACCCTGCCAACAACTTTTTAAGCAGTTCTTGATTACTGTTTTAGTTTTTTCTGGCTATAATGAAAATAATATAAACTGAGTGGCTTATAAAGAATAAACATCCATTTCTCACAGATCTGGAGTCTGGGAAGTTTAAGATCATGACACTCAGACAAATTAGGTCATGGCCCATGCTGTGGGCCAGTGTACTTGTTGACAGCTGTTTCCTCACTGTAACTTCACATGGCAGAAGACAGAGGAGTGAGCTAACCCTTTGGGATCTCTTTTACTAAGGGCACATATCCTAATCATGAAGGCTCCACCATCATGAGCTAATCACTTTCCAAAGACTCCATTTCTTAATACCATCCCATTGGGAGCTAGGATTTCAATGTAAGAATTTTGGAGGGTGGTGGAGCACAGGGGCCATGCAGGACATGAAGCTTTAAGGAGCAGCAGGGGATGCAACAGATGTATGACATGATCATGCAGCACAAGTGGGCCATGCAGGACATGAAGCTGCTGTGGGAGAAGGCTTGGCAGCAGCATCAGCACAGTTACAACAAGGAGGAGGTGGACAGTGAGCTGGGCACCTGGGAGCACCAGGTACAGTGTATGGAGATGGACAAAATTGGAGAGTGGGCAGAGCAGCTGATGAAGATGGGCTGAGGCAAACACTTCTCTGGGGACTTCCTGCCACCAGACGAGCTGGAGAAGTTCATGGAGACCTTCAAGGCTCTGAAAGAGGACCAGGAGCCTGACTACTGAGAGTACAAGGAGTTAAACCTGTCAATAGAAGACACAGGCTACCAGATACTGAAGAAAATGGGCTGGAAGGAGGCTGATGGCCTAGGCTCAGAGGGCCAGGACATCAGGAACCCCATCAACAAGGGCACCTTTACAGTAAATGGTGCTTGCTTTGGCGCTGATTGGCCAGTTGAGCTCTCCAAGGAAGATGATGAGTTTGAATCCTTTCTCAAGAGGATGATGCTGGCCTACCACTTCTGGCCCATCACCTTGAACAACCCCAGATGGTGACTTGCATCCCTTAAATAACCTGACATTTCAGCATTCACCATACAGCTATACTCTCCGTACAAACATATCCTCTAATTTCTTGTACATTCATACTTATGAAAATAAAGTCTCCCTTCTGTTGCTAGCTTGAGGATACAACAACATCTTTTTTCTTGTTGGTTGGTGTCCCTAAACCCTGCCAACAACTTTTTAAGCAGTTCTTGATTACTGTTTTAGTTTTTTCTGGCTATAATGAAAATAATATAAACTGAGTGGCTTATAAAGAATAAACATCCATTTCTCACAGATCTGGAGTCTGGGAAGTTTAAGATCATGACACTCAGACAAATTAGGTCATGGCCCATGCTGTGGGCCAGTGTACTTGTTGACAGCTGTTTCCTCACTGTAACTTCACATGGCAGAAGACAGAGGAGTGAGCTAACCCTTTGGGATCTCTTTTACTAAGGGCACATATCCTAATCATGAAGGCTCCACCATCATGAGCTAATCACTTTCCAAAGACTCCATTTCTTAATACCATCCCATTGGGAGCTAGGATTTCAATGTAAGAATTTTGGAGGGTGGTGGAGCACAAACCTTTAGACCATAGCAATTACCTAGTTAGAATGCACTGTTTCCTCCCAGCATCCCAACTAATGAAAGTAGCTTTGAGTCCAAAGAAATACATGTTTGGTAGAAGAAATTTAAAAAGTATGATTATTCTATTACATCTCTCATTTTAATATAAATTCTAAAAACTACATAAGAGAGCTTTAATTTTTATGGTGTTATTCTTTCTTTAATCAGAAAAGACTATGAGCCAAACCTGTATCCCAGATAACACATCTAGATATGCTATGTTTTAATATTGCTTCAAAAATTAAGAAGATCTAATGTAAGAGTTTATATTTCAAAGAGAATAACAAAGAGTTGTATTTTAGTTGTATTTTGGGGTGATACTGTGCATCTTAGACCAGGGCTATTTTATAATATATAATAAGATGTTCTCCATTATGTTAGTGACATGTTATTGTGAACCAGATATAATTTGAAAGGACAAATATTTTTTCATCCTATTACTGCCACAAAGGTTGGCTTACTTGACCAAAAAAAGTGTCAAAATTAGAATTATTGTTTTTGATAGGCACTATCCAAAATTAAATCACTTAATTCTATAAAACTTCATCCAGCAAGTCTTCTCATCAAATTACATGGAGTACATCTTCCAGGTCATCAAGACTGGCAGGCTGGCAGATGGCTAAGTGTCTATAACCAGATAGGCTTTCAGGACCTTAATAAGGCATTTTCAGCGACTCAAATGAATCAATTTCAATACTTCTTATTAAAGTTCTCCAAATGTGAATGCTTATCTTTTATGATTTTGAACTTAGGGCCACAATCAAGTATACAAAACATTTGACTTGGATACAGAGATGCTTTACAACAAATATTCTAGCTTTGTCTACAAATAATTTTTTATAGGAAGATAGAGATGTATTTTCTATAATTTTTCAGTTTTCAAAATAATATATCTTATCCTGCACCTGATCATCTGATTCTCAAAGCTTGTGGATTATGACTCAGCCAGTTATAAAAAATCAGTGTTTTAGGATCTCTTTAAATATACTCTTGAATAATCTACTATCCTTTCATCAGGTGATGACAGGCAGAGAAAAAGAAATTAATCAGTTTCACCCTTTAGCTACTTACCCATTTTACACTATAGACTATGTCAGAATCGGTTACTAGATGCCACATGTTTGACCTCACCTGCAGCATTGGGTTAAAGTTATATATTCAATTATTGCTGAATAACACTATTTGGATGGTTTCTGCATTTACACTTTCTCTAAGGAAATATTTTTACTCAGTGCCTTCTGAATAAAATAAAATGAAACATACAGAGGCACCAAGATGGTAGAGTAGGAGGATATGGAACTCACTTCAAATCCAGAATGATCAAAAGTGGAATGAATTTTCTTCCTTAATAAACTTACTTCTTCTACTAGGCTTTCTATCTCAGTTGGTCACATTGATGTCTACCAAACTTCTTAATTTTGAAATTATAGAACCAGTGATGTGGTGGATGGTTTTATACTGCATAGCTCTGAGGGATGTCATTCATACAGTAGTCTCTGTGAATGGAATCAAATGTTGTGCAGTGTACAACCTGAGCAACTGAGCATGGCAGTCCTCTCAAGACTACAGATTGTTCCATTTTCTCAATAGTCAATTATTCCTTAATTTTCTACAATAAAGAGGAGTATGTGTACGATTCTCAATTTGTCAGAGGACTCCACTTTTAACTCATGACACTTTATCACAGATTCATCTTGATTTGAAAAGTCAGGGACAATACTCTGAGTATAAATTGTTGTTATAAGTGAAAACGATAATGCAAAGGGACAAATTTACTCTTATCAATGATTTTTTTGAAACTTAGGGCCACAATCAAGTATACAAAACATTTGACTTGGATACAGAGATGCTTTACAACAAATATTCTAGCTTTGTCTACAAATAATTTTTTATAGGAAGATAGAGATGTATTTTCTATAATTTTTCAGTTTTCAAAATAATATATCTTATCCTGCACCTGATCATCTGATTCTCAAAGCTTGTGGATTATGACTCAGCCAGTTATAAAAAATCAGTGTTTTAGGATCTCTTTAAATATACTCTTGAATAATCTACTATCCTTTCATCAGGTGATGACAGGCAGAGAAAAAGAAATTAATCAGTTTCACCCTTTAGCTACTTACCCATTTTACACTATAGACTATGTCAGAATCGGTTACTAGATGCCACATGTTTGACCTCACCTGCAGCATTGGGTTAAAGTTATATATTCAATTATTGCTGAATAACACTATTTGGATGGTTTCTGCATTTACACTTTCTCTAAGGAAATATTTTTACTCAGTGCCTTCTGAATAAAATAAAATGAAACATACAGAGGCACCAAGATGGTAGAGTAGGAGGATATGGAACTCACTTCAAATCCAGAATGATCAAAAGTGGAATGAATTTTCTTCCTTAATAAACTTACTTCTTCTACTAGGCTTTCTATCTCAGTTGGTCACATTGATGTCTACCAAACTTCTTAATTTTGAAATTATAGAACCAGTGATGTGGTGGATGGTTTTATACTGCATAGCTCTGAGGGATGTCATTCATACAGTAGTCTCTGTGAATGGAATCAAATGTTGTGCAGTGTACAACCTGAGCAACTGAGCATGGCAGTCCTCTCAAGACTACAGATTGTTCCATTTTCTCAATAGTCAATTATTCCTTAATTTTCTACAATAAAGAGGAGTATGTGTACGATTCTCAATTTGTCAGAGGACTCCACTTTTAACTCATGACACTTTATCACAGATTCATCTTGATTTGAAAAGTCAGGGACAATACTCTGAGTATAAATTGTTGTTATAAGTGAAAACGATAATGCAGAAGAGTTTTTTTGTTTTAACTTATATACATTTTAACACTGGATGCAAATGAGTGGTGGATACATATGTGCGTATGTGTTTAGTAGAGTCTATCCAAAGATAATCTTCCATAATTCCCTCTCCCTGTATGCACATGTTCACATCAAGAGGTGAAAGGTATTTCCACTTCCCTTGAATCTGGTGCTGATTTTGTGACTACTCTTGGTCTATGGGATATTACCAAAAGAGATACATCTGAAGACTTATCAAGTCTTGAATCCAAGGCTACTGGGCCTTGTCCTTTTGAAACATTCCTTCTTAGTACCTAGCTGCCATGTTTGAGAAATCTACAAAGAAGCATGTTGGTTAATAGACACAGCTGGGATCCCAACTGACAGCTAGTATCAATTTGACAATCATGTTAATTAGTCATCTTGAACATTCCATCCAAGTCAAGTCCTCAAATGACCATAGCCCTATCCATTGTCATAGGATTGGCCAGGGAGCAGAAGCTTTGCCCAGTTGAGAAAGTCTCGACAGAAAGTTGTTAGGAATAATAAATGCTTCTTTTTAATACTAAGTTTGGGGTGGTTTGCTACACAGAGATAGATAAGTAAGGCAGTAAATGTTGTGTGTATATGAAAGTATTTATGTAATTCATCTCTTTAAGGAACCTGAGATAAAGGAAAATAAGACCATTAGCTAAAAGTGGTATGCATATTTTTGATGGAAACAGTTTCCAAAACAGTTAGCAGCAATATTCAGTGAAACCACCTGCTAAGGCCATGGTATAAAAAATAGAAAAGAGAAAAATATTCCAGGAATGAGAACAGGGCCTGATCCTGGGTGCAGAATGTGAACAATGAGTCTTATAGCTGTTTTTCTAAGCTTATGGTTGTTTTTTTTATGTGTCTCGCGTGTATGTGTGCTAAGTCGCTTCAATTGTGTCTGATTCTTTTCAGCCCCATGTACCACCATGCTCTTCTGCCCTTGGGATGCTTTAAGTAAGAATGCTGGAGTGGGGATCTTTTTGAGCCAGGGATCAAACCTGTGTCTCTTACAATTCTGCATTGCAGATGAATTCTATACCACTAGTGCCACCTGGGAAGTCCTTTATATGTCATACCTATGCCTTCCTGAGTTAATAAACAATGAACATAATGCAGAAGAGTTTTTGTTTTAACTTATATACATTTTAACACTGGATGCAAATGAGTACATATGTGCGTATGTGTTTAGTAGAGTCTATCCAAAGATAATCTTCCATAATTCCCTCTCCCTGTATGCACATGTTCACATCAAGAGGTGAAAGGTATTTCCACTTCCCTTGAATCTGGTGCTGATTTTGTGACTACTCTTGGTCTATGGGATATTACCAAAAGAGATACATCTGAAGACTTATCAAGTCTTGAATCCAAGGCTACTGGGCCTTGTCCTTTTGAAACATTCCTTCTTAGTACCTAGCTGCCATGTTTGAGAAATCTACAAAGAAGCATGTTGGTTAATAGACACAGCTGGGATCCCAACTGACAGCTAGTATCAATTTGACAATCATGTTAATTAGTCATCTTGAACATTCCATCCAAGTCAAGTCCTCAAATGACCATAGCCCTATCCATTGTCATAGGATTGGCCAGGGAGCAGAAGCTTTGCCCAGTTGAGAAAGTCTCGACAGAAAGTTGTTAGGAATAATAAATGCTTCTTTTTAATACTAAGTTTGGGGTGGTTTGCTACACAGAGATAGATAAGTAAGGCAGTAAATGTTGTGTGTATATGAAAGTATTTATGTAATTCATCTCTTTAAGGAACCTGAGATAAAGGAAAATAAGACCATTAGCTAAAAGTGGTATGCATATTTTTGATGGAAACAGTTTCCAAAACAGTTAGCAGCAATATTCAGTGAAACCACCTGCTAAGGCCATGGTATAAAAAATAGAAAAGAGAAAAATATTCCAGGAATGAGAACAGGGCCTGATCCTGGGTGCAGAATGTGAACAATGAGTCTTATAGCTGTTTTTCTAAGCTTATGGTTGTTTTTTTTATGTGTCTCGCGTGTATGTGTGCTAAGTCGCTTCAATTGTGTCTGATTCTTTTCAGCCCCATGTACCACCATGCTCTTCTGCCCTTGGGATGCTTTAAGTAAGAATGCTGGAGTGGGGATCTTTTTGAGCCAGGGATCAAACCTGTGTCTCTTACAATTCTGCATTGCAGATGAATTCTATACCACTAGTGCCACCTGGGAAGTCCTTTATATGTCATACCTATGCCTTCCTGAGTTAATAAGATCTAAAGCAAGTGAACATTGAGGAGCTCCCAACATTTCTTCTACCTTTAAATTCCATAGAGTCTCTCTCATCTCCTGGCTTGTCTCTAATACTGGAAAACCTGTTGAGATGTAGTCTGTCATCTGTGAGACTAATTCCATCTTCAACTCCATGGGGACTAGGAACCAGCAGGGAGGAGTGTACTTTTCTTTTCCCACTGCTTATTTCATACATCCTCTGGATTTTTTTTATAAATAGTCTGAAGACAACATATTCTGCATTCGGAAAAACATAGATAAATCTTAGCATTTTGAAATTCAAGTCCAATGCAATTCCCATTCCCACTTTTACTATTTTATTATCTTTAAAACTAAACCAATACACTAGTTTCCTAAATCATTACCTTTTTAAAAGTTTCTATGTGTGTGTTTATATGTGTCTATGCTTAGTCGGATCCGACTGTTTTCAACATGGGTGGTAGCCCACTAAGCTCCTCTGGCAATGGAATTTTTCCTAACAAGAATACTGACATGCACGGCCATTTCCTGCTTGAGGGGAATCTTCCCAACCCAAAGATCGAATGTGTCTCTTGCATTGACAGGGAAATTCTTTACCACTAATTCCATGAAGTTAATATTTCCTTCCATTAATACTCCATTCTGCTGTCAGTGATATTTTAAAACACAATCAGTCACGTTACTGCCCAGTTAGAAAATGTGCCATTGAATTTCTGAACACAGAGAATGGAGTAATTATTAAGAGCAACAGCGATGGGAAATCTTTGATCTCAGGCTAATGGGCTTGGATTTTATTCAATAGGGAACATGTATAATGATTTTTCAGGAGAGAATAAAATAGTTAAAACAGTATTTTGAAAACGTCTTTCAATATCAGATTCATTAATTTCTTCTTATTTTATGAAGGCTCTTAGTTTTAGCTCATTTTTTGTGGGTCTCTTTTATATTCTTTTCCACTTTAAACCGCACATGCTTCATGTTCCAACTCACACTCATAGTCCCATGTTTTTCTAACTCAGTCCTCTCTTCTTTACTTATCTCTGTTTTAGTCTACAACTTTAAGTTTATATTAGCATATAGATACAGGAGCTTTCTGCTTTTCTACCTTCAATTTCTGTCATCTAAAGAAATTGGAATCACTTCCAATAGAACAGAAAATATTTCCCTTTCCTTTGAAAATCTTTCCAAACAAATATCAGCACTTCTGTTAGTATATGTTGACATGAAATAAATACATATTATAACTGTTCCATTTTAAGTGGTCTCTCTGACATTTTATTCCCAGGTGGCACTAGTGGTAAAGAATCCACCTGCTAATGCAAGAGACAAAAGACATGCAGGTTCATTTCCTGGATCTGGAAGATTCCCTGGAGGAAGAAATGATTCCCTCCTCTAGGGTTCCAGGAGAATCCCATGGATAGAGGAGCCTGGCAGGCTACAATCCATGAGGTTGCAAACAGCTGGACACAACTGAGCATCTGAGCATGTGCATGAGGACCAGCTCTCTGCAGTAGCTGATCATGTTTCAGTTTAAACAGGCTGGCAGAGTCTCTTTGTCTTCCACAAAGTTAACTGCAGGGATTATTCCCAGAAGCCAGCAGTCATTGCTACTTTTGCCACTGGCAGATGAGGGTTTGGTTTAAATTAAAATGTAGCCCACTAAGCTCCTCTGGCAATGGAATTTTTCCTAACAAGAATACTGACATGCACGGCCATTTCCTGCTTGAGGGGAATCTTCCCAACCCAAAGATCGAATGTGTCTCTTGCATTGACAGGGAAATTCTTTACCACTAATTCCATGAAGTTAATATTTCCTTCCATTAATACTCCATTCTGCTGTCAGTGATATTTTAAAACACAATCAGTCACGTTACTGCCCAGTTAGAAAATGTGCCATTGAATTTCTGAACACAGAGAATGGAGTAATTATTAAGAGCAACAGCGATGGGAAATCTTTGATCTCAGGCTAATGGGCTTGGATTTTATTCAATAGGGAACATGTATAATGATTTTTCAGGAGAGAATAAAATAGTTAAAACAGTATTTTGAAAACGTCTTTCAATATCAGATTCATTAATTTCTTCTTATTTTATGAAGGCTCTTAGTTTTAGCTCATTTTTTGTGGGTCTCTTTTATATTCTTTTCCACTTTAAACCGCACATGCTTCATGTTCCAACTCACACTCATAGTCCCATGTTTTTCTAACTCAGTCCTCTCTTCTTTACTTATCTCTGTTTTAGTCTACAACTTTAAGTTTATATTAGCATATAGATACAGGAGCTTTCTGCTTTTCTACCTTCAATTTCTGTCATCTAAAGAAATTGGAATCACTTCCAATAGAACAGAAAATATTTCCCTTTCCTTTGAAAATCTTTCCAAACAAATATCAGCACTTCTGTTAGTATATGTTGACATGAAATAAATACATATTATAACTGTTCCATTTTAAGTGGTCTCTCTGACATTTTATTCCCAGGTGGCACTAGTGGTAAAGAATCCACCTGCTAATGCAAGAGACAAAAGACATGCAGGTTCATTTCCTGGATCTGGAAGATTCCCTGGAGGAAGAAATGATTCCCTCCTCTAGGGTTCCAGGAGAATCCCATGGATAGAGGAGCCTGGCAGGCTACAATCCATGAGGTTGCAAACAGCTGGACACAACTGAGCATCTGAGCATGTGCATGAGGACCAGCTCTCTGCAGTAGCTGATCATGTTTCAGTTTAAACAGGCTGGCAGAGTCTCTTTGTCTTCCACAAAGTTAACTGCAGGGATTATTCCCAGAAGCCAGCAGTCATTGCTACTTTTGCCACTGGCAGATGAGGTTGGTAAATTAAAATGATTCTATAGACATTCTCTGAAGCCTTCTCAATTTGTAGCAATGTCACTGATTAAGAAAATTACATAGTAGGAGACATTTTTGACACCATGTAACTCCTGCTAGATAATTATTGTTCTTGCATTGTCAGAAATGAGGACATCAATTTAGAACACACTTGATTTTTCAATTCCTCCTTTTAGATATGTCCTCATTAAGAATCTTTCTTTTCCTTGCCAAATGGATGGTTCTCCATAAATATTAAACCTTAATGAGTTTCACTCTTCTCATCCATAAAAGGGTTATAATTGCATCTTCTGATAATTAGAGACTATTAGTCCGTGTGTATGAGTGTGTGTCTGTTCACTGACATAGCACCCAACGAATAGAACTATTATTTTTAGGTGATTCCATGACTCTTTTTACTATTACAAGTCTGTCTGGGAATACTGGAAATACTTAATGGAACTCTCCCATTAAGGAGAAGTTTCCAGTTTGTAATGTCAATAAGCTATTCGCTGAGATAAATCCAAAAATTGTCTCTATACATTTAAGAAGTTGAATATAAGCAATCTTATGTCAAAAATCACATCTTGTGATATTGCATGGAACCAGAGGTAATCCTCAAAGATATGAGGCTATGATATTTTCAGATAAAGCATTTCTCAAGAATTGTGCTACAGAGCTTTGAAAATTTTGTTATACCATGTATGAAAAATCAGGTCACGGGGTCGACAAAAGTTGAAAATCTGAAAGCTGTGCACTTTTTCTGAAACACACACACTTGTCTCACCAGTCTTTCATTTTCTAGAAAGTCTGCTGACTGACAAAATGTCATTTATAAATCTCTCCTTATTTTGAATTGTGGTCAGGAGATACAAACTTTCTTAAATACATTTTCATATATGGGTTCCAGGAGAATCCCATGGATAGAGGAGCCTGGCAGGCTACAATCCATGAGGTTGCAAACAGCTGGACACAACTGAGCATCTGAGCATGTGCATGAGGACCAGCTCTGCAGTAGCTGATCATGTTTCAGTTTAAACAGGCTGGCAGAGTCTCTTTGTCTTCCACAAAGTTAACTGCAGGGATTATTCCCAGAAGCCAGCAGTCATTGCTACTTTTGCCACTGGCAGATGAGGTTGGTAAATTAAAATGATTCTATAGACATTCTCTGAAGCCTTCTCAATTTGTAGCAATGTCACTGATTAAGAAAATTACATAGTAGGAGACATTTTTGACACCATGTAACTCCTGCTAGATAATTATTGTTCTTGCATTGTCAGAAATGAGGACATCAATTTAGAACACACTTGATTTTTCAATTCCTCCTTTTAGATATGTCCTCATTAAGAATCTTTCTTTTCCTTGCCAAATGGATGGTTCTCCATAAATATTAAACCTTAATGAGTTTCACTCTTCTCATCCATAAAAGGGTTATAATTGCATCTTCTGATAATTAGAGACTATTAGTCCGTGTGTATGAGTGTGTGTCTGTTCACTGACATAGCACCCAACGAATAGAACTATTATTTTTAGGTGATTCCATGACTCTTTTTACTATTACAAGTCTGTCTGGGAATACTGGAAATACTTAATGGAACTCTCCCATTAAGGAGAAGTTTCCAGTTTGTAATGTCAATAAGCTATTCGCTGAGATAAATCCAAAAATTGTCTCTATACATTTAAGAAGTTGAATATAAGCAATCTTATGTCAAAAATCACATCTTGTGATATTGCATGGAACCAGAGGTAATCCTCAAAGATATGAGGCTATGATATTTTCAGATAAAGCATTTCTCAAGAATTGTGCTACAGAGCTTTGAAAATTTTGTTATACCATGTATGAAAAATCAGGTCACGGGGTCGACAAAAGTTGAAAATCTGAAAGCTGTGCACTTTTTCTGAAACACACACACTTGTCTCACCAGTCTTTCATTTTCTAGAAAGTCTGCTGACTGACAAAATGTCATTTATAAATCTCTCCTTATTTTGAATTGTGGTCAGGAGATACAAACTTTCTTAAATACATTTTTCATATATTTTAGTAGCCTCTGTACCCTCTATTGGCTGCCTCAGTGCTTCTAAGCACTAGCAACAGTGGTTAGCTGCATTCTCAACATATGGAATCATCTGAGTACATACCACATACAGAGTTGGAGGTGGCTATTGTGCCAACCACGGTTTCTCATGCATAAGAAATGTATATTTGGCTATGTCATTTGTCCACCTTTAAAAATCCTCCTGGACTCAGCATGAATAGAGTGTCTTTTAAATAGAATAGAACAGCTTGAGATATTTTATTTTTCCCTCACAACACCCAGAAACACTTGTACAGTTATGAAATAAATTTTGAGGGAGAGAGAGAATAATATGTTTGAAATATCCATAGCTGTTCTCCTTCACTTGTATTTTGAAATGACTAACCTTAATTCACATTGTGAGGTCGATTGTCAAGTAGAAATAAGATCTTGTGAACCTATTTTAATGGCTAAAAATAGTGTCAAAATAAAATTCTAACTAAAACTATACACCTATTTCACTGATGTTATCTTAACAGCGTACAACATATTAGAAGTATTTGCTGCATTTTCTTTTATTATGTGCACTAAAATTCTTTATGACAGAAACATACCAAGTTGTTTGGCAAAATATGGGACTCATTATTGAATGCTTGAATGTATAAGAAAGCAAATTCAGTTAATAATTATTGATTTAAATATAAATTATTTATTCAAAAATATGCAGTATACTGGAGTATAAGGAGACTGAATAAGTGAATATTTTCTTTTTGGCTATCCCCATTAGTTTCTGCTCTGTTCTTTTGCTGATGAAGATTATAAAATAATCAGCAGTAATATCATATAGCTCTATTTACTGTCTAGATCTATAGCACTGATAAATGGAGAACTGCAACAACTTTGGTTTAGCTCTCATTGACTTTTACTTTTTGAAAGACAGTGATAACACTATAGTTATGTCATTCTTTTTTCATCTTCTGACTGCTAAATAAAATTACAGTATTTTAGTAAATTCATGAAACAAAATTGATTAATTTTGAGATAAGTTACTCTAATATGAGAAATATTTTTGAAAAGAAATTTTTTAGGTTTTTCTTCAGTTCACTGTCCTTTCTTCTAATATTTTATTTGCTTCATAGCAATGAATTAGCAATGAATTTAGCAAATACAATGTCACTGAGACTGGAGCCATTCCTGCCACAGGAAGTGGGGGGGGGCATGTTAGCAGACCGAAGCTTAGATAACTCATGTGGATGAAAAAATGTTACCTGTTATATCAGTAAACAAAGGATGTTGTGGCCATCAAGCCATCAGCCACTGTAGCCACCTCTGATTGTGTACCATGAGGGATTCAGAATGGAGAAAAGTAAGATATTGGCCCTATATAATCAAGGTACCTATCAAATGATTTCAGTAAGCCCAGACTTTTGATTTATTTGACATCTAGAAAAGCCATAAATTCATTAACTTGAGAGATCTGTTTTTCTCTAATTAACAGTGGTCTTTTGATGTTCTGCCCACCTGGATTTTGTTGCAAAAATGCTTATATATTCTGAGTCATCCCTTACCTCTTTGGAGAACTGCTCTCAGAGCAGTCCTTAGCAAGTTCATAAGCATAATTTTTAATGCTTAGACTGTGAATTTTTTCCAATCAACACTCCTTTGTCCCTGTAAAAGCTCTGCTTAACCAGAAACCTAGTATATCTAGTCAGCCAGTCTTCAAACACCAAAGCGGACTCTGGGATTTATACTTATTTCTGTGTTCTTTATTCATTTTCTATTTTTTTCTCTTTGTTATTTCTTATACATCATCCTTTAAAATCTGTCTGTCTATTGCTTCATTTTGCAATTCTCTGTAAGCTGGACGGAAACTGCCTGCTTCAGGAAGTATTAGATAAAAGTTTGTAAATTTTCTTCCTTAATTATCTTAAATACTTGGGCATAACAAAATGTTATTTAGCTATTGCAATATGCTATGAATTCTTAGTTTAATGTATATTTTTGGAATCTGTTTAGATTTCAAGTAGACACTTTAGAATTTCCCAAGCTCGAAAAACATTTTATCTAATGTTTTCAAGTGGAAGCCTAGATATTCTGCTAGGTAATTTGAAAGCAACTGCTGATCTTGAAAACCTCTATTTTGGAATATTTCAAGCTTTCCAAACATTGTTGCTCAATTAACATATAAAGAAGCCTCCATTTCATCTGTAGGAATGGAGAGTTTTTCCTATTTTGCTTCTTTGGCTCTCCATAGGCCTTCCCTTCCTTAAAAGTCTATCATTATTCTGGTTAAATATGGCAGACTAAATACAAATGACTATTTTTGCTTCCTCCTGAAACTTAACTAAAATGACAGTTACTTTAGGGAAAAAAGGTTACGAAAGCAAAGAAAATGGATAATATATGAGAGAGCACACTGGAGATATCAATAACACATTTGAAGCTAAAAAATATAGTGATTTATTTAGACATGCAGAGGCAGCCAAAGTTTTGTATTTACAATGGAGGAACCAAGAATCAAGACAAATAATGCTGCAAAACACCAATGTCTCAGGATTTGGAGGTGACAGTTACTTCTGAAGGCTGGAAAATAGATACAGCTAAATAACAGAATCAGAGTGGTCTAGTTGTCCAGATTGTCTCTTTAATACTGCCAAGAAGCAGGTAACTATTGCCTGCAGAGGATACCAACAGAGCTGAGTGTAAGGGCACTGCATTGAACAGAATGAATAATGCAAACGTCTGTGTGAAGAATTTCATTCACTTTCTCCAACTCATTTCCAAGAATTGTGGCCATTATGGTTACAATAGACAGGAGATTAATGATTCTTTCTGGGGATATTGAGTAATCCAAGAAGAAAGACCAAAGAATTTGAAATAATAGGTCCTTCTCCATCCATTGTATTAATGATTGCAAATCACCTGACAAGTTTCAACCTTTGTTACAGAACTTCTAGTCAGTTTTATTGTTGTTGTTTTTCTCTCAGTCATAAATAAGGGTAAATAGGGAAGGAATGTCATGCATTCAAAAAAATCTATAAGATTAAAGATAGAGATCAAAACATAAAAATAACTTAAAGGGAACAGAGAAATTTAGGGAGCAGAAGAAGACTCAGAACTAAGAGAAAATACTGTACCCATGAAACACAAAAAAGAGCATGCTTCTGAAAAGAAGCATTCAGAAATTTAAAAAGAAGAAACTCTGATCCACAGGGGACCCTCAATAGTGCTTAAGTTATTGTTAACTCTTCCAGATATGGGATATTCTTGCCAGTGTGATAAGCAGTCTTGGGTCTGTCCTACTGCAATAAGTACTTTTACTGTTCATTTTGGGCTACCTCGGTAACTCAGTGGTAAAGAATCCACGTGCCAGTGCAGGACACACAGGAGACTCAGGTTCAACCCCGTAATCAGCAAAATTCCTTTGGAGGAGGGCATGGAAACCATTTCAGTATACTTGCCTAGAGAATCCCACTGACAGAAGATCCTCAAGAGCTATAGTCCATAGGGTCGCAAAGGGCTGGACATGATTGAAATGATGTAGTGACACAGGCACACACTGTTTATTTTGGGTGGAAGGTTCTTTCAGATAATTGTTTCAGAGTCATGCAATGTTACAGAGAAAGGAAATAAATGTGTTAAAAATTTGGCTGGTTTGCTTGAAAAATGGGAGAGACCTACATAATAATTATATGGAATAATGTCAACAGTAAAGCTATCATCAGGCTTAGTCCCTCTTGCAGATTATTCTGACAAACTCTGATGCATTCAGAGAAGATAACATAAGTCTAAAAGTTGTTTCTGTTTTTGTTTTGTAGTGGATGTTGATGGCTAAAAAGGAGCTTTGGTTTTTTGGGTAGATTTTTTTTTTGTGGCCACTTCTATTGGTTTTTCATCATCCATCTTTATTCCCTGGCCCATGTAAGTCCTCCCATTTCAGTGGCCTCTGTTGTTTCAGAGCACTGGCTCTGCACATGCACTCCAGAGCCCCAGCTCAGTAATTGGACACGTCAGTCCAGCCTCTCCACATCACGTGGGATCTTCCCAGGCCAGGGATTGAACCAGAGCCCCTTGCACTGCAAGGCGGTGTCTTTACCCACTGGACCACCAGGAAAACCCTTGGGTAGATTTTCAAGAATTAGATAAACTTTGATCAGAAACTACAGATGAAGCATTGACTAGTTCGGGGGCTCTCAGTACCCTGGATTAGGTTGCAATGCTAATGCAGTTGACATACTGCAGAATAAGAAGCTGATCCAAAGTCTGAAAGTCCAGCAACAACACAACTTGTGACAAAAAATTGAAAATAGCAGCTAGCTGCTATGAAACTACTTTCTTCATTCAAGTCCTCTCCTTTCTCCACGACTTCTCCCTCCCCGTGATCCCAATGTCATTTGCTTTAAGGAGGAAGATGTTTAATAATGAGGAAGCTCCCCTTAGGGGAAACTTAAGGTTATATGCACACATCTGAGTATGTCAAGGAGGGAAGGTACTTAAGTTTTACAGCTCTGTTTCATATAGGTGTTCATTATCCTACTCTGTCTTGCTTGGGACATGGAAGACCTATATTTAAATGAGGATCTGAACAGAGTTCACAGTGGGGAGAAGCTGAAATAATCTTGTGAGTTAAGACTTTTGTGCTAATTCAATGTATAATTTTGTGGCTTCTGACACAGGCACACACTGTTTATTTTGGGTGGAAGGTTCTTTCAGATAATTGTTTCAGAGTCATGCAATGTTACAGAGAAAGGAAATAAATGTGTTAAAAATTTGGCTGGTTTGCTTGAAAAATGGGAGAGACCTACATAATAATTATATGGAATAATGTCAACAGTAAAGCTATCATCAGGCTTAGTCCCTCTTGCAGATTATTCTGACAAACTCTGATGCATTCAGAGAAGATAACATAAGTCTAAAAGTTGTTTCTGTTTTTGTTTTGTAGTGGATGTTGATGGCTAAAAAGGAGCTTTGGTTTTTTGGGTAGATTTTTTTTTTGTGGCCACTTCTATTGGTTTTTCATCATCCATCTTTATTCCCTGGCCCATGTAAGTCCTCCCATTTCAGTGGCCTCTGTTGTTTCAGAGCACTGGCTCTGCACATGCACTCCAGAGCCCCAGCTCAGTAATTGGACACGTCAGTCCAGCCTCTCCACATCACGTGGGATCTTCCCAGGCCAGGGATTGAACCAGAGCCCCTTGCACTGCAAGGCGGTGTCTTTACCCACTGGACCACCAGGAAAACCCTTGGGTAGATTTTCAAGAATTAGATAAACTTTGATCAGAAACTACAGATGAAGCATTGACTAGTTCGGGGGCTCTCAGTACCCTGGATTAGGTTGCAATGCTAATGCAGTTGACATACTGCAGAATAAGAAGCTGATCCAAAGTCTGAAAGTCCAGCAACAACACAACTTGTGACAAAAAATTGAAAATAGCAGCTAGCTGCTATGAAACTACTTTCTTCATTCAAGTCCTCTCCTTTCTCCACGACTTCTCCCTCCCCGTGATCCCAATGTCATTTGCTTTAAGGAGGAAGATGTTTAATAATGAGGAAGCTCCCCTTAGGGGAAACTTAAGGTTATATGCACACATCTGAGTATGTCAAGGAGGGAAGGTACTTAAGTTTTACAGCTCTGTTTCATATAGGTGTTCATTATCCTACTCTGTCTTGCTTGGGACATGGAAGACCTATATTTAAATGAGGATCTGAACAGAGTTCACAGTGGGGAGAGAAGCTGAAATAATCTTGTGAGTTAAGACTTTTGTGCTAATTCAATGTATAATTTTTGTGGCTTCTACTGTAGAATATATATCGTTGGTACTAAATACCACTGTGGTAATACAACTGTGGAACTGTGGTAAATGTGAACAGGAATGCCACAGAAACTGGGACAAATGGGAACTGCTCTAGTTGGAGGAGTGATAGCATCTTTGGGGCTCCACAGTCTTAATGATCCTTTGAGATAAACATCTCAATGACTGATGATTTTTCCAATTGTAGCCTTGGCAAAAGAACACTATTTCTTTTCAGAGATATCCTTGTGGTTTGGGACTCTTTCGTGTTCATTATAAACCTACCAGGTCCATGTTTTGGTAAAGCAGTTTTGTTTCTGTGTTCTTGTTGAACTCAAGTGTCTGAAGCATAGCAGCCTTTTTTGTTTTTTACTTTTATTTTAACTTTAACTTTTACAGAGTTTTGTTGCTTACAGATATGTATGTTCCCACCTGAGTCATATGTATATCCTCCCCTTCCCTCCCCTCCACACCATCACACAGCACTCCTGCAGGATCCCCTTTTCTCACAGAGCAATGACTAGAGCTATTTTCTTCACATATGATCGTACAGGCTTTCATGCTACTTCCTTTACGCCTCCCACCCACTATTCATTCCACACAATGTCCGTATGTCCACTGACCATGTCTGTTTCTCCATTGCTTCACTACATGTGCCATCATCACCATCCTACTAGATTCCATATGTCTGTGTTAGTAAATAGTACTTGTCCTTCTCTTTTTGATGGACTTCACTTTTGATGATAGGTTGTAGATCCAGCCACCTTATTAGGTCTGATTCTTCTACATTTCTTTTTACAGCTGTACAGTATTCCATTGTATATATGTACCAGAGCTTCTTTATCCATTCATTCATTGATGGACATCTAGGTTACTTTCATGTTCTAGCTATTGCATAGAGATCTGCAATGAACATTGGGGTACAGGAGTTTCTTTCAGATTTGAATTCATCAGGGTATAACCCTACGAGTGGAATTGCTGGGTCGTGTGGTGCTTCTATTTTTATTTTTTTAAGAAATCTCCATACTGTCTTCCATAGAGGTTGTGACTCATTGACCTGACATTCCAATCTTGGGGTAAGTTAACTTGGACTCAGTGCGTAACAGGTAGAAGGGACCAGCAAGACTCAACTACTAAATAACACTGATATATTAAACAACATCACTGTCATAGACACAGCAGCATATCATTCTTAGGTTTTATATATATATATATATATATATATATATATAGTACTGCCTGAGATTCTGTCTTCCAAGCTTGATGTCCTAGGAAGTCTACTCAATAAAACACAACTCTTCACTTTTATATTCCACTTTTTTTTTCAGTCAACAAGACTAATTAAATTCCAGTTCACCACAGTTTAGTTGATTACTTGATTACCAGAACACAACAAAATTTAAGTAATCTTATGAGGACATAGAACATGAATGTAAGCAAATTTAATAAAAGGAAAATCACGGTAGAAATAAATCAATGGGAGGGTGGAGCTAAGATGGCGGCGTATGGGAGGGTGGAGCTAAGATGGCGGCGTAGAACGATGTGCACATGTCTCTCCTGCAAAATCGCCTGAATTGCAACGAGTTCCTGGGAAACCATCAACAGGAGGAGGTTGGATCTGATCACAGAGAGGATACCCCACATCGAAGAACAAAGGAGAAGCTGCATCAAGACAGTAGGAAGGGCGCAATCGCACTTTTAAAATCAAACCTCATACCCTCCAGAAAGGCTGGGTGGGCCAAAGGTGCAAAGCTTGTTGCAGATCAAGACCCAGGAAAGGAGCAGTGACACCCACAAGGGACTGAGCCAGACCTGCTTTGGAGGGTCCAGGTGCCCCCTTGAGATAGAAGTGCCCTTGAGCAGTCCTCGGAAGGACAGCACTAAGTTTCCTTTGGAGGAGGTTACCATTAACCTGATCACAGAGCCGCCGAGGAGGACTGGAAACTCTGTGTGCACTGTGATCCGGGAGAGGGTAATAGCGATCCTGCATTAGACTGAGCCAGAGTGGTCTGACGTCTCCCGCAGTGGCGGGGGTTGACGGTGGCCTGCAGCAGGGTCGGGGTCATTGCGGAAGTGCTTCCCATAGAGCGTGTGGGAATAAATCCTTTGTGAGACAGACGCCATTTTCCCTACTGTAGTTTGGCTGCTGGGCAAGCTATAGGGAGGGAATTTAGCTCCACCCAGCAAGAAAAGGGATTTGGATTAAGAAACTCCCAGGGCCAGCCTGGGTGGGCCTTTTAGTTCTGGAATAGGCGGAAATAAACAAGCAGTCAAAGAGGTTTTCAGATCCAACCACTGCTAGAGGCAAGAAAAAGACTGATAGTTCCTGAATAGTCAGCAAGAGACAGAAGAACATAAACACTGTTTTCACGTTTTGCCTGAAGCTGAAGTTACTGCTGGATTTTTAAAATTCAGTTTTATTCCTTATTCTTTTTGATTGCTTTTTTTGGTATTGTATTGGTTTGCTTCAATTGTTTTTTTCCCTTTTTTCCAAACCCACTCAGTGTACTCCCCATTTTTTTCTGTGTGTGTTTTTCTTTCTTTTTTTTTTTTTTTTGGATGTGTGAGAGTGGGTGTGTTAATTTCCTTCACTGAATTCTATTGAAGCTACTAATCTTATCAGTAAGACTGAATATATTCAAGTTTACATAACTTTTTTTTCTTTTTCCTTTTAAACCACACATTTTATTTTGGTATAAACTTCTGATTCCCCATTGACCTTTTGAGGTTCTGTGGAGGTTTTGTTTGTTTTTGTCATTTTTGCTTTGTTTTTCTATATTTTTCTATATTCTTATCTCTGTTTTAATTTTTAAATTTTTTCATTTGTACTACTACTTCCTCTATAATTCCTTGCTTTCTCTGAAGATCCTTTCCTATAGCACTAAACTCTAATACATACAAATCTTTATCTCCCTATATTTAACTTTGCAGTATTATTCTATATTTCTCTTCTATCCTCCCTTTCTCTTTTTCCCTTTTCCCACCATATTTCTTAGGCTGTTCTGTCCTCATTGCCTTATCCCCAACAGGGACTCTGCTCTAGCATGATTCTCCAATTGGTACTCTACTTAGTTTGGTTATTAACTGGTGGATATCATTCTTGGTTTTCTCTATTCGTTGTGCTAACATATTGTACTGCATTTTTGGCTGGAATGCTTGGGTTATGTTACAGCTGTATATGTTTATGTGTATAATTCAATACACTGGATAGTATTTGCATAATATTTTTATTGCCATTTGTCAAAGGTATACCTTTTGATTCTCATTCTTGTATATATGTTAAACATCATTTAATGCCATAACAAACCAGCCGTCAAATCTTCATTCCCTGGTCAGGCAACAAGCCCTGGGACTTTCGGGAGGGAGCACTGACTTGAAAACTCTACAATACTAGGGAACACCTAACACTAGTGAGCAGTATTCAAATGAGAACACCAACAAAGGTAATCACTTGTATCCAAGTCCTGACATCACCCAACCACCAGCATCACCCAGAATAAGAAGCCCCATCCAAACAACAAACACCAACAGATGTAACTCAAAGTCTGGGAAAAGGAAATCCCAAAGAGAGTCAGTTAAAAAATTAATAAAAACTATGAAAGAGCAGAGAAATGCCACACAAGTGAAGGAACAATCTACAAACACACAAGATCAAATCAATGAAGAGAATTTGGAAAAACTGTATAAAAGTGATTTCAGAAGAATGATAGTAAAGATGATCAAAAACACTGAAAACAGAATTTTAGATAAACTGCAAGACACAACTAACACACTGAATTAGGAAATACAAGAACTTACAAAAAAACTAACAGAGACAAACAGCTCAATTGCTGAACTTAAAAGCATTGTAGAAGGAATCAAGAGCAGAGTATCTGAGACAAAAGACCAAATAAGCGAGCTGGAAGATAGTATTGTGGAAGTAACTGCTAAAAAACAGAATCTAGCTCAAAGAATGAAAAGAGCAGAGGATAGCCTCAGAGACCTCTGGGATAATATCAAACACACTAATACTCGAATTATAGGGGTTCCAGAAGAAGAATAAAAAAAGAAAGGCTATGAGAAAATTTTTGAAGTGATTCTAGTTGAAAATTTCACCAACATGGGAAAAGAAATAGTCAATCAAGTCCAAGAAGCACAAAGAGTACCATACAGAATCAATTCGAGAAGAAACACACCAAGACACATATTAATGAAGCTAACACAAATTAAACGCAAAGACAGAATTCTCAAAGCAGCAAGGGAAAAGCAGCTAGTGACATACAAGGGAAAACCCATACGTTTAACAGCTGATCTTTCCACAGAAACTCTGCAGGCCAGAAGAGAAAGGCACGACACATTTAAACGGCTAAAAGAGAATAATCTGCAACAAAGAATCCTCTACCCTGCAAGGATCTCATTCAAAATTGATGGAGAAATCAAAAGCTTTACAGATAAGCAAAAATTAAAAGAATTTAGTCACACCAAACCAACCTTACAACAAGTGTTAAAGGGACTTATATAGACAACAAGTATAAAAGGAGAAGATTCACAAAACAACCCCTTCATAACATCTAAGTAGGTGACAATAGGATCATTTGTATCAATGATTACTTTGAATGTAAATGGACTAAATACCCCAACCAAAAGACACAGAGTGGCTGAATGGATTCATAAACACGACCCATACATATGCTGCCTCCAGGAAACTCACTTCAGACCTAGAGACACTCCTAGACTGAAAGTGAGAGGCTGGAAAAAGATATTCCATGCAAATGGAAATTAAAAGAAAGCTGGAGTAGCAATCCTCATATCAGACAAAATAGACTTCAAAATAAAGAAGATTGGAAAAGACAAGGCAGGACACTACATAATGATCAAGGGATTGATCCAAGAAGAAGACATAACAATCATAAATATCTATGCACCCAACACGGGAGCACCTCAATATATAAGACAAACACTTTCAGACATAAAAGAAGGCATCGACACTAACACAATCATAGTGGGAGACTTTAACACTCCTCTCACACCAATGGACAGACCATCCAAACAGAAAATTAATAAAGAAACACAAGCCTTAAATGCCACACTAGAAGAAATGGACCTCATGGATATCTTTAGGACCTTCCATCCAAAAGCAGAAGAATACACTTTCTTCTTAAGTGCTCATGGAACATTCTCCAGGATAGACCACATCTTGGGACATAAATCAAACCTCAGTCAATTCAAGAAAACTGAAACTCTATCAACCATCTTCTCGGACCACAATGCAGTGAGACTAGAGATCAACTACAGGAAAAAAACGCTAAAAACACAAACACATGTAGATTAAACAACACACATGTAAAAAACCAACTGATTACTGAGCCAATGAAAGGCGAAATAAAACAACTCTTCAAAGAAAACGACAATGAACACACGACGGTGCAAAACCTATGGGATACTGCAAAAGCAGTTCTAAGAGTGAAGTTTATAGCAATTCAATCCCACCTCAAGAAACTAAAATCTCAATTAGACTACCTAACCTTACGCTTAAAACAACTGGAGAAAGAAGAACAAAAACCCTAAAGCTAGCAGAGGAAGGGAAATCATAAAGATCAGAGCAGAAATAAATGAAAAAGAAACGAAAGAAACAATAGCAAAGATAAATAAAACAAAAAGCTGGTTCTTTGAAAAGGTAAATAAAATTGACACACCACTGGCCAGACTCATCAAGAAAAAGAGAGACAAGAACCAGATCACCAAAATCAAAAATGAAAATGGAGAGATTACAGTAGATAATGCAGAAATCCAAAGGATTATAAGAGATTATTATGAACAGCTCTATGGCAACAAACTGGACAACCTGGAAGAAATGGACCATTTCTTAAAGAAGATTAATCTCTCAAGACTCAACCAGGAAGAAATAGAAACTATGAACAAGACAACCACAAGCTCAGAGATCAACGTTGTGATCGAAAATCTACCCAAAAATAAAAGCCCAGGGCCAGATGGTTTCACAAGTGAATTCTACCAAACATTTAAAGAAGAGCTAATGCCTGTCTTTCTAAAACTCTTCCAAAAAATTGCACAGGAAGGAACACTTCTAAACACATTCTATGAGGCCGCCATCAACCTGATACCAAAGCCAGGCAAAGACAACACAAAAAAAGAAAATTATAGACCAATTTCACTGATGAATCTAGATGCCAAAATCCTCAAGAAAATCCTAGCAAACAGAATTCAACAACACATCACAAAGCTCATACATCACGATCAAGTCTGGTTCATCCCAGGCATGCAAGGATTCTTCAATATCTGCAAATCAATCAATGTGATACACCATATCAACAAATTGAGAGACAAAAATCACATGATCATCTCAATAGATGCAGAAAAAGCCTTCGACAAAGTACACCATTCATTTATGATAAAAATTCTTCAGAAAATGGGCATAGAAGGAACCTATCTCAACATAGTGAAAGCCATATATGAGAAGCCCACAGCAAACATTATCCTCAATGGTGAAAAACTGAAAGCATTTCCTCAAAGATCAGGAAAAGCCAGGCGTGTCCACTTTCACCACTATTATTAAACATAGTCCTGGAAGTTCTAGCAACAGCAATAAGAGAAGAGAAAGAAATAAAAGGAATCCAGATTGGAAAGGAAGAAATCAAAATCTCTCTATTTGCAGATGACACAATATTATGCATAGAAAATCCCAAAGACACTATTGCAAGACTACTAGAGTTAATCAGCGAATTCAGCAAAGTCGCAGGATTCAAAATCAATATACAGAAATCACTGGCATTCCTATACACAAACAATGAAAAATCAAAAACGAAATCAACGAGGCAATCCCCTTCACCATTGCAACCAAAAATAATAAAATATCTAGGAATAAACGTACACAACAAAACAAAAGAACTGTACACTGAAAATTACAAGACAATCATGAGAGACATTAAAGAAGACTTAAACAGACGGAGAGATATTCCATGTTCTTGGGTCGGAAGAATCAATACTGTGAAAATGACCACACTACCAAATGTCATCTATAGATTCATTGCGATCCCTATCAAACTACCACTGAGATTCTTCACAGAACTAGACCAAAGGATAACACAGTTCATATGGAAACAAAAAGACCTCAAATAGCCAAAGCTATCCTGAGGAAGAAGAATGGAGCTGGAGGAATCAGCCTTCCTAACTTCAGACTCTACTACAAAGCAACAGTCATCAAGACAGTATGGTACTGGCACAAAACAGAATTCCAATTTCACTGATGAATCTAGATGCCAAAACCCAAAACCAAAAGCCCTAAAATACATCACGATCAAGTCTGGTTCATCCCAGGCATGCAAGGATTCTTCAATATCTGCAAATCAATCAATGTGATACACCATATCAACAAATTGAGAGACAAAAATCACATGATCATCTCAATAGATGCAGAAAAAGCCTTCGACAAAGTACACCATTCATTTATGATAAAAATTCTTCAGAAAATGGGCATAGAAGGAACCTATCTCAACATAGTGAAAGCCATATATGAGAAGCCCACAGCAAACATTATCCTCAATGGTGAAAAACTGAAAGCATTTCCTCAAAGATCAGGAAAAGCCAGGCGTGTCCACTTTCACCACTATTATTAAACATAGTCCTGGAAGTTCTAGCAACAGCAATAAGAGAAGAGAAAGAAATAAAAGGAATCCAGATTGGAAAGGAAGAAATCAAAATCTCTCTATTTGCAGATGACACAATATTATGCATAGAAAATCCCAAAGACACTATTGCAAGACTACTAGAGTTAATCAGCGAATTCAGCAAAGTCGCAGGATTCAAAATCAATATACAGAAATCACTGGCATTCCTATACACAAACAATGAAAAATCAAAAACGAAATCAACGAGGCAATCCCCTTCACCATTGCAACCAAAAATAATAAAATATCTAGGAATAAACGTACACAACAAAACAAAAGAACTGTACACTGAAAATTACAAGACAATCATGAGAGACATTAAAGAAGACTTAAACAGACGGAGAGATATTCCATGTTCTTGGGTCGGAAGAATCAATACTGTGAAAATGACCACACTACCAAATGTCATCTATAGATTCATTGCGATCCCTATCAAACTACCACTGAGATTCTTCACAGAACTAGACCAAAGGATAACACAGTTCATATGGAAACAAAAAGACCTCAAATAGCCAAAGCTATCCTGAGGAAGAAGAATGGAGCTGGAGGAATCAGCCTTCCTAACTTCAGACTCTACTACAAAGCAACAGTCATCAAGACAGTATGGTACTGGCACAAAAACAGAAATATCGACCAATGGAACAAGATTGAGAACCCAGAGATAAACCCACACACCTATGAGTACCTTATTTTTGACAATGCAGATGAACATATAAAATGGGACAAAGACAACCTCTTCAACAAATGGTGCTGGGAAAATTGGACAGCTACATGCAAAAAAATGAAGTTGGAACATTCCCTGACACCATACACAAAGATCAACTCAAAATGGATTAAAGACCTAAATGTAAGGCCAGAAACCATCAAACTCTTAGAGGAGAATATAGGCAAAACCCTCAAGGACATCAATCAAAGCAAGATCTTCTCTGACCCACCTACTAGAATAGCGGAACTAAAAAGACAAATGAACATGTGGGACCTCATGAAACTTAAAAGCTTTTGTACAGCAAAAGAAATTACAAAAAAGCTGGAAAGACAGCCCACAGAGTGGGAGGAAATCATAGCAAATGAAACAACAGACAAAGAATTCATCTCCAAAATCTACAAGCAACTCAGACAACTCAGCACTGGAAAAACGAACAACCCAATCAAAAAATGGGGAAAAGATCTAAAGAGACTCCTCTCCAAAGAGGACATACAGATGGCCCAAAAGCACATGAAACGATGCTCAACTTCACTTATAATTAGGGAAATTCAAATCAAAACTACAATGAGATATCACCTCACACCCGTCAGAATGGCCATCATCCACAAATCGACAGACAATAAATGCTGGAGAGGGTGCGGAGAAAAGGGAACTCTTTTGCATTGCTGGTGGGAATGTAAATCATAAAAAAAAAAGGAATAAACGTACACAACAAAACAAAAGAACTGTACACTGAAAATTACAAGACAATCATGAGAGACATTAAAGAAGACTTAAACAGACGGAGAGATATTCCATGTTCTTGGGTCGGAAGAATCAATACTGTGAAAATGACCACACTACCAAATGTCATCTATAGATTCATTGATCCCTATCAAACTACCACTGAGATTCTTCACAGAACTAGACCAAAGGATAACACAGTTCATATGGAAACAAAAAGACCTCAAATAGCCAAAGCTATCCTGAGGAAGAAGAATGGAGCTGGAGGAATCAGCCTTCCTAACTTCAGACTCTACTACAAAGCAACAGTCATCAAGACAGTATGGTACTGGCACAAAAACAGAAATATCGACCAATGGAACAAGATTGAGAACCCAGAGATAAACCCACACACCTATGAGTACCTTATTTTTGACAATGCAGATGAACATATAAAATGGGACAAAGACAACCTCTTCAACAAATGGTGCTGGGAAAATTGGACAGCTACATGCAAAAAAATGAAGTTGGAACATTCCCTGACACCATACACAAAGATCAACTCAAAATGGATTAAAGACCTAAATGTAAGGCCAGAAACCATCAAACTCTTAGAGGAGAATATAGGCAAAACCCTCAAGGACATCAATCAAAGCAAGATCTTCTCTGACCCACCTACTAGAATAGCGGAACTAAAAAGACAAATGAACATGTGGGACCTCATGAAACTTAAAAGCTTTTGTACAGCAAAAGAAATTACAAAAAAGCTGGAAAGACAGCCCACAGAGTGGGAGGAAATCATAGCAAATGAAACAACAGACAAAGAATTCATCTCCAAAATCTACAAGCAACTCAGACAACTCAGCACTGGAAAAACGAACAACCCAATCAAAAAATGGGGAAAAGATCTAAAGAGACTCCTCTCCAAAGAGGACATACAGATGGCCCAAAAGCACATGAAACGATGCTCAACTTCACTTATAATTAGGGAAATTCAAATCAAAACTACAATGAGATATCACCTCACACCCGTCAGAATGGCCATCATCCACAAATCGACAGACAATAAATGCTGGAGAGGGTGCGGAGAAAAGGGAACTCTTTTGCATTGCTGGTGGGAATGTAAATTGATACAGCCTCTATGGAAGACAGTATGGAGATTCCTTAAAAAACTAAAAATAGAAGCACCATACGACCCAGCAATCCCATTCTGAGGCTTATACACTGATGAAATCAAATCTGAAAGAAGCACCTGTACCCCAATGTTCATTACAGCTCCCTATACAATAGCCAGAACATGGAAGCAGCCTAGATATCCATCGAGGAACGAATGGATAAAGAGGCGCTGGTACATATATACAATGGATTAGTACACAGGTGTAAAGAGAAATGCAGAAGTATCAGCCCTCATGAGGTGGCTGGATCTAGAACGTCTCATCAAAAGTGAAGTCAGTCAGAAAGAGAAGGACAAATACAGTATACTAACACATATATATGGAATCTAGTAGGATGGTGATGATGGCACATGCAGTGAAGCAACAGAAAGACAGACATGGACTGTGGACATATGGACATTGTGGGGAAGGAACAGAGAGTGGGAGGCGTAAAGGAAGTAGCATATAGGCCTGTACTCTCATAAGTGAAGAAAATAGCTCTAGTCATTGCTCTGTGAGAAAAGGGGATCCTTCAGGGGTGCTGTGTGATGTTCGGGAGGGGTGGGAATGGGGGATATACATATGACTCAGGTGGGAACATACGTATCTGTAAGCAACAAAAATCTGTAAAAGTTAAAAGCAAAATAAAGGTTTTAAAAAAAAAAAAAGAACAGAAATAAATCAGTGAGTTTCCTGAATACCCTAGTGTTTGCCAACATTATGCTAAATAAATAGTGGATAAAACGTTCCTTCCCCAAGAGGTTCAAATCTACTTTGGTGATGTGTTAACCTGCATAAACATAAACAGAGTAAATATCTAATGTTTACAATTACAAGTCAATCTTTAAATCGATCAAAAGAAAATGGCAAGGTCTATAAACCTCAAAATCTTTTTTCTCAAAGACATTTCTGCTTTCTTTTGAGTTAAGCCTCAGGCAGAATTCCTAGGAAAATCTTCAGCTGGTAGTGAACCTTTATCCTGGTTATTATCACATACCAGTCATGAAACCATATTTATAGCATTTGTCAAGTGCCTTACCTTGAAGAATGGCAAGTGCTACAAGAGTTGAAAGAACATTAAATATGTAAAGGGATTCCTTGACTTAACACTAAGCATTTTCAGTTCCACTTAAACTTTTGGTATTACCATCTCTTTTTAATGCAAATTGTTCTACAGTATAAGAATTTCCCAGTTATGGGGACCTTCACGGCTGGCAAAGCTTAGACTAACTCATCTGCAGTATGCAGCTGGTTTGCTGCATTATCTGGATACTTCAGAGTGGCAGTGAAATCAGCCTGACTCTGCTTAATATGATAACTCATAGTTTGTGCCAGCCTTTCAACTAATGTGCTGTCTGTGTGTGTGTCTGTGTGTGTGTGTGTATGTGTCTAGGTACTTTTTTTTTTTTACATGATTTTTGATGGGAAATCATAGACAAAAAATAAAAATTACAGAATTCAAACTAGTAAGAACTTTTGAAAATTTCTTCAGAAGGAGTGATATTGCCAAAATTAAATCACTTCAATTCAATTTTAATTAAATATCTGAGTCATTTTCCTCTTTTAATGCACTATTTTATGAGAATAATTTCTAAAGTACAACTTTTGACTCTAAGATTTCATTTCATCATTTTTTTTTAATATTGAGACTAAGTTAGCTCTTAGTTCAAGGTCTTCTAAAGATTCAATGAAATTTAAAATGTAAAAAAGGACATACAATTGAGATAGCAGAGTCAATAGTGTTATAAATGTAGAGCCAATCAATACACAACAGCTACAGTGACAAACTACTAGAAGCCCATATGTCATTGAGAGTCTATCAATACCCTAGTGTTTGCCAACATTATGCTAAATAAATAGTGGATAAAACGTTCCTTCCCCAAGAGGTTCAAATCTACTTTGGTGATGTGTTAACCTGCATAAACATAAACAGAGTAAATATCTAATGTTTACAATTACAAGTCAATCTTTAAATCGATCAAAAGAAAATGGCAAGGTCTATAAACCTCAAAATCTTTTTTCTCAAAGACATTTCTGCTTTCTTTTGAGTTAAGCCTCAGGCAGAATTCCTAGGAAAATCTTCAGCTGGTAGTGAACCTTTATCCTGGTTATTATCACATACCAGTCATGAAACCATATTTATAGCATTTGTCAAGTGCCTTACCTTGAAGAATGGCAAGTGCTACAAGAGTTGAAAGAACATTAAATATGTAAAGGGATTCCTTGACTTAACACTAAGCATTTTCAGTTCCACTTAAACTTTTGGTATTACCATCTCTTTTTAATGCAAATTGTTCTACAGTATAAGAATTTCCCAGTTATGGGGACCTTCACGGCTGGCAAAGCTTAGACTAACTCATCTGCAGTATGCAGCTGGTTTGCTGCATTATCTGGATACTTCAGAGTGGCAGTGAAATCAGCCTGACTCTGCTTAATATGATAACTCATAGTTTGTGCCAGCCTTTCAACTAATGTGCTGTCTGTGTGTGTGTCTGTGTGTGTGTGTGTATGTGTCTAGGTACTTTTTTTTTTTTACATGATTTTTGATGGGAAATCATAGACAAAAAATAAAAATTACAGAATTCAAACTAGTAAGAACTTTTGAAAATTTCTTCAGAAGGAGTGATATTGCCAAAATTAAATCACTTCAATTCAATTTTAATTAAATATCTGAGTCATTTTCCTCTTTTAATGCACTATTTTATGAGAATAATTTCTAAAGTACAACTTTTGACTCTAAGATTTCATTTCATCATTTTTTTTTAATATTGAGACTAAGTTAGCTCTTAGTTCAAGGTCTTCTAAAGATTCAATGAAATTTAAAATGTAAAAAAGGACATACAGTTGAGATAGCAGAGTCAATAGTGTTATAAATGTAGAGCCAATCAATACACAACAGCTACAGTGACAAACTACTAGAAGCCCAGGCTTCATATACTGTCATTGAAGTCTTCCTTCTATCCCTACTAGTCTATCGATCAATTTTCGGGTTGGAGACTAGGACAGAGATCACCTATGGCATAAATATATGTAGCAAATGATACATTTAAAAGTCATGACTTCCTTAGTTTATTTATCCTGGCTCTAAGAAACTTAAAATTCTTGAGATTTTTAATCTCCTTCATTCAAGTTACTAATTACTTGCAAGAAAACTGAATGAAATGAGAGCTAAATGAAATAATGGATAAAAAAATAGTGATTGAATGTGTGTATAAACAGGAAAAAAATAATTCTGGCTAAGTAGATGAAAAACATGGATTTGGGGGCATCTGACTTAAAATTTGAAGTGTGAGGATTTTCATGAAGGCAAAATGGAGGAAAACATTTCAGGTTGAGAGAAAATTGCATATGGAAAATGTCAGTCCGATGCCTGGCATGGAGGAACAAGTCATAAGATACATTTTTCTTTTTATGACCAAATACACAGAAAATGCATGCTCAGCAGTAGGAATTGACTAGTTGAGGTGTATGGCTTGCTAGCATGGAAGGTGTATAAAGGAATGCTGGAAAGATATAGGGAACTGTGTCTTAAATCCAGAGTATGTCGACTCCTTTACATACTTTTAATGTGATCTTTGATAAATCGCTTACAATCTGTGCCTGAATTTCCTTATTTGTGGAATGAGAACTATGTTAGTTTCCTAGAGTTGTTGTAACAAAGTACCATAAACTTGGTAGCTTAAAACAACAAAAATGCATTGTTTCAGAATTCTGCAGGCTAGAAATCCAAAATTAAATCACTTCAATTCAAATTAAATTAAATATCTGACTCCTTTTCCTCTTTTAATGCACTATTTTATGAGAATAATTTCTAAAGTACAACTTTTGACTCTAAGATTTCATTTCATCATTTTTTTTTAATATTGAGACTAAGTTAGCTCTTAGTTCAAGGTCTTCTAAAGATTCAATGAAATTTAAAATGTAAAAAAGGACATACAGTTGAGATAGCAGAGTCAATAGTGTTATAAATGTAGAGCCAATCAATACACAACAGCTACAGTGACAAACTACTAGAAGCCCAGGCTTCATATACTGTCATTGAAGTCTTCCTTCTATCCCTACTAGTCTATCGATCAATTTTCGGGTTGGAGACTAGGACAGAGATCACCTATGGCATAAATATATGTAGCAAATGATACATTTAAAAGTCATGACTTCCTTAGTTTATTTATCCTGGCTCTAAGAAACTTAAAATTCTTGAGATTTTTAATCTCCTTCATTCAAGTTACTAATTACTTGCAAGAAAACTGAATGAAATGAGAGCTAAATGAAATAATGGATAAAAAAATAGTGATTGAATGTGTGAGTAAACAGGAAAAAAATAATTCTGGCTAAGTAGATGAAAAACATGGATTTGGGGGCATCTGACTTAAAATTTGAAGTGTGAGGATTTTCATGAAGGCAAAATGGAGGAAAACATTTCAGGTTGAGAGAAAATTGCATATGGAAAATGTCAGTCCGATGCCTGGCATGGAGGAACAAGTCATAAGATACATTTTTCTTTTTATGACCAAATACACAGAAAATGCATGCTCAGCAGTAGGAATTGACTAGTTGAGGTGTATGGCTTGCTAGCATGGAAGGTGTATAAAGGAATGCTGGAAAGATATAGGGAACTGTGTCTTAAATCCAGAGTATGTCGACTCCTTTACATACTTTTTATGTGATCTTTGATAAATCGCTTACAATCTGTGCCTGAATTTCCTTATTTGTGGAATGAGAACTATGTTAGTTTCCTAGAGTTGTTGTAACAAAGTACCATAAACTTGGTAGCTTAAAACAACAAAAATGCATTGTTTCAGAATTCTGCAGGCTAGAAATCCAAAAATCAATACTTGGAAGTCTGTAGGGAAATGCTTCTTTGCCTTTTTCTAGCTTCTCATTGTTTGCTTACAATTTTTGCTGTCCTTGGCTTGTAGCTGCATACCTCTGATATCTGTTTTAACTGTCACATAGCATTCTTCCTTTCTGTCTCCAGTTTCATATGATGTCTTATCAGAATTCCCTAGTCACATTTCATTAGCAGCACCTTACCCCAGTATGACTTTATCTTAACTGAATAATCTGCAATGATCCTATATCTAAATAAAGTTGTATTCTTAGGTACTGGATGTTGGGATTTCAATGTATTTTTTAAGGAAACAGAATTCAACCAGATAAAGACACTATAATATCGACATATTTCATTGCAATGTTGAGAGGCTTACATATGATAGCATATGATTATGTAAGCTTGTTGTAAATACAAAATTAATTGAATGTATGTTATATGCTGAGTACAGCTGTGAAATCATATGAAATAGCTGTCTCCCAGATAGATTCGCACTCATTTTAATACATGGAAAAAGTAAGCTACAAAGATATTAACAGCCTTGCAGAAGGTCACATAAGTAGTAAGAGGGATAGCCAGGGTCCAAAACCATGAATGATGGTTATACCACAGATTCTTGAATTCTTCCCTCTATGTTTCTCAACAATAGCATGCAGATAAATAAATAAAGATCTATTTCCATACTTCTACCTTTAGATATCCTAGTTCTTCCTGAAACCATAAAATGTTTTACAATGACTCAAGGGGAAATTATCTACTAAAATAAACTGACAGTGCTCAAACCTGAAAGTCTGCTTTTTAGGTCCTTAATCCTTATGCCTTAGAAAAATGAAGGGACAGTTTTCTTCTATTTTCTTAATTTCCTTGCCTAAAATGGGTGATCAGAAATAGAAAAATTCCCATACCTTGATTTTTTATATAATCATAAAATTTGATTAAAAACAAAGGAAGTGTTTAGATTTTAAAAATGTGACTTGTAAAATCCCATATCAAATTTATAATTTTCAGAGGTGTGTCACCATGAAGTAAAGGTCACTTATGTATAGCTATTAGCAGAAACCCTTTCTGTCTGTATATTCTATCCTGTTGCTTGTCCTTTGTTCATTTGGTTCCTATTATTCTCTCTTCTATGCACATGATGGAAGGAGGTCATCCTATAAAAGTTGCATGTGTCACACAATTTATCTCAGCCTGCATTTTGTGCTCTAAGGGGACTGAAATTTCACTCAGAGGAAGTTTGTGCCCATTCTAAGAATGTCATTCACCTAAAACATCCATCACTGTTATTATATGTAGTGAATTATTAATTGAATATTTGGAGACAATATAACAAACAAGGAAGACAGAGATTAGTTCTTTGTAAGTATTAGTAGTTATAATGGTTGAAACTATAACCAGCCATACATTCAAGATATTGGTGTGCGGTAGATTACCAAGGCTCTTAATGTGAAACAATGTTGTGAAGTTGCTTACACCTGTCTCCTGAATAACAGACCTGTTCTTCCAACTTGCTATGGGACATCTCCATATGAGAATGGCACAGAAACTTTAACTCATTGGGTGCCAAAATATACATAATCTTTTCCTAAGTAACTCTTTGGACTATAATGATGCATTGAGTGGGCTTCCTGGACCTGTTTTCCATAATTGCAATTTGGTATAGAATGCTTTCAAAGTCTTTAGGTAACCTTTTCATTTGGCTCACTTTTGATGAATTGGACTGTATTTATTTTTAGCAATGTTAATTTTCTCTCCTTCTAGTTTTGTCTTTATTTCTTTTTTTCCCCCTTTACTTTCTTGAACATCTACATCTCTGCTTGTGTTATTTCTTCATTTGAGTGTGTGCATCAATAAATTAAAATCCTGGCTAAACAAGCTCAAAGTAAAAGAGATAAAATTTGTGATTAACAGAGGTAGCAGGTAGGGAGAGGGAACACTATATGAAGGCACTCAAAAGATACTACAAATTTCCAGTTGTAAGATAAGTAAATACTAGCAATATAATGAAAGCATGGTAAATGTAATTAATATTGCTGTATGTCGTATATGAAAGTTGTTAAGATAAAAACTCCTAGAGCTTCTCATTATACACATTTTTATTTTTCTTTCATATCTATATGAAATGAAAAATGTTCTAAATTAAATTTGTTAAACTGATCTTGTTCTAATTATTTCATGATGTATGTGAGTCATATCATTATGTTGCATACCTACAATGTATGCAGTGCTTTAAGTCAGTTATATAGTAGTAAAGTTAAGGAAACAAATTTAAAAATAAGTGCTACCAAAAAGAGATTTTCCACAAGTTTCACTGCATTTAGTTTGTCGGTGTATGTTCTTTAGTTCTTGTTTGTTTTCTCCATTCATTTCCATTTTTCCTACCTCCCTTGACCTATGCCTTTTTTTTTTTAACCTTTGGAGGAGGCCAGTTTATTCCAGAAGTATCTATTTGTAAACAATATATATTGAAGAGAAATGAGTGGAACTATTTTCTAAGGAAACAATTTTTTTTTTTTTTTCAGAACTTGGGTTTTGCTGATGACTGTGTTTCAGTTTTATTGCTCCCTATCTACTGAAGAAAGACAGATGCTAAATTGTTGGCAATGTAAATACTTTCTTCTCTACCAGACTCTCTTTTCTGCAAGCAATGAAGATTTATCTCCTTGCAAGTATAGATTATCTCTGTTAGTCTTTACTTAGTAATAGCTCCTAAATTTCTGTAACAAAAAAGTTCAGGCAAACTCCTATCATTGTGATCTGTCACTGTCACTGACATGAAATTTAGGCTTTATACTTCAGATTGTACTTCTCATCTTAAGACGGAATTTTGCAGTTCTGAAATCTTAATGTCTTTTCTATATTGCTTTCTACTACAATTCTACTTGATGCTAATTTGGTATCAAGCAGGTTTTTCATAAATAAATGAATAATTGTTTTAAGATTTCAGTTGTTTTCTGGTTTCACCAACAATGGATTTTAGGATTGTTTATAATTTTCTTGTTTGTTATTGTGGAAAATTCCAAGAGGTGAAGTAGCTAAGTTTATTTCACCATATTTATTATTTGGGATTATGACTTGAATGTGACAAATGATTTTAAGATAAAAACTCCTAGAGCTTCTCATTATACACATTTTTATTTTTCTTTCATATCTATATGAAATGAAAAATGTTCTAAACTAAATTTGTTAAACTGATCTTGTTCTAATTATTTCATGATGTATGTGAGTCATATCATTATGTTGCATACCTACAATGTATGCAGTGCTTTAAGTCAGTTATATAGTAGTAAAGTTAAGGAAACAAATTTAAAAATAAGTGCTACCAAAAAGAGATTTTCCACAAGTTTCACTGCATTTAGTTTGTCGGTGTATGTTCTTTAGTTCTTGTTTGTTTTCTCCATTCATTTCCATTTTTCCTACCTCCCTTGACCTATGCCTTTTTTTTTTTAACCTTTGGAGGAGGCCAGTTTATTCCAGAAGTATCTATTTGTAAACAATATATATTGAAGAGAAATGAGTGGAACTATTTTCTAAGGAAACAATTTTTTTTTTTTTTTCAGAACTTGGGTTTTGCTGATGACTGTGTTTCAGTTTTATTGCTCCCTATCTACTGAAGAAAGACAGATGCTAAATTGTTGGCAATGTAAATACTTTCTTCTCTACCAGACTCTCTTTTCTGCAAGCAATGAAGATTTATCTCCTTGCAAGTATAGATTATCTCTGTTAGTCTTTACTTAGTAATAGCTCCTAAATTTCTGTAACAAAAAAGTTCAGGCAAACTCCTATCATTGTGATCTGTCACTGTCACTGACATGAAATTTAGGCTTTATACTTCAGATTGTACTTCTCATCTTAAGACGGAATTTTGCAGTTCTGAAATCTTAATGTCTTTTCTATATTGCTTTCTACTACAATTCTACTTGATGCTAATTTGGTATCAAGCAGATTTTTCATAAATAAATGAATAATTGTTTTAAGATTTCAGTTGTTTTCTGGTTTCACCAACAATGGATTTTAGGATTGTTTATAATTTTCTTGTTTGTTATTGTGGAAAATTCCAAGAGGTGAAGTAGCTAAGTTTATTTCACCATATTTATTATTTGGGATTATGACTTGAATGTGACAAATGATTTTAAAATAAAATCTGTAGATATTCCACAAGATTTTAGTTACCCAAACATTGGAGTTGCATTGTTCTTGGGTACACTATTATTAAAAAAAAAAAAAAAGAAATGTAATTCAAGTACCATAAATTTATTCTTTTAAAGTATATAATTTAATGTTTTTTAGTATATTCATTATTTCATACAACTATCACCAGTATCTAATTCCAGAAGACTTTCATCACTCCAGAGAAAAACCTTGTACACGTCAGTGGTCACCTACCTTTCTTTCCTCTTTACAGCTCCTGGCAACTGATTTACTTTTTGTCTCTACAGATTTACCATTTTGAACATTTACTATAAATGGAGCCAAATGTAGCCTTTTGTCTCTGGTTTTTTTCACTTAGAGCTAATGTTTCCAAGGTCTATCCATGGTATATTAGTATTTCTTTTCTTTTTATTGCTGAAAAATACTTCAATATATAAACAGATCATATTTTGTTTATCCATTTATTAGTTGATGGAAATTTGGTTTGTTTGCAAAAAAACTGGAATTGGGTAGAAAACAAAATAGTCATATAATGTTTATAAGTGTTTATTCACTTACAATATGTAATACCCTATTAGGAATCATGCATGTAGTACTTCTAAATATGAAATAACATAGGTGGTGGTGTTTAGTTGCTCAATTGTGTCTGACACTTTTGTGGCACCAAGGACTGTAGAGATTTTCTGGGCAAGAATACTAAAGTGGGTTGCCATTTGCTCCTCCAGGGGATCTTCCTAACCCAAAGATTAAACCTATATATTTGCATCCCCTGCATTGCAAGCAGATTTTTCTTTTCTTTTCTTTTCTTTTTTTTTACCACTGACTCACTAGGGAAACAACCTTACAAAGTAGTTATTATTTTACTGGATAGGAAACTAAAGCTAAGAGAACTGGCTTGGCCCAATGTTACAGGCCTCAGATGAGTAAGCAGAGATCCCAGGCATAGGAAGTTTGAAGTCTATGTTTTCACTGATATGCTATGCTTTATCATGTTACATTACATGCAACCAGAGTGGTATGTATGATATCAGATGGGTTACTGGGCAATAAGGAGGCATATCTTAATTAATTCTTTCCTGATAAAATATAGAAAACTGAATGAATATCATGGCACATCAGTGAATTCAATTAACCTGAAAGTTATTGAGAAATTTCAAGAAATTATGAACTTTTCCTATTAAAATTATATGTTCCCTGAAGTTATCTTACTTTCTAAAATTTGTATTAAATTTTAGGTGTATCAGAAATTATTTCCAAACTCTGTCAATTCTGCCAATGCTTTGAAAGTTAAAAAGAAGAAATCCAAGTTTTGTTTTATATGAATTCTGTTTTGTCACCTTTCATTTATAAAAATTCGTTTAATATGTATGTGTCAGTGTATCTAGAAACTACTTACTCAGCCTTCATCAGTAGCAGCTGAAGCAACAATAGCAGATGGGTTAGGCAATAAAAAGGACAAAGGGGGATCTCAGAATTGAGGGTGACCTGGTAGGTTGAGGGAAGTCAGGAGTCAGGTAAGAGAACACATAAAGAGTGGGAGAGAACAGCAAGACTCTGGGAAGGGAAAAACACTTCCACTTATCTTTCTGAGAGGTAAAAAAAATCTTAATGGCATTTCTACATCCTTTTTTCAAAAGAGTAAAACATTTGCTTTTAGTACCAAAAAAATTGTGCCCCAAATCAATGGATATACTGTATTTGTCTATTAGATAGGAATCTGATCCATGACACTTGCTTAAGGGAAAACGAGGTGGCTGGGGGACTTATTGATTCATATGACTGTGGAAAGGCTGGCTTTAGGTATTTCTTGATTTAGAGGCTGTCATCAGAGGTCTACTTCTCAAGGAGCAAAAAGGACTCTTGGTAGCACCAAGGGCAACTTACCAACTTACCTATATTCACTCTGACAGGAAGTTCTTTTTTGTTTGTTTGTTTGTTTTGTTTTTAAACATTGCTATGACAAAAAAAAAAAAAAAAAGGTTCCTGAATGGCAAAGGTTGGATCACACACCCATTTTGAACCTATAACTCTGGATGGAGATATTATAATTTGGTCAGTGATGAGTTATGTTGTTTTTCCCTGGTGGCTCAGTCTAAAGAATCCACTTGCAATGTAGGAGAGGCAGGTTCTATCACCGGGTCAGGAAGAATCCCTGGAGGAGGGCATGGCAACCCAAATCCTATTTTTGCATCGAGAATCACCATGGACAGAGGAGCCTTGGCAGACTAGAGTGCATGTTATCACAAAGAGTTGGACACAAACTGAAGTCTCTTAGCACAATGTGTGTATTCATGGGGTTAATGAGTAAGTTCTAGCCCATCTTTTGAAAAGACTCTCCATGAATTTGTTCAGATTCCCTGTAGCAAAATGAATAAGAGGAAGAGCTGCCAGGAATATTATGATAATAGATCTTTACATGAATTGTTGTGCATTTATTTCTGTATATACTGCATGTGTTCTTACAGATAAGAGGCCAAAAAAATGTATACAATTTTGTTTTGTTGTATACAGTTTTGTTTGTTTGTGTATATACTTAAAATGATACTATGAGTAGAATTTGTTATTTGCCTACGATCTGCCTCTCTACCAGGCACTTTATGTTTTCTCATATGAATCCTGGGTCTCAGTGTTCTATTAATAATATGGAGAATAAGATGGTTGGAAAAAAGTTTCCGAAAGTTCTACCAATAATAAAGCAAACAGTAAATTTCTGTGCAGGCACTTATTCACAACATTTACATAAATCCTGGTTTGTCCATAAATATTTATCAGATAAATGTGAAAGACTCCCTTTGTGTTATTGTGTTGGCCAAAAAGTTCATTTGTTTTTTTCAAAGTTTTTGAACTTTTTGGCCAACCCAATACATAATAAAGGACAGAGTACAATAGAAACTCAAAAGCATTTGTGGATGAAAGAGTAAGTTCTAATATAACAGAGATAATCCTTGGGAAAAAAATGAGATACTCAATATTACTTTGGGTATTTTCCATTCTCCTCATCACTCTCCCATCTGCCCAGGTGTCTATTCTGAGTACACTAATGGAACTTCTCAGTCTGAAATCATAGGCCATAGGTTTCATTGAAAAGCAATGATGGGGTAGGTAAAGCCAAGGATGGTAGATAGATAGAACCGGATAGATAAGCAGATAGAAGGTAGGAATAGATAAGTGTCACAAGAATGCTCATTGTTATGAATTCTAGCCCAGCAGAAACACTGGAGAGAGGGTTGTTATTGTTTTTTAGTCACTAAGTCTTGTCCAAAGCTTTGCAACCCAATGGACTGCAGTATGCCAGGTTCCCCTGTCCTTCACCATATCCCAGAGTTTTTTCAAACTTATGTCCACTGAACCAGTGATGCTATCTAACCATCTCATCCTCTTCCACCTCTTCTCATTTTGCCTTCAATCTTTACTAGCATCAGGGCCTTTTCTGATGAATTGCCTCTTCACATCAGCTGGACCAAGTATTGGAGCTTTCAGTCTTTCCAGTGACTATTCAGGGTTGATTTCCTTTAGGATTGACTGATTTGGTCTCTTTGCTGTGCGAGGAATTCTTAAGTCCTCTCCAGAGTCACAATTTGAAAACATCAATCCTTTGGCACACGGCTTTTTTATTACCCAGCTCTCACATCCATACATAACTACTGGAAAAACTATCTTTGATATATAAACGTTTGACAAAGGCCTGTATGACCTTTGTCAGCAAAGTGATCTCTGCTTTTTAATACGCTGTCTAGGTTTGTCATAACTTGCCTTTTGAGGAAGAATTGTCTTTTAATTCCATGGCTGCGGTCACCATCTAAAGTATTTCTGAAGCCCAAGAAAATAAAATCTGCCACTGCTTCCACTTTTTCCCTTTCTATTTAGGCACTTATTCACAACATTTACATAAATCCTGGTTTGTCCATAAATATTTATCAGATAAATGTGAAAGACTCCTTTGTGTTATTGTGTTGGCCAAAAGTTCATTTGTTTTCAAAGTTTTTGAACTTTTTGGCCAACCCAATACATAATAAAGGACAGAGTACAATAGAAACTCAAAAGCATTTGTGGATGAAAGAGTAAGTTCTAATATAACAGAGATAATCCTTGGGAAAAAAATGAGATACTCAATATTACTTTGGGTATTTTCCATTCTCCTCATCACTCTCCCATCTGCCCAGGTGTCTATTCTGAGTACACTAATGGAACTTCTCAGTCTGAAATCATAGGCCATAGGTTTCATTGAAAAGCAATGATGGGGTAGGTAAAGCCAAGGATGGTAGATAGATAGAACCGGATAGATAAGCAGATAGAAGGTAGGAATAGATAAGTGTCACAAGAATGCTCATTGTTATGAATTCTAGCCCAGCAGAAACACTGGAGAGAGAGTTGTTATTGTTTTTCAGTCACTAAGTCTTGTCCAAAGCTTTGCAACCCAATGGACTGCAGTATGCCAGGTTCCCCTGTCCTTCACCATATCCCAGAGTTTTTTCAAACTTATGTCCACTGAACCAGTGATGCTATCTAACCATCTCATCCTCTTCCACCTCTTCTCATTTTGCCTTCAATCTTTACTAGCATCAGGGCCTTTTCTGATGAATTGCCTCTTCACATCAGCTGGACCAAGTATTGGAGCTTTCAGTCTTTCCAGTGACTATTCAGGGTTGATTTCCTTTAGGATTGACTGATTTGGTCTCTTTGCTGTGCGAGGAATTCTTAAGTCCTCTCCAGAGTCACAATTTGAAAACATCAATCCTTTGGCACACGGCTTTTTTATTACCCAGCTCTCACATCCATACATAACTACTGGAAAAACTATCTTTGATATATAAACGTTTGACAAAGGCCTGTATGACCTTTGTCAGCAAAGTGATCTCTGCTTTTTAATACGCTGTCTAGGTTTGTCATAACTTGCCTTTTGAGGAAGAATTGTCTTTTAATTCCATGGCTGCGGTCACCATCTAAAGTATTTCTGAAGCCCAAGAAAATAAAATCTGCCACTGCTTCCCTTTTTCCCTTTCTATTTGCCATCAACTGATGCTACCAAGTGATGTTTTATTATGGACTAGCTTGGTGATATGATCTAAGATTGTCAGATACAGTAAGTAAAAATAGAAAAGGCAAGCTAAATTTCAATTTCAGATAAACTTCAAATAACTTTTGTGCCCCCATGCAACATTTGGAATATAATTTTCAAAAAATATATTCCTTGTTTATCTGAAATTGAAATTTAACTTTATGTCCTGTGTTTTGTCAGACAGTCCAGTCGAAGTTTCATTTTTTATAAACAATAAACATACCAATAGTATCACTGTTTTGTTTGTAAGTGGGCATTTAAAAAAAATTCTTTCTTGGACTGAGCAATTCTAATCTACCTTTTGGGTACTGTCAGACTGGGGCTTGGAAGTCGCTGATACCAGAAAATGCCCTCCGGGACTTGACATATGGGACTTGACATACCAAAAGAATGTGGGATATAGAATGAGAATAAAGGAACTAAGAGATACATTCAAGGTCTCCTGCCTCTGGTTCTGGGATTGCAGTAAGAATTCTCATTTTTTTTTTTTTTTTTTTTTTTTACAGTCTAAGGCTCTTGAAGTAAATCTGAAGGCCACAAGATGTTTTAATACAATTCTGTCACTGTTCACTCTCTGAATTCCTTGCAACTCTCTCAACCACTGGTAATATTAGTGGTTTCCTTTCTGCTTTTACTACTAAAGACTCCCTGAAATGATAATTTTATAATTGGCAGAAGGGGTTATTGCATTCTAATGATAATGTATCTCATCACTTCTAAATAAATCATTCCTCGAAAACATTCTAATCTTCACATCCATTGACATGATGATTTTTGAGGAATTCTTAAGTCCTCTCCAGAGTCACAATTTGAAAACATCAATCCTTTGGCACACGGCTTTTTTATTACCCAGCTCTCACATCCATACATAACTACTGGAAAAACTATCTTTGATATATAAACGTTTGACAAAGGCCTGTATGACCTTTGTCAGCAAAGTGATCTCTGCTTTTTAATACGCTGTCTAGGTTTGTCATAACTTGCCTTTTGAGGAAGAATTGTCTTTTAATTCCATGGCTGCGGTCACCATCTAAAGTATTTCTGAAGCCCAAGAAAATAAAATCTGCCACTGCTTCCCCTTTTTCCCTTTCTATTTGCCATCAACTGATGCTACCAAGTGATGTTTTATTATGGACTAGCTTGGTGATATGATCTAAGATTGTCAGATACAGTAAGTAAAAATAGAAAAGGCAAGCTAAATTTCAATTTCAGATAAACTTCAAATAACTTTTGTGCCCCCATGCAACATTTGGAATATAATTTTCAAAAAATATATTCCTTGTTTATCTGAAATTGAAATTTAACTTTATGTCCTGTGTTTTGTCAGACAGTCCAGTCGAAGTTTCATTTTTTATAAACAATAAACATACCAATAGTATCACTGTTTTGTTTGTAAGTGGGCATTTAAAAAAAATTCTTTCTTGGACTGAGCAATTCTAATCTACCTTTTGGGTACTGTCAGACTGGGGCTTGGAAGTCGCTGATACCAGAAAATGCCCTCCGGGACTTGACATATGGGACTTGACATACCAAAAGAATGTGGGATATAGAATGAGAATAAAGGAACTAAGAGATACATTCAAGGTCTCCTGCCTCTGGTTCTGGGATTGCAGTAAGAATTCTCATTTTTTTTTTTTTTTTTTTTTTTTACAGTCTAAGGCTCTTGAAGTAAATCTGAAGGCCACAAGATGTTTTAATACAATTCTGTCACTGTTCACTCTCTGAATTCCTTGCAACTCTCTCAACCACTGGTAATATTAGTGGTTTCCTTTCTGCTTTTACTACTAAAGACTCCCTGAAATGATAATTTTATAATTGGCAGAAGGGGTTATTGCATTCTAATGATAATGTATCTCATCACTTCTAAATAAATCATTCCTCTCCTACCTGTTCTCAAGAATACAAAATCTCATCTTGCATAAAATTTGCTAAAAGTTGTAGCATTGCAATCAATATTTCGGTGCATGCTAGACAGCTTCAGAAATAGCAGACTTTCAAAAAATCAAAGAGCAATCAACATTTTTTAAAAACGCTTAAACACAGTTGCAAATATTGTACTTTCTTATAAAAATAATTCTGAAGAAAGATATCAATAAACATCTGCCTTTTCCTTTACTGTAGGTTATGCAAAATAGTTTGCTTATTCCTGTTATCAGGTGTCAGGTCAAATTCTGAAAGATGCTAGGAAGATAGTGAGGGAAATCTGCCTAAATATCCAGGTAAGCCTTAATATTTACTTATAACCTCGGTAGGGAGTCAGTTGGGCCTCAGGGAGAAGGCTGGAGAGAGGTATATTTTGGAGATTTTTTTTCAGGGAATTTGATTTTTCCTTCCCTACCTTGCCACCCATACTCAAGAAATGCTGCTTGGCTATATTAAGATTTACAGGGATGATCCCCCTTGAAAACTGACTCCTCTAGGATCTAATGGAATAATTTTTTTTTTAAAGATGGGCTTCTATTGTGATTGGTTCATTCAGCTGAATTTCTTGGCCAGTGCCGTTGCCTCGAGTCCTTTAAAACTCCTTTACTAAGTGGCCAGATGGCTACTGAGAACTGCAGACCCTGACTTTCAGTCAAGTAGAGGTTTAACTCCCCAGCTCTCACCCTTCCCTTGAAAGGAAATAAAGAGGTTAACAATTGGCAAACTGTCTTTCAGAGCTAATACTAAGTTATATGACTGTAACTGCCAACCAACAACAAGGCTGCTGTGATATGCTTATTGCTCAATTCATTAGCCAACAGTGTGGTAAGAAATATAATTTTTTCCTTTGTGTAAAACAAATGTGATATTTTTTCTTTTTTCTTTTTTTGGGAGGGGGGCTGGTTGGGAAGGGAGGGAGGCGGGCAGACTGCTTCTATTGATCTTTCATTTATCTATTTTCATCCATCCCGTGTGGGACTCCCATCGCAGTGGCCTCTGTTGTAGCAGAGCACCAGCTCTGGTCACATGTGCTCCAGAGCTCTGGCTGGTTAATTAGACACATCAGTCCAGCCGCTCTGCAGCACGTGGGATCTTCCCAGGCCAGGGATCGAACTGGAGCCCCTTGCACTGCAAGGTGGTGTCCTTACCTACTGAACCACCAGGAAAGCCCTCAAATGTGATCTTTTGAATTATCTTTATTTCATTTTATTGTTAATGACTCCAATAAAGTGTTTATTAGGAGGAAAAAGAGTACAGTACTTGTGGGTAGACACATGGGCAGAGAATCCCTGGTTGCACCCTCAAGGCAGTTTGAATTACTTTTATTGGGCATTTCATCCAGTTTCCTTTGGACAATCATTTTTATTTGGCTTATTAAGAGTCCATATTGGATATATCTCAGGATTCCCCCCATGTGTGCACAAACATCTCTTAGCCTAGATTGATTCTACTGCAAAAGTCTCTGGGTAGAACACCCCTTGGCACCATTTCGCTTTGACCACCCAAGGATTTTTTTTTTTTTTCTCATTAATTTTTAAAATTTTTAAAAAATATTTTTACAGTTTTGTTGTTCATGTACATGCATGTTCCCAGATCAGTCATATGCATATTCCTGTTCCCATCCACCCTACTATCCCCTTCCAGTTCCCCCCATCTCATGCCTCCAGGCTGTCTCACAGTGCCCCTGCAGGATCACCCATTCCCACAGCGCGACAATAGCTATCTTTTTCACATATGATAGTATAGGTTTCCAGGTTACTTCCTCTATGTCTCCCACCCACTGTTCATTCCTCCCAATGTCCACAGGTCTGTTCTCTTTGTCTGTTTTTTCCATTGCTTCATTGTGTGTGTTGTCATTACCATCTCACTAGATTCTGTTTATGTGCGTTAGAATACTGTATTTCTCTTTCTCTTTTTGGCTTGCTTCACTTTTTATGATAGGTTCTAGATCCAGTCACCTCATTAGGGCTGCTTCTTCTACATTTGTATTTACAGATGTGTAGTATTCTATTGTATATATATATATATATATACACCAGAGTTTGTTTTTAAAGTTGTATTTTAATTTTAACTTTTACAGAGTTTTGTTGTTTACATATATGTATGCTCTCAGACTAATTATATGTATATACCCCTATCCCATCTATCCAGACCATCATACAGCACCCCTGGAGGATCTGCTTTTCTCGCAGAGCAATGACTATAGCTATTTTCTTCACATATGACAGTACAGGCCTTCATGCTACTTCCTTTACGCCTCTCACCTACTGTTCCTTCCCCACAATGTCCATATGTCAACTATCTGTGTCTGTCTATCCATTGCTTCACTATATGTGCCATCATCACCATCCTACTAAATTCCATTTTATATGTGTTAGTATACTATACTTGTCATTCTCTTTCTGACTGACTTCACTTTTTATGATACGTTCTAGATCCAGTCACCTCATTAGGTCTGATTCTTCTGCATTTCTTTTTACAGTTGTATAGTATTCATTGTAGATATGTACCAGAGCTTTTGTATCCATAAATTCGTCGACGGAGATCTAGGTTGCTACCATGTTCTAGCTATTGTATAAAGAGCTGCAATGAACATTGGGGTACAGGTGCCTCTTTCAGTTTTGATTTCATCACGGTATAAGCCTAAGAGTGTAACTGCTGGGTCATATGGTGCTTCTATTTTTAACTTTTTGAGGAATCTCCATACTGTCTTCCATAGAGGCTGTATCAATCTACATTCCCACCAGCAATGCAAGAGTGTTCACTTTTCTCTGCACACTCTCCAGGATTTATTGTAGATTTTTTGATGATGGCCATTCTGACTGGAGTGAGGTGAAATCTCATTGTAGCTTTGATTTGCATTGCTCTAATAATAAGCGAACTTGAGAATCATTTTCTGTGCTTTTTGGCCATCTGTAGGTCCTCTGGAGAGGGATCTGTTTAGGCCCTTTTCCCGTTTTTTGATTGGGTTGTTCATTTTTCTGGTACTGAGCAGTCTGAGCTGCTGGTAGATTTTGGAGATTAATTCTTTGTCTGCTGTTTCATTTGCTATGATTTTCTCCCATTCTGTCAGCTGTCTGCTTAGCTTTTTTGTGATTTCTTTTGCTGTACAAAAGCTTTTAAGTTTAATTAGGTCCCACGTGTTAATTTTTATTTTCAGTTCCACTATTCTAGTAGGCGGGGCATGGAAGATATTGCATTGATTTATGTCCTTGAGTGGTTTGCCTATATTCTCCTCTAAGAGTTTGATGGTTTCTGGTCTTATATTCAGGTCTTTAATCCATTTTAGTTTACCTTCATGTATGGTGTCAGACAATGTTCCACCCTCATTTTTTTGCATGTAGCTGTCCAATTTTCCCAGCACCATTTGTTGAAGAGGCTGTCTTTGTCCCATTTTAGATGTTTGCCTCCTTTGTCAAAAATAAGGTATAAATAGGTGCATGGGTTTATGTCTGGGTTCTTGATCTCATTTCATTGGTCTATATTTCTGCTTTTGTGCCAGTACCATACTGTTTTGATGACTGTTGCTTTGTAGTATAGTCTGAAGTTAGGGAGACTGATCCTTCCAGCACTGTTTTTCTTAGGATTGCTTTTTCAATTCAGAGTCTTTTGTGTTTTTATATGAACTGTGTTATTCTTTGGTCTAGTTCTGTGAAGAATGTCATTGGTAGTTTAATAGGGATCACATTGAATCTGTAGATGATATTTGGTAGTACGGTCATTTTCACAATATTGATTCATCCGACCCAGGAACATGGAATATTTCTCCATCTGTTTAAGTCTTCTTTAATTTCTCTCACTAGTGCCTTGTAATTTTCAGTGTAGAGTTCTTTTGTTTCATTGGGTAGGTTTATTCCTAGATATTTTGTTCTTTTGGTTGCAATGGTGGAGGGGATTGCCTCTTTGATTTTGTTTCCTGATTTTTCATTGTTTGTGTATAGGAATGCCAGTAATTTCTGTATATTGACTTCGTATCCCGCGACTTTGTTGAATTCATTGATCAGCTCTAGTAGTTTTGTAATGTCTTTTGGATTTTCTATGTATGACATCACGTCATCTGCAAATAAAGAGAATTTTATTTCTTCTTTTCCCATCGGGATTCGTTTTTATTTGCTATGATTTTCTCCCATTCTGTCAGCTGTCTGCTTAGCTTTTTTGTGATTTCTTTTGCTGTACAAAAGCTTTTAAGTTTAATTAGGTCCCACGTGTTAATTTTTATTTTCAGTTCCACTATTCTAGTAGGCGGGGCATGGAAGATATTGCATTGATTTATGTCCTTGAGTGGTTTGCCTATATTCTCCTCTAAGAGTTTGATGGTTTCTGGTCTTATATTCAGGTCTTTAATCCATTTTAGTTTACCTTCATGTATGGTGTCAGACAATGTTCCACCCTCATTTTTTTGCATGTAGCTGTCCAATTTTCCCAGCACCATTTGTTGAAGAGGCTGTCTTTGTCCCATTTTAGATGTTTGCCTCCTTTGTCAAAAATAAGGTATAAATAGGTGCATGGGTTTATGTCTGGGTTCTTGATCTCATTTCATTGGTCTATATTTCTGCTTTTGTGCCAGTACCATACTGTTTTGATGACTGTTGCTTTGTAGTATAGTCTGAAGTTAGGGAGACTGATCCTTCCAGCACTGTTTTTCTTAGGATTGCTTTTTCAATTCAGAGTCTTTTGTGTTTTTATATGAACTGTGTTATTCTTTGGTCTAGTTCTGTGAAGAATGTCATTGGTAGTTTAATAGGGATCACATTGAATCTGTAGATGATATTTGGTAGTACGGTCATTTTCACAATATTGATTCATCCGACCCAGGAACATGGAATATTTCTCCATCTGTTTAAGTCTTCTTTAATTTCTCTCACTAGTGCCTTGTAATTTTCAGTGTAGAGTTCTTTTGTTTCATTGGGTAGGTTTATTCCTAGATATTTTGTTCTTTTGGTTGCAATGGTGGAGGGGATTGCCTCTTTGATTTTGTTTCCTGATTTTTCATTGTTTGTGTATAGGAATGCCAGTAATTTCTGTATATTGACTTCGTATCCCGCGACTTTGTTGAATTCATTGATCAGCTCTAGTAGTTTTGTAATGTCTTTTGGATTTTCTATGTATGACATCACGTCATCTGCAAATAAAGAGAATTTTATTTCTTCTTTTCCCATTGGGATTCGTTTTATTTCTTTTTCTACTCTTATTGCTGTTGCTAGAACTTCCAGGACTATGTTGAATAATGGTAGTGAAAGTGAACACCCCTGTCTTGTTCCTGATCTTAGAGGAAATGCTTTCAGTTTTTGAGCTTTTATGTTTGCTGTGGGCTTCTCATATATGGCTTTCACTATATTGAGGTAGGTTCCTTGTATGTCCATTTTTGGAAGAGTTTTTATCATAAATGGATGTTGTACTTTGTCAAAGGCTTTTACTGAATCTATTGAGATTATCATGTGATTTTTGTCTCTCAATTTGTTGATATGGTGATCACATTAATTGATTTGCAGATATTGAAGAATCTTTGCAAGCCTGGAGTAAACCCAACCTGGTCATGAAGTATGAGTTTTTTGATGTGGTTTTGAATTCTGTTTGCTAAGATTTTATTGAGGATTTTGACGTCTTAATTCATCAGTGAAATTGGTCTATAATTTTCCTTTTTTGTGTTGTCTTTGCCTGGCTTTGGTTTCAGGGTGATGGTGGGCTTATAGGATGTATTTGGGAGTGTTCTTTCCTATGCAATTTTTTGGGAGAGTTTTAGAAAGACAGGCATTAACTCTTCCTTAAATGTTTGGTATAATTCACTTGTGAAACCATCTGGCCCTGGGCTTTTATTTTTGGGTAGATTTTTGATCAGAAATTCGATTTCTGAGCTTGTCACTGGGTTATTCACAGTTTCTATTTCTTCCTGGTTGAGTCTTGGGAGATTAATCTTTTCCAATAAACTGCCCATTTCTTCCAAGTTGTCCAGTTTGTTGCATATAGTTGTTCATAGTAGTCTCTTATAATCCTTTGGATTTATGCATTATCTGTTGTAATCTCTCCGTTTTCATTTTTGATTTTGATGATGTGTTTCTTCTTTCTTTTTTTCTTGATGAGTCTGGCCAGTGGTTTGTCAAATTTGTTTACCTTTACAAAGAATCAGATTTTTGTTTTATTTATCGTTACTATTGTTTCTTTCATTTCTTTTTCATTTATTTCTGCTCTGATCTTTAGAATGTCTCTTTGCGGGGAGCTGCCCTGTTTCAAGGGGTTTCTTTTAAGGAAACATAGCTCTGGGAGCTGCCCTGGAAACAGGGGCTGATAACAGCATAGCACTCTGTCCTGCCACCCCAGGTATTGTGAAGACATTCCTGAGCTATCGTAAAGGACACCTGGAGCCTCGGTCTACAGATGAAAAGGGCTTGAGGGGCTTTATGCTCTCGGACTATTGTAATCTAAAGAACTTTGAATATGTTAATGACATACCAGGAGGTAATACCTAGTTAATGACCTGCCTGATGGAAACTAACAGGATGCTAGGTCCGAGAAACGTGGCCTAAAGCACGTATACACTATTTGCTGTGTGTTCTCTGAGTTTGAGAAGTATAAAATGTATGAGCGAATTCAATAAACTTGTCAGCAACTTGTCAGCAACCTGTAGATTTGTCTGCCTCTTTGCTGTCCCTCTCAAACCCATCTTTTCTGTCCTTTTTTTTCTTAGCCAATCTGCCGCTCTCTTCAGGTTCTGTTTAACTGCCGGCTGTACCGGCATCTCTTCTTCTGCTAATTGTGGGGTGTTTTTGTTCTTCTTTCTCCCATTGTTTTAAGCGTAGGGTTAGGTCATCTATTTGATATTTTTCTTGTTTCTTCAGGTAAGATTGAATTGCTATAAACTTCCCTCTTAGAACTACTTTTACGGTTTCTCATAGGTTTTGTACTGTCGTGTGTTCATTATTATTTTCTTCTAGGAATGCTTGATTTCTCCTTTGATTTGCTTGGTAATCAGTTTGTTTTTTAGGTATGTGCTGTTTAATCTCCATGTGCTTCTGTTATGAGTGTTTTTTTTTTTTTCCCCTGTAGTTAATCTCTAGTCTCATTGCATTGTGGTCCAAGAAAGTGGTTGATATAATTTCAGTTTTCTTGAATTGACTGAGGTTTGATTTGTGGCCCAAGATGTGGTCTATCCTGGAGAATGTTCCATGAGCACTTGAGAAGAAAGTGTACTTTTCTGCTTTTGGATGGAAAGTCTTAAAGATATCCATGAGGTCCATCTCTTCTAGTGTGTCATTTATGGCTTGTGTTTCTTTATTAATTTACTGTTTTGATGATCTGTCCATTGATGTGAGAGGAGTGTTAAAGTATCCTACTACTATTGTATTATTGTCGATTTCTTCTTTTATGTCTGAAAGTGTTTGTCTTATGTATTGGGGCGCTCCTGTGTTGGGTACATAGATATTTACAATTGCTATGTCTTCTTCTTAGATCAATCCCTTGATCATTATGTAGTGTCCTGTCCTGTCACTTCTAATCTTCTTTATTTTGATGTCTATTTTGTCTGATAGGAGGAGTGCTACTCCAGCTTTCTTTTGATTTCCATTTGCGTGGAATATCTTTTCCCATCCTCTCACTTTCAGTCTTTGAGTGTCTTTAGGTCTGAAGTGGGTTTTTTGTAGGCAGCATATATACTGGTCTTGTTTTTGAAATCATTCAGCCAGTCTGTGTGTTTTGGTTGGGGCATTTAGTCCATTTACATTCAAAGTAATTATTTATACAAACGATCCTATTGTCATCTTCTTTGATATTATGATGTGTTTGTTTTGTAGATCTTCTTCTTCTCTTATATTTGTTGGCTATACAGGTTCCTTCAACACTTGTTGTAAAGTTGCTTTGATAGTACAGAATTCTCTTAGTCTTTGCTTACCTGTAATGCTTTTGATATCTCCATCAACTTTGAATGAGATCCTTGATAGGTAGAGTATTCTTGGTTGTAGATTCTTCTCTTTCAGTGCCTTAAATGTGTCGTGCCTTTCTCTTCTGGCCTGCAGAGTTTCTATTGAGAGGTCAGCAGTTAGTCATATAGGATTTCATTTTTATGTTACATGTTGTTTGTCCCTTACAGATCTAAGTATTCTGTCTTTGTGTTTAGTCTGTGTTAGCTTGATTAATATGTGTGTTGGCATGTTTCTCCTAGGATTTATCCTGTATGGGACTCTTTACACTTCTTTGACTTGATTGACTATTTCCTTTCCCAGGTTGGGGAAGTTTTCAACTATAATCTCTTCAAAAAGCTTTTCATTTCCTTTCTTTTTCTCTTCTTCTGGGATCCCTATTATTCAAATGTTGGCACGTTTGATATCCCAGAGGTCTCTGAGGCTCTCCTCAGTTCTTTTCATTCTTTGTTCCTATTTCTGTTCTTACGCTGTTATTTCCACCATTCTGTCTTCCAGCCTGCTGCTCCGTTCTTCTGCCTCAGATAGTTCACTATTGTGTCCTTCCATAGTATTTTTAAGCTCATCTATTGAGTTGTTTGTCTCTACTTGTTGTTTTTTAAGTTCATCAATTGACTTGTTTGTCTCTTATTTGTTTTTTAAGTTCTTGTGTGTCTTTCTCCAATGTGTCAATTCTCTGTATTATTCAATTTTCAGAGTTTTCAATCATCTTTACTATTACTCTTCTGAATTCTATTTCTGATAGATTGTCTGTTTCTTCTTCAGTTATTTGGTTCTGTATGTTTATAGTTTGTTCCTTCGTCTGTGCAATGTTTCTCTGTCTCTTCATTTTTATGTGTTTTTTGATGTTTTATGTTTAAGTCTTGGTTTCAGTGTTTTCTCTCCAGGGATTCCTAGTTTTGATATTTGGCTAGTGTGTGGAGATTCCACCTCGATTTTTTATGGCATTCAGTGATATTAGTCCAAATATAAACGTGTGAGAGACAAAAGGCATATCCCTGATAACTTGCAATTATAAAATTGTGCTACTGCATTCAAACACAATGGAAAGACATATATACATATTTATCTGTAACTAAATCCAGATGATCTAAAAGGGATAACGTACAGAAAATTATCCTGGCAAACAATGCAACCAAAGCTAATATCCAGTTGTTAAGATCTAACCTAAGTGAATTACTTTCTGGCTAACAAGATTAGAAAAATATCCCCACTGGTGAAGTGTTAATTAAAGCAGTTATTCACTAGCTAATATGGTGGGGAAAGGAAGGAGGAAAATGGATAGGCATTGAGGTGACATGGGGTAGTATTGTAGGGTTATGCAGGGAAAGATAGTGAACATTTGTATATAAGAAGGTTTATTATATCTTGTAGAAAGCAATATAGAGACCAAAGAGAGGAGTATTTATAAAGAGATTAACAGTAGATATTATAATTTATAAGAGTTAATGTGAAGAGAAAGAATTGTGGTTAATGAAAAAAATTAAAAAGCCAAAAAAAGTAAGAAACAGGACAAAGCCAACAACATCAAACAAAAAGAAAAGAAATGAAAAAAAAAAAAAAAACATTTCAAAAAAAAGCAAAAAAGAAGAAGAAAGTGTGTTCCTGTCTCCAGCTCTGCGTCCTGCCACCACTGCTGGGGTCACCGTGTGGGTTTCCTGCTCTGCTTCCTGCCACTGCAGGGGTCGCTACACTGGTGACTTGTTCCTCGCTCCCTGGACAGGGCCGCTGCCCTGGTGAGAACATCTTATCACGGCTTCTCCTTTGCTCTTGGATGTGGTGTATCTTTTTTTTTTTTTTTTGCTTGTAGTAGGATACGACTCCTATTGCTGATAATTTTTTAACAATCTGTTGCAATTCTGTCCTTTTTGCAGGAGGAGATGAGTTGCAGATCCTCCTAAGCCGCCACCTTAGCTCTTCCCCCAAGGAGTTTTTCTCTCCATGTGTGGTTGTGTAGGTCTTCTGACTTTGAAATTGAGAAATAGGCAGTCTGGGTAGTGCCCAGCCTCTTCTCTTATTTGTCCTGCTATTATTTTCTTGGAGTTTCAGTCCACACAGAATGAATCTCCAATTGCTTTACCCTGGGAAGGGGGTGAATCTACCTCCTACCTCATCCTCAGTGTACTCCCATTAAATTACACATCTTGATAAGACCTGCCTTTTCCCCAATAAACTGAGCTATTCATTTTTGTTCATCACTTGTTTTATTCTTTTTACGTTTTTTCATTATTTTTTCTTATTTTATTTTAATTTTACAGAGCTTTGTTGTTTACTGCCATACATAAACCCAAGTTAGACATAGTTATGCACATGCCCTCTTCCACTTGAGTTTCCCTCCTATCTCTCTCCCCATCCCCCTCCTCGAGGTTGTTACGTAGACTCTGTGTAAATTCTCTTAGTCTTACAGCACATTCACATTGGTTTACATATGGTAGTGTAAGTTTCCATGCTACACTTATCCTTATTTTTTTTAAAGAAATTCATTAGTGACAATCATATAGGACTTCATATATATTATGTAGCATTTTTTTTTGTAAGAAATCTATCCCCATCCTTTTCACTGTTACTATTTTAGGGGGAAAATAAAGGCATACAGATGTGATTTATTTGGATTCAAAGAAGATGAAATGTTTTAAAATGGAAGTCTCAAGCCAAATTCCAAGGTGACCAGATGAAACCTGTGAGGCAAAGCTAAATGAAAAATATTCCTGTCCAAGAGATCAACAGTGATAGATCACAGAAAAAGACTAAGAAAAAGTGAAAATCAATGAGTTGTTCTTTCTTGTAATAGATATCAAGTTTAAATCTTTCAAAACTCTTTGTAAACTTTTAAAAATGATGCTTAGCATTACCTTTATTTGATTATTATCAGACTAAAAAAATGAGTATGTTCATTTATTCCATAAATTTATGGAGCCATTTTTTTTCCTTAGAATTCATTAAATTCTACATGTGTTGTTATACTATAAATTTTTGTTCCCAATTTTTATTAACATTTTAATTCTCATTAGTTAATAGACTGCTTACAATGCATGAGACTTGGATTCAGTCACTGGACTGGAAAGATTCCCTGGAGAAGGAAATGGCAACCCACTCCAGTATTCTTACCTGGAGAATCCTATTGCCAGGGAGCTTTGCAGACTACAATCCATGGTGTTGCAAGAGTTGGACACACCTTAGTGACTAAATCATCAAACCACCATCAGACTTTTGATTTAGTTATTTTTAAATTTGGGGGACATACACTGAAACTGTACTTTGCTACTTGTGAGATAGGCTTGATGAGGACATTTATTTATTTGGGGGAGGAAATGTACTTAACTGTATTTTTTATCAGAAGTCTCTACCAACTTACTTTGTCTGTTAATTTGCCAGCTATTGTGTTCTATCACCTCTGGAGAAAGGCATGATTTACAAGCAAAAGCAAAGACCTTGCCTTCCCTGAATTTCTTTGCCATAATTAAAATATTTTTATAGCCACTATGGAAAACACTATGGAGGTTCCTTTTTAAAACTCTATCATATGATCCACCAATTCTACTTCTAGGCATATACTTGAAGAAAACCATAATTCAAAAAGATACATGCACCTCAGTCATCACTGCAGCACTATTTATAATAGCCAAGACATGGAAATAACCCAAATGTCCATTAACTGAGGAATAAAGATGTGTTACATATATCAATGGTATATTACTCAGCCTTAAACAAAGAATGAAAATAATGTCATTGCAACAACATGAATACAACTGGAGAGTGTAATACTGAGTGAAGTAAGTCAGATACAGAAAGACATATACGGTATTGCTTATATATGAAATGTAAAGAAAAGGTTACAAAATGAGCTTATTCACAAAATACAGACAGAATCACAGATATAGAAAACTAACATAGTTCCAGGGGATAAACGGGAGGGTAAATTGAGAGACTGAGATTGATATATAAATACTGCTTTATATAAAACAAATAACTGATATAAAAAAAAACAACTATGGTATAGAACAGGGAACTGTATTCAGTATGCTTTCATGGACTATATGAGAGAACAATCTAAAAAACTAGTGGATATGGGCATATCTAAAACTGATTCACTTTGTTGTATACCTGAAACAAATGTATCATGTTAAATGTATCATGTTGTCAACTATGCTCCATTTTTAAAAAATGAGTAGCTTTTTTTTTTTTATTGGATCAAGCAACAAAAGTGGAAAAGATAAGAATTTTTACAAATCCTCAAAGGGTATGGTATTATAAGTTTTTCCAGGTGAAACAGATCTCTGTTTTCATCTTTTCCCTGTTTGTCTTCTAATGTTGGTTCAGAGGGAAAGATTTCTAAACTTCTATGCTATATAAGAAAAATAATTAAAAGCTGTTCCCCCAGTTTTATTGTTTATTTTTTCCCCATACCGTCCTGAGTAGGATTTTGTATGTCAATATAGACTCTTGGATAAGATTTTAGGTAGCCCTTCAATGTTAATTGAGCCCATATAAAGATTAACAAACTGAATTCATAGAATAAATAAATACAAAAAAAAGTGGTATTAAATCAATTGAAAATATTCTTAGCATACACATTAAAAAATGGACAACACTATGTAAGTGGAGAAAAGGACATGCATTCTTAATTAGATTTAATTGATTTAAAAGAAATGAATGCTAGAAACAGTTATTTTTATTGAATAGAATAATTTTTCATGTGTAACGATCATAAAGAATCTGCCTACCAACACAAGGGATGTGGTTTTGATCCCTGGATTGAGAAGATCTCTTTGACTAGGAAGTGGCAACCCACTCCATATTCTTGCCTGGAAAATTCCACAGACAGAAGGGACTGGCAGGCTACAGTCCAAGGGGTTACTAAGAGTCAGACATGACTGAATAACTGAGCACACTAAATAAAAGACAGGATCAAAATAATGGACCATGATATGGAAATTGAAATAGACCAAATAAAAATAACATTGAAAATATTTAAAAACAACAGATAATAGAGATTATGTGAAATTATACTGAAGATAGTTGTGAGAAATATCCATAAAAAGAATGAAGAATCCAGAAATATATGAGCACAGATGATCATAGTGGGATATAGAATATAGAGAACTATTATAAGATGACTAAAGACTCTGAAAATAAAGGATAGATATAATTAGTGATAGAATAGGACAAAAAAAGAGATGTCTCTGACATTTCAGAACCAGATAAATATATTTAAACCAGATATTATAGATCTCATTGACCTTTATGAAAAACCCATAAGTAGGGGCTTCCCCTGGTGGTCCAGTGGGTAAGGACACCACCTTGCAGTGCAAGGGGCGCTGGTTTGATCCCTGGCCTGGGAAGATCTCATGTGCCGCGGAGGGGCTGGACCGATGTGTCCAATTACCGAGCCGGAACTCTGGAGCGCATGCGCCCAGAACAGGTGCTCTGCGACGACAGATGCCATCGCGATGTGAGGCCCACAGGAGCCAAAGAACAAAAAGACGGATGAAAATGGAGAAATGAAAGACCAATAAAAGTGGCCTGCCCGCTCCCCTCCCTTCCCAACCCGACCCCCGCCCAAAATAAATAAATAAATAAATCTTTAAAAAAAACCACATAAGTAGTAATTAAGATTAAAACACACCCACTAACTAAAAATATATAAATTTTACAGATAATTTAATAAGACAGCTAGTCCCAGAAGGCATGAAAAGAAAACAATCATTCCTTTCTAACCTGTTTTCATTTCTCAGAGGTAAATATTTGAAACTTCTGACAATTTTGAACTGTATCCTAAATATTTAAATGCATAAGTTCTAAATGTATAGTTAAACTGCTATATTCTTGGCCTTTTTCAATGTTAAATATTATCTATTGATTTCTTGCCATTAAAGAGGAAGATTGATTTGTCTCCATCCTCTTCAATACACACCTGTGTACCCTACTTACCTCTGTTCTCTTCCTTCTAACAAAACTGTGATTCTTTGGAGTAAGATCAGTGTACAGTGTTACTTTTATTCCTTATTATTTGCATCAGGCCACTTTATTACTCACAATGGAAGCTGTTAGCATCTACTCTTTTCCTCAGTGCTTTTAAACTATGGGATGAATAAGTCTGAATGCTTTCTCCCCAATTCTTTGTGCTGACCATCTGTGGAGCTGTTCAATTTGGATATTTGTATCCTTGGAGTATATGATATTTCCAGTTTTGTTTGTTCTCTTTTAGAAATTCCTATTATTTGAACATTGGGTGTCATGGACTGATCATTAAATTTGGTTGAAATTTTTAATTTCTATGTTTCTTTTATGTCCTTTCTAAGAGATTTTGCCAATGTTATATGACAATTAATAAAAGGATTGCAGCACAGCAGGCTTTAAGCTCATTGACCTTTATGATCCCTGGCCTGGGAAGACCGCCTGCAGTGCAAGCGCTGGTTTGATCCTGGCCTGGGAAGATCTCATGTGCGGAGGGCTGGACCGATGTGTCCAATTACCGAGCCGGAACTCTGGAGCGCATGCGCCCAGAACAGGTGCTCTGCGACGACAGATGCCATCGCGATGTGAGGCCCACAGGAGCCAAAGAACAAAAAGACGGATGAAAATGGAGAAATGAAAGACCAATAAAAGTGGCCTGCCCGCTCCCCTCCCTTCCCAACCCGACCCCCGCCCAAAATAAATAAATAAATAAATCTTTAAAAAAAACCACATAAGTAGTAATTAAGATTAAAACACACCCACTAACTAAAAATATATAAATTTTACAGATAATTTAATAAGACAGCTAGTCCCAGAAGGCATGAAAAGAAAACAATCATTCCTTTCTAACCTGTTTTCATTTCTCAGAGGTAAATATTTGAAACTTCTGACAATTTTGAACTGTATCCTAAATATTTAAATGCATAAGTTCTAAATGTATAGTTAAACTGCTATATTCTTGGCCTTTTTCAATGTTAAATATTATCTATTGATTTCTTGCCATTAAAGAGGAAGATTGATTTGTCTCCATCCTCTTCAATACACACCTGTGTACCCTACTTACCTCTGTTCTCTTCCTTCTAACAAAACTGTGATTCTTTGGAGTAAGATCAGTGTACAGTGTTACTTTTATTCCTTATTATTTGCATCAGGCCACTTTATTACTCACAATGGAAGCTGTTAGCATCTACTCTTTTCCTCAGTGCTTTTAAACTATGGGATGAATAAGTCTGAATGCTTTCTCCCCAATTCTTTGTGCTGACCATCTGTGGAGCTGTTCAATTTGGATATTTGTATCCTTGGAGTATATGATATTTCCAGTTTTGTTTGTTCTCTTTTAGAAATTCCTATTATTTGAACATTGGGTGTCATGGACTGATCATTAAATTTGGTTGAAATTTTTAATTTCTATGTTTCTTTTATGTCCTTTCTAAGAGATTTTGCCAATGTTATATGACAATTAATAAACCCATGGATTGCAGCACAGCAGGCTTCCCTGTCCTTCACCATCTCCAGGATTTTGCTCTAATCCATGTCCATTGAGGCAGTGATGCCAACCAACCATCTCATCCGCTGTCTTTCAATTCTCTCTAGCCCACATTCTTTCCCAGCATCAGGATTTTTCTCAATGAGTTGGCTCTTCATATTAGGTGGCTAAATTATTAGAGTTTCAGCATCAATGAATATTCAGGGCTGATTTCCTTTAGGATTGACTGGTATGATCTCTTTGCAGTTCAAGGGACTCTCAAGAGTTTTCTCAAATACCACAATTTGAAGGCATCAATTCTTTGGTGCTATGCCTTCTTTAGAGTTTAATTCTCACTTCCGTACATGACTACTGGAAAAACCATAACTTTGACTATATGGACCTTGGTCAACAAAGAAATGTCTCCACTTTTTAATGTGCTGTCTAGGTCTGTCATATTTTTCCTTCCAAGGAGCAAGTGTATTTTAATTTCATGATGGTAGTCAGGCTGCAGTGATTTTGGAATCCCTCCCCCCCACCCCCCATAATAAAGTCTGTCACTGTTTCCATTGTTGTTTCCCCAATCTATTCGTCATGAAGCTATGGGACCAGATGTCATAATCTTAGTTTTTCAATACCGAATTCTAAACCAACTTTTTCACCCTCCTTGATTACCTTCACCAATAGGTTCTTTAACTCCTTTTCCCATTCTGCCATGAGGGTGGTGTCATCTGCATATCTGAGGTTATTGCTGTTTCTCCTGGAAATCTTGATTCCAGCTTGTGCTTCATCCAGTCTGGCATTTCACATGATGTACTCTGAAGATAAGTTAAATAAGCAGTGTGACAATATACAGCCTTGGGGGTACTCTTTTCCCAGTTTTGAACCAGTTCATCTTCCATGTACAGTTCTGTTGCTTCTTGATTTGCATACAGGTTTCTCAGGAGGCACATAAGGTGATCTGGTATTCCTATCTCTTTAATAATTTTCCACCATTTGTTGTGGTCTACAGAGTCAAAGGCTTTAACATGGTGAATGAAGCAGAGGTAGTTTTTTCTTTTTTTTTTTTTTTCTGGAATTATCTTTTTTTTCCCTATGACCCAGCGGAGGTTGGAAATTTGATCCCTTGTTCTTCTGCATTTTCTAAATTTTGCTTTTACGTCTTGGCGTTGTCTGTTTCCATACTATTGAAATGTAGCTTGGAGGATTTTGAGCATCACCTTGACAGCAAGTGAAGTAAGCGCAGTTATGCTGTAGTTTGAACATTCTTTGGCATTGCCTTTCTTTGAGATTGGAATGAAAATTGACCTTTTCCAGTCCTATGGTCACTGTTGAGCTTTCCAAATTTGCTAACATATTGAGTGTAGCACTTTACCAGCATCATCTTTTAGGATTTGAAATAGCTCAGCTGGAATTCCATCACCTTGCTAACTTTGTTTTTGTGATGTTTCCTAAATCCCACTTGACCTCGCACTCCAGGATGTCTGACTCTAGGTGAGTGATCACACCATTGTGATTATTGAGTTATTAAGATATTTTTTGTATAATTCTTTTATGCATTCTTGTCACCTCTTCTTAATATTGTCTTCTTCTGTCAGGTCCATACCAATTATGTCCTTTATTGTCCTATCTTTGCATGAAATGTTCACTTGGTATCTGTACCTTTCTTGAAGAGATTTCTAGTATTTTCCATTCTATTGGTTTTTCTATTTTTCTTTGCATTGTTCACTTCGGAAGGCTTTTTTACCTGTTCCTGCTATTCTTTGGAACTCTTTATTCATATGGATATATCTTTCCTAGTCTCCTTTGCCTTATGCTTCTCTTCTTTTCTCAGCTATTTGAGAAAAGTTGTCTAAGGCTTCCTCAAACAACTATTTTGCTTATTGCAACTCTTTTTCTTGGGAATGGTTTTGTTCACTGCCTCCTGTATTGTGTTACGAACCTTTGTCCATGAATCTTCAGAGACTATCTATCAGATCTAATTCCTTGAATCTATTGTCACTTCCTGTGTCTAATCATCAGGGATCTGACTTAGGTTATACTTGAATGTGCCCTAGTGGTTTTCTCTATTATCTTCAATTTAAGTCTGAATTTAGTTGTAAGGAATCAATGTTGTATTTTTCCATGTTTTTGAGGGGATAATTACATTATCTTATTTTTGCTTTTCAAGAGTTTTTTGTTTCTGTTGTTTTCCTCTGAATAGTGCTTTTTAATGGCCTCCTGTTCTTGTTTTGTGAATTCATAGCATTGCTTCATCTGTTAAAAATTTTTTTTGACATATTGCTTGGCTGCCTTTATTGAAGTCTTTTAACTTGAAGAATATTTGTTATGTTGTGTCTTGTTTGGGTGAATACTTTTTCAGTTGGGACATTTCTCAAATTTCCCATGAGATAACTGCTAATATGTATAAGTAGGGCACTAAAAAAAAGTAGGTGGGGATTACAGTTTGATATGCACATTTTCATTTCATATCTTCTTTTCACTTTGGCACATCTTTCCTAAACTCAGCTTTGTCCTCAAGTCTAGAATATCTTGGTTTATTCTTTTATAAATTATACATCCTGATTTCCATAGAGTAGGAGATAACGCAAATGTCAGTTACTTAACTTAGGAAAGAAATGGGCAAAAAAAGTCACACCATTGTTTTTTTTTTTCACACTCATCTCTTAATATTGTCTTCTTCTGTCAGGTCCATACCAATTATGTCCTTTATTGTCCTATCTTTGCATGAAATGTTCACTTGGTATCTGTACCTTTCTTGAAGAGATTTCTAGTATTTTCCATTCTATTGGTTTTTCTATTTTTCTTTGCATTGTTCACTTCGGAAGGCTTTTTTACCTGTTCCTGCTATTCTTTGGAACTCTTTATTCATATGGATATATCTTTCCTAGTCTCCTTTGCCTTATGCTTCTCTTCTTTTCTCAGCTATTTGAGAAAAGTTGTCTAAGGCTTCCTCAAACAACTATTTTGCTTATTGCAACTCTTTTTCTTGGGAATGGTTTTGTTCACTGCCTCCTGTATTGTGTTACGAACCTTTGTCCATGAATCTTCAGAGACTATCTATCAGATCTAATTCCTTGAATCTATTGTCACTTCCTGTGTCTAATCATCAGGGATCTGACTTAGGTTATACTTGAATGTGCCCTAGTGGTTTTCTCTATTATCTTCAATTTAAGTCTGAATTTAGTTGTAAGGAATCAATGTTGTATTTTTCCATGTTTTTGAGGGGATAATTACATTATCTTATTTTTGCTTTTCAAGAGTTTTTTGTTTCTGTTGTTTTCCTCTGAATAGTGCTTTTTAATGGCCTCCTGTTCTTGTTTTGTGAATTCATAGCATTGCTTCATCTGTTAAAAATTTTTTCTGACATATTGCTTGGCTGCCTTTATTGAAGTCTTTTAACTTGAAGAATATTTGTTATGTTGTGTCTTGTTTGGGTGAATACTTTTTCAGTTGGGACATTTCTCAAATTTCCCATGAGATAACTGCTAATATGTATAAGTAGGGCACTAAAAAAAAGTAGGTGGGGATTACAGTTTGATATGCACATTTTCATTTCATATCTTCTTTTCACTTTGGCACATCTTTCCTAAACTCAGTTTTTGTCCTCAAGTCTAGAATATCTTGGTTTATTCTTTTTATAAATTATACATCCTGATTTCCATAGAGTAGGAGATAACGCAAATGTCAGTTACTTAACTTAGGAAAGAAATGGGATGTTCAAAAAAATTTTTTTTAAAGTAGACTCTCAGTGAATATACATATTTTTAGTCCCAGTGGTTTCTCTTTTCAATGAAATTGGTGGCTCTGTGCTTAAGCTTTTCTGGCAAGTTCTGTGGTTTTAATTGTTCCTCCTCTGGTCTATTAGTTTCTTCAGTTCTGCTAAGTCAAATGCTTATAATTTCATTACTTTACAGATCTCCCAGTCTTATAGCTCTCCTATTCCCATTGTATTGGATAAAGACATAATTTTATTTTTTTAATTAGATGTTTAAATGTTTTAACTGAAAAATAGACAGATTATTTTTATTTCACTGAACAATGAGAATAGTTCAGATTTATCTTTTTCAATTACAAATTTGTTTGCTTCTGTTTGAAACCCTCTTTAATCCTTCACTTTCATCTTTGCTCATATATATATATAAGTAGGTCAGATCCCTCACTTCCAATTAGGTCATATTTGTGAGTTACTGAGAGCAGTATAAAGTTTCCCCTTTGTTTATATTAAATCTGACTTCCACAAAATAACCTTAACAGAATCTGACATTTGGTCTTTTAGTAATGAAATATGCATTTTGTGTCTATAAGTGTTTTAAAATTTCACAGTTCTTATTAAAATGTAAATGTCTATGGATGGGATAATCTTCTAAGCTATTAGCAAACACCACAGTCAAGAAAGTCCAGAGCCAGGACAAAAAGAAATCACATGCACTGGCCTTTATCTTTCTTGGCTTTTATTTTGTATTAGCTTAATTAAGCCATGCTTTTTATGACAATGCTTTGACTTTGACTCTTGTTTTTTGCTCCTATCATTCCAACATTTCGCTTCTGATATGGGCTTGTCTTTCAGTAGCTATTTTTCCTTCCTTTTGTAGTTTAAGGTTCACACTGAGTATTTTGAAGATTTCAACTGACTTGAAAGCCATTTTAGGCTTAACTGTTATGCTTTCCCTCTTAACCATCAATTACGAGTGGGTTGTCTTACTAGATCATGAATTATTTCTTCACCTTTTCTTGATTAAGTGTTCTCAGATGAGTCACATAAATTAAGTCATATAGATTATTTATGAAACAGCAATGGACATGAGTTTGAGCAGGCTCCAGGAGATGACAAAAAACAGGGAAGCCTGGAAAGCTACAGTTCCTGAGGTCACAAAGAGTTGGACACAACTGAGTGACTGAATTGAACTGAGTCTGATTCCTTGTTAGCACTCTTACTCATTCCTAAATAAATATCGTGCTGCAATATCAGGATTGCAGAAATGGAATGAAGAAAGGCTATCTTAAGCTAATCAATACAACAAAATGTTGATTTAAAGTATTAGCAACTAAATTCTCAATCTAGTATAAAATTCCGTTAAGTTAAAAAATTTTGCATCTGAAACATAAAAGTCATTGAAATCAGTTGCTTTAGTTTATGAGAATAAGATAACATCTAAAGTGTATTATTCTATTATATACTCACGCATATGAAGCGTTTTTTTAAAAAATAGACTCATTCTAATATTTTCTTTGGAAAATGGAAAATTCTGTGTTCCAATCGTTTCACTGACAATTTCTTTGCAAGGGTTACATCTAATTATATTTCCCCAGTGATTTTCACATAGGTCTAGTTTCCAAATAAAGCATACTTCTCATATATTAAAGAGAGAAGGAAAGTGGTTAAAAAATGAAGTTCATTACATTAACACTAGTCGCTAACATGCTGTTAGAATTTTTAAATTGTTCAATCATCCATGTACAATTAATTTATTTTAGGAATAATTTTCTCTTTTTTTCCAGCATATTAGAGTCAGCCATGGCTTAGTTACTCTCTTGATAACTTTAACAAACCTTCTCAAGACCTTCCTATATCTACTGTCAATTTTACATGTGCGAGAGTATACCGCCAGGATCTATTACTTTTTCAATACAATTAGAAGTTTAAAAATCTGTTTAGAAGAAAATTCTGTTTTTTTTTTTTTTCCTTTAATTGAAAATGTTTCATTTCCTGAGAAAGATGTGCATGGTATTATGTGTATATTATGTTTTTAATTAAATGGAAATAAGAAAATTTGATGTTCAGAAAGGTATGTTTATTTGCTATGGGAAACCAATTATAATTGTTCTTATTTTTCTGTTACTGAGCCCTGTCTGACTCTTTGCAAACCTATGGATTGCATGCCAGGCCCCTTTGTTTTCCACTATCTCCTGGAGTTTGCTTAAATTCATATACATTGATTCAGTGATGCCATTTGGCCATCTCATCCTCTGTCTCACCCTTCTGTTTGTGCTTTCAGTCTGCCAGCATCAGGGTCTTTTCCAATGCATCAGCTCTTTGCATCAGGTGGCCAAGGTACTGGGGCTTCAGCTTCAGCAAATGTCCTTCTAATGAATATCCAAGGTTGATCTCCTTTTGGATTGACTGGTTTGATATGCTTGCAGTCCGAATTCTTCTCCAACACCACAATCTGAAAGCATCAGTCTTGTGGCAATCACCCCTCTTTATGATCTAACTGTCTCATCTGTAAAACCGTATTTTTGTCTCTATGGACCTTTGTCAGCAAAGTAATGAAGCTGCTTTTTAATACTGTGTAGGTCTGTCATAGCTTTCCCTCCAAGAAGCAAGCATTTTTTATTTTATAGCTGAAGGCACCATCCACCGTGATTTTGGAGATCAAGAAAATAACATATGCCAGTGTTTCCATTGTCTGCCCATCTATGTGCCATGAAGTGATGGGACCACATGTCATGATTTTCATTCCTTGTGCGTTGAGTTTTAAGTCAGCTTTTTCACTTTCCTCTTTTACCCTCATTAAGGGGTTCTTTTGTTCCTCTTTGCTTTCTTCCATTCTAGTGATATCATCTGCATATCTGAAGCTACTGATATTTCTCCTTGCAATCTTTTTTTTTTTTTTAATTTTGGCCTCTTTTATTGGTTGTTTATTTATTTTCATCAATCTTTGTTCTTTGGCAAGTGTGGACCTCCCATTCCAGAGGCCTCTCCCATTGCAGAGCACCGGTTCTGGGCGCATGTGCTCCAGAGTGCTGGCTTCTAATTGGACTCACTGGTCCATCCACTCCAAGGCATATGAGATCTTTCCTGGTGATGAATCGATCCGGTGCCCCTTGTACTTTTAAGGCACACTCTCTACCCACTGAAGCACCAGGGATGTTCTCTCCTTGCAATCTTTATTCCAGATTTTGATACAGACATCCAGGAATTTACTCTACCTAGAACTTAAATAAGGAAGCCAACAATATACAGTCTTGTAATATTCCTTTCCCAGTTTTGAACCAGTCTGCTTTTTGTTTTTTTTTTTTTTTTTTTCTTTTATTTCCTCTGTATAGATTCAATTTCCCTTTTCTGTGGAGCTTCTTCACTCCCAGTCTAGTTTCATGTCTGGTTCCAATTGTTCCTTCGTGACTCGCATAAGGTTTGTCAGGAAACAGGTAAGGTGGTCTGGTATTCCCATGTCTAGTATTTTCCACAGTTTGTTATGATTCATATAGTCAAATGCTTTAGCATATTCAATTAAGCAGGTGTAGATTTTTTTTCTGGAACTGCCTTGCTTTCTCCATAATCCAATAGATATAGGCAATTTGATCTCTGATTCCTCTTTCTTTGGAACTCATCTTTTACATCTAGAAGTTCTTGGTTAACATACTGCTTGAAACTTAGATTGAAGGATTTTAAGCATAATCTTATGACCATATGAAATAAGCACAATTGTATGGTGTTTTAGTCATTCTTTGGCCTTGCCTTTGTTTGGGATAGGAATGAAAACTGACTTTTTCCAGTCCTGTGGCCAATGTTGAGTTTTTCAAATTTGTTGATATATTGAGTGCCACAGTTTAACAGTTTCAACTTCTAGGGTTTTAAATAAGTCATGATTTTCATTCCTTGTGCGTTGAGTTTTAAGTCAGCTTTTTCACTTTCCTCTTTTACCCTCATTAAGGGGTTCTTTTGTTCCTCTTTGCTTTCTTCCATTCTAGTGATATCATCTGCATATCTGAAGCTACTGATATTTCTCCTTGCAATCTTTTTTTTTTTTTTAATTTTGGCCTCTTTTATTGGTTGTTTATTTATTTTCATCAATCTTTGTTCTTTGGCAAGTGTGGACCTCCCATTCCAGAGGCCTCTCCCATTGCAGAGCACCGGTTCTGGGCGCATGTGCTCCAGAGTGCTGGCTTCTAATTGGACTCACTGGTCCATCCACTCCAAGGCATATGAGATCTTTCCTGGTGATGAATCGATCCGGTGCCCCTTGTACTTTTAAGGCACACTCTCTACCCACTGAAGCACCAGGGATGTTCTCTCCTTGCAATCTTTATTCCAGATTTTGATACAGACATCCAGGAATTTACTCTACCTAGAACTTAAATAAGGAAGCCAACAATATACAGTCTTGTAATATTCCTTTCCCAGTTTTGAACCAGTCTGCTTTTTGTTTTTTTTTTTTTTTTTCTTTTATTTCCTCTGTATAGATTCAATTTCCCTTTTCTGTGGAGCTTCTTCACTCCCAGTCTAGTTTCATGTCTGGTTCCAATTGTTCCTTCGTGACTCGCATAAGGTTTGTCAGGAAACAGGTAAGGTGGTCTGGTATTCCCATGTCTAGTATTTTCCACAGTTTGTTATGATTCATATAGTCAAATGCTTTAGCATATTCAATTAAGCAGGTGTAGATTTTTTTTCTGGAACTGCCTTGCTTTCTCCATAATCCAATAGATATAGGCAATTTGATCTCTGATTCCTCTTTCTTTGGAACTCATCTTTTACATCTAGAAGTTCTTGGTTAACATACTGCTTGAAACTTAGATTGAAGGATTTTAAGCATAATCTTATGACCATATGAAATAAGCACAATTGTATGGTGTTTTAGTCATTCTTTGGCCTTGCCTTTGTTTGGGATAGGAATGAAAACTGACTTTTTCCAGTCCTGTGGCCAATGTTGAGTTTTTCAAATTTGTTGATATATTGAGTGCCACAGTTTAACAGTTTCAACTTCTAGGGTTTTAAATAAGTCAGCTGGAATTCCATCACCTCCACAAGCTTTGTTATTAGTAATTCATTCTAAGACTTAATTTACTTCACACTCCATGATGTCTTGCTCTACGTGACTGACCACACCATCATGGTTATCTTGTTATAGTTCTGTGTATATTTGTTACCTCTTTCATCTCTGCTGCTTCTGTTATGTCCTTACTGTTTCTGTTCTTTATCTTGCCCATTTTTGCATGGCATGTCCCCTTCATACCTCAGATTTTTCTCAGTGATACAATTTTTCCCCATTCTATTGTTTTCCTCTATCTTCTTGCATTTTTCATTTAAGAAAGCCTTCTTATCTCTTCTTGATATTCTGTGGAGCACTTCATTCAATTGGGTATACCTTTCCCTTTCACACTTGCCTTTCATTTTTCTTCTTTCATCAGCTATTTTTAAAGCCTCTCTGACAACCACTTTCTCTTCTTCTATTTCTTTTTCGCTGGAATGGTTTTGGTTGCTGTTTCCTGTACAATGTTATGAACCTCTGAGCATAGTTCTTCATGCTCTCTGTCTACAATGTTATAATCATGGAGCTTCCCTGGTGACTCAGATGGTAAAGAATCTGCCTATAATGCAGGAGATCTTGGTTTGATCCCTGGATTGGGAGGGTCCCCTGTAGAAGGGGATGACAACACATCCTAGTATTCTTGCCTGTGGAATTCCATGGAGGAGCATGGTGGGTTATAGTCCATAGAGTCATAGATTTGGACATGACTAAGAGACTAACACTTTCAAATGCACTGCATAATCATAAGGGATTTGTTTTAGGTCACACCTGAATGGACTAGTGTTTTTCCCTACTGTCTTCAATTTAAGTCTGAATTTTCCAATAAGAAGGTCATGATTTGAGCCACAGTCAGCTCCAGGTTTTGTTTTTGCTGACTGTACAGAGTTTATCTCTCTCTGGCTGAAAGGAACATTATCAATCTGTACAGAGTTTATCTCTCTCTGGCTGAAAGGAACATTATCAATCTGATTTTGGTATTGACCATCTGGTGATGTTCATGTGTAGAGTCCTGTCTAAGTTGTTCAGAAAAAAAGTGTTTGGTATAACCAGTGTGTTCCCTGACAAAACTTTGTTACTCCAGGTATCTCTTGACATTCTACTTTTGCATCTCAATTCCCTAGAATGAAAAGGAGAGCTTTTTTTGGTGTTACTTCTAGAAAGTGTTTTAGGTATTCACAGAACTGTTCAGCTTCAGCTGTTTTTGGCTTTAGTAGTTAGACATAGACTTGGATTATTGTGATGTTGAATGACTTACATTGGAAACAAACGCAGATCATTCTGTCATTTTTGAAGTTGCACCCAAGCACGTCATTTTAGACTCTTGTTGACTATGAAGGCTACTCTTTTTCTTCTAAGGGATTCTTGCCCACAGTAGCATACACTTAGTTAAATACTCTCATTACTGTCCATTTTAGTTCACTGATTCCTAAAATATTGGTGTTCAATCTTGCCATTTCCTGCTTTACCATATGCAATTTACTTTGATTCATGGATCTAACACACCATGGCATGGCTCATAGCATCATTATGCATGCCCCTTCACCAAAACAAGACTGTGAACCACGAACAGGAGGGGAAATTAAGTGAAAAGTGAAACTGTTGGTCACTCAGTCATGTCTGACTCCTTGAGACCCCATGGACTGTAGCCCACCATGCTCCTCTGCCCATAGAATTCTCCAGGCAAGAATACTAGAATGTGCAGTCATTCCCTTCTCCAGGGGATCTTCCTGACCCAGGGATCAAACTTGGGTTTCCTACATGGCAGACAGATTCTTTATTATCTAAGCCATCAGGAGCATGGTGGGTTAAGTGTTTTTCCCTACTTGTCATTCATAAGGGATTTGTTTTAGGTCACACCTGAATGGACTAGTGTTTTTCCCTACTGTCTTCAATTTAAGTCTGAATTTTCCAATAAGAAGGTCATGATTTGAGCCACAGTCAGCTCCAGGTTTTGTTTTTGCTGACTGTACAGAGTTTATCTCTCTCTGGCTGAAAGGAACATTATCAATCTGTACAGAGTTTATCTCTCTCTGGCTGAAAGGAACATTATCAATCTGATTTTGGTATTGACCATCTGGTGATGTTCATGTGTAGAGTCCTGTCTAAGTTGTTCAGAAAAAAAGTGTTTGGTATAACCAGTGTGTTCCCTGACAAAACTTTGTTACTCCAGGTATCTCTTGACATTCTACTTTTGCATCTCAATTCCCTAGAATGAAAAGGAGAGCTTTTTTTGGTGTTACTTCTAGAAAGTGTTTTAGGTATTCACAGAACTGTTCAGCTTCAGCTGTTTTTGGCTTTAGTAGTTAGACATAGACTTGGATTATTGTGATGTTGAATGACTTACATTGGAAACAAACGCAGATCATTCTGTCATTTTTGAAGTTGCACCCAAGCACGTCATTTTAGACTCTTGTTGACTATGAAGGCTACTCTTTTTCTTCTAAGGGATTCTTGCCCACAGTAGCATACACTTAGTTAAATACTCTCATTACTGTCCATTTTAGTTCACTGATTCCTAAAATATTGGTGTTCAATCTTGCCATTTCCTGCTTTACCATATGCAATTTACTTTGATTCATGGATCTAACACACCATGGCATGGCTCATAGCATCATTATGCATGCCCCTTCACCAAAACAAGACTGTGAACCACGAACAGGAGGGGAAATTAAGTGAAAAGTGAAACTGTTGGTCACTCAGTCATGTCTGACTCCTTGAGACCCCATGGACTGTAGCCCACCATGCTCCTCTGCCCATAGAATTCTCCAGGCAAGAATACTAGAATGTGCAGTCATTCCCTTCTCCAGGGGATCTTCCTGACCCAGGGATCAAACTTGGGTTTCCTACATGGCAGACAGATTCTTTATTATCTAAGCCATCAGGGAAGCCCAGAGGAAACTACAGATCACTTGAAATCATAATACGAGTAATTATGACTAATATGACATAATATGACTGGTTCATATATTTCTTTTCTTAAAATTTTTATTGGAATATTATTGATTCACAATGCTGTGCAAGTTTCTGCTGTACAGTAAAGTGAATTAGTTATACGTATATACATATCTACTCTTTTTAGGATTCTTTTTCCATATAGATCATTACTAAATATTGAATAGAGTTCCCTGTGCTATACAGTAGGTCCTTATTAGTTACGCCTTTTACATATAGTAGTGTGTATATGTCAATCGCAATCTTCTGATTTAAACCTCCTTCAGGTTGATATTTTTCAGAGTTTAAGTGAAAAAATGCTGTAAAATGCTATTTTTTGTACTTTTTGAAATAAATTATTTTTACTTTGCTTTTACAGAGTTTTGTTATTTACAGCTATACATAACCCCAAATCAGTCATAGGCATTTTTTTGACTCCTCCTAACTGAGGCCTCCCACTACTTCCCCATCCCACCTCTCCAGGTTGTTGCATAACCCCCATGTAAGTTCCCTTAATCTTATAACGTATTCACAATGGTTATCTCTTTTACATATGACAGTGTAGGTTTCCATGTTACTCTTTCCCTACCTCTCACCCACTCTTCCCTTACCACCACCCCTACCATGTCCATAAGTCTGTTCTCTATATCTGTTTCTCCATTGCTGCTCTGCATATACATTTATCAGTACCATCTTTCTAGATTCCATATATATGTGTCAGTATACTATATTTGGCCTGTGTGGGCCTCCCATTGCAGTGGCCTCTCCTGTCCCTGAGCACCGGCTCTGGACACATGCGCTCCAGAGCTCCAGCTTGGTAGTTGGACACATAGGTCCAGCCACTCCTCAACATGTGGGATCTTCCCAGGTCAGAGATCCAACTGGTGCCAGCTGTACTGCAAGGTGGTGTCCTTACCCACTGGACCACCAGGGAAGCCCTGTCCTTCTCCTTTTGACTAACTTCATTTTGCATAATAGGTTCTAGATTCATTCACTTCATTAAGACTGATTCAAATGCATTTCTTATTATGGCTAACCAATATTCCACTGCGTATATGTACCATAGCTTCTTTATCCATTCATTGGTCAGTGGACCTTTAGGTTGCTTCCTTTCTCTTGCTATTGTAAAAAGTGCTGCAATGAACATGGGGTACATGTTGTCTTTTTCAATTTTGAGCTCCTTAGAGTGTATGCCTAATAGTGGGATTGCTCGGTCATATGGTGCTTCTATTCTTAGTTTTTTAAGAAATCTCCATAGTGTCTTCCATAGTTGCTCTATAAATTTACATTCCCATCAACAGTGCAGGAGTCTTCCCTTTTCTCCACACCCTCTCCAGCATTTATTGTCTGTAGATGTTCTGATGATGACCATTCTGACTGGTGTGAGGTGATATCTCATTGTAGTTCTGATTTACATTTCTCTGATAATCAGCTACAATGAGCTTCTTTTCATGTGTTTGTTGGTCACCTGTATGTCTTCCTTGGAGAGATGTCTGTTTAGGTCTTTTTTCCATTTTTTGATTGTGTTGTTTGTTTTCTTGGTGTTGAGTTGTCTGAGCTACTTGTACATTTTGGAAATTAATTTTTTGTTGGTTTTTTCATTTGCTGTTATTTTCTCCCATTCTGAGGGTTGCCTTTTCACTATTTTTGTATTTTCTTTTGCTGTGGAAGGTTCTTAGTTTTATTATGTCACACTTTTTATTTTTGTTTTTATTTTTGTTATTTTGTTAGCCATACCTGCTCCTGAAAGTGAAGTGATCCTTGACTTAATTTACCCTGTTTTTATTTTTAAAACCCTTAGAATTTAACAGAAATATTTCCTAGCTGTGCTTTAAGAGACACACAGTGGTCACAGCCCTCAACTTGTTCTGATTAGACCAAAGGAACTCACCTGCACAGGTGAGACCTATAGGTGTCCAAGTTAACTCTGTTTCATTACCATTTCTGCACAAGGGTTTGTTTGTACTCTACTAGGTACAATTTGTGCTGTGTGTAAAATAATGTGGAGGATTATGCATGACCCTGCTACCTTGCTTCCCCTAGAAATCCCTAGTCCTTTCCTAGAGATGTGATGACACATCTGCCCCTTACCTTTAAAATTCCCTACTCCTCTTCCTTTGAGGCGAAGGTGTTTTTAGAATATGAACTCTCTCTTCTTCATTTCTTGATCAATGAATAAAGTTTCTGCCTTGCTTATATTGAGCCTGGCTTCATCTGATTGGCATTTGTGAGTGAAGAGGATAAAAGACCTATTGAAGGGTCACTGACCTGTTTAGGATTGGTAATAATCTCATTTATGTTTATTAATTAAGATGTTTAGTTAACATTTCCTATGTGTGCAGTGTAATACTGATTCACTAGATTGCTACACTTTCAATAAAAATAAAATAAAAAAGTAACATTTTATTCTACAAAAAACTTTCCAAAGATAGCAAATAAACATGTTCTTAATTTTTCTTCGTCCAAATACATCATTCGTCTTATCTCAAATTTACCTTTGGCTTTCTCAAATCTAGGAAGTATGAAAATGCACAAAAGAGCTATTTTCAATTGTAAATTTAAAGTTATCACTATCTTGACATTTACTTTTTTGTTATAGTACCAATTAGACTCATTTATCTATTATACGCTAGTACCACAGCTGTAATTCGGAAGTCTAAAACAGAGCTTATTTGGAGCTCATAAAGTGTTCTTTAAGTGGAAGATTTATAGAGTATATTGCTTAACTAATTAAACATTATGAGGGAAATAGAAATTTAACTTATTTAGCTGTAATGAATATTGCTTGAAAATAATTTTTGGATAAGTCTATGGGCTTAATTACCTCAATTATATTTTAAAACAATTAAAACAAACAATTAACTTTTCAATGTAAATTTACTTTCACACTAACACAAATAAATATTTTTAATGCTTTATGAAATATAATATGCATAAAACTGTCATATTATAAATGCATGTATGCATCTGTATAAGTATATTGAAGATGTATTTATTTTTACAGGTTGACATAAATGTATAATTAGCTGAAAAAGGAATCTAGACTTCAAAGGGTCAGTAATCCCCAATTCTAGAGCTTCAGTCTTCTTTATATTATGGAACTAATGTTAGACCCAATTCAATGATCAAAAAGATCATAAAACCATAATCAAGTTACATTCATTCCATGGATGCAAGGATGGTTCAAAATCTGTGAACCTATCAGTATGATACACAACAGTAACAAATGGAAAATAAAAATCATATTATCATCTCAATAGATATAGAAAGCCCTTTTGAAAAAATTAAACATTATTTTGATAAAAACTTTCAATGAAGTAGGCATAAAGGGAATATAATAATGGCCAAATATAATAAAATACAACCAGCATTATATTTTGTAGTGAAAAGCTGAAAGGCTTTCCTCTAAGATAACAAGCAAGAAAGGAATTTCTGTTATTGCTAATTTTATTCAACAGAGTATTGGAAGTCCTAGTCACAACAATCAGAGAAAAAGAAACTAAAATAATACAAATTGGAAAGGAAGAAGTAAAACTGAAACTGCTTACAAATAATATAATACTACATATAGAAAATACTAAAGATGCCACTAAAAATCTCTTAAAAGAAATACCAAGTATATTTACTCAATTCATATATTCAATTTATTAACTTGAAAGATAAAATCAATATCTGAAATCTGTTGTGTTTCTATACACTAACAAGAAACAATCAGAAATAGAAATTTAAAAAATAATCTCATCTAAAACTATAGAATACTTAAGAATTAATCTAATCAAGGAGGTAAAAGACTTGAACTTAAACTATATTAATGAAAGAAACTGAAGATAACAAATGAAAGGTATACTATGCTCATGGACTGGAAGAATTGTTATTGTTAAAATACCATACTTCCCAAAGAAAATCTAGGTTTAATGCAATCCCCATCAGGATACCAATGGCACTTTCCACAGAATTAAACAAATAATGTAATAGTTGAAGTCTTAAAATTCCTAGGAGAAAATATACTATTTGACAGTACACGTTTGACATCAATCTTAGAAATATTCTTCTGCATATGTGTCTTCAAGCAAGAGAAGCAAAGGCAAAAAAAAAAAAAAAAAAAAAAACAGAGGGATTTCATCAAACTAAAAATCTGTCAACAGTGAAGAAATCTATCAACAAAACAAAAAAGCTGCCTTCTGATGGGAGAAGGTGCTTACAAATGATATATGCCAAAGGGGTTAATATTCAAAGCATGTTAAAAGCTCATAGATTTCAACATCAAAAAAAAAAAAAAACCTAACGAAAAGATGGGCAGCATCTAGATAGACATTTTCCCAGTGAAGATCCTCGGATGGTCAATAGACAAATGGAAAGATCCTCAATATTACTAATCATTAGGGAAATATAAATCAAAGCAACAATGAAATATAACCTCAAACCTGTCATAATAGCTATCTTCAAACAGACAACAAATAATAAGTTTGACAAGGATTTGAAGAAAAGGGAATCATTGTGTACTGATGATGGAAATGTAAATTGGTACAGCCACTATGGAAAAATATGCACATTTCTAAAAATATTAAAAATATAATTACCATACAATCCAGCAAATTTACCTGTGGGTATTCATCTAAAGAAACAAAAACACTAATTTTAAAAAATATATGCACTCCAATGTGTATTCCAAAATTAATTCATAATAGCTAAGACACAGAAACAATCTAATAGATGAATCAATGGATATCCATAAATGTACGAATGAATATAGAAGTTGTGATCAATACATACAAAAACATAAAATGGAATATATTCAGACATAAAAAAAGAATGAAATCTTGCCATTTGTGACAGTATGGATGGATTTAGAGGACATTATAATAAATGAGATAAGTCACAGAGATGGACAGATATGGTATGATCTTTGTTATATACGGAGTCTAAACAAACCAAAACAATTTATATATACAGAGAACAGATTTGTGGTTATTGACAGGTAATTGGAGAAATGGATAGAGGAGCTCCAAAGGTAAAAATAACAGGAATAACTAGTGCTAGAGGAAAACCGTTGGTTTGAACATATTTGCATATACTTTGGTCAGAGACAGAGAAATTCAGAAAATAAACACTCCTAGATCAGAAAAGTGATATATATTGAAATTCCAAGCCCTCTAGAAAGATTTCCAGGGTTAGACAAACACCAAAAATTTATTGGTACATTTTTGGTACATGCTGCATTAACTACCAAACCTGACAACAACCAAATGAAGAAGGAGCTATTCATCTATTCAATACATAAATAAACTGAGTTTTAGTGAAGGTAAGAAACTTCTCAAAAGTTGAATAGCTGGTAAACAGTGCTAGGATTCATCTATATTTTTCCATCTGAATTGCAAAGTACAGCTCTTTAGTTATGCTTTCTCAAAAATATTAAAGTGCCACTACATAGTGAATACTACTTCATGAGGTTCCAGTATGTGTGCTTGTGCCTCTGTATGTAAGTGTGTATGCGATGTGTCTATTTAGGTATATAGTGTGTATAATATTTACTTTCTGAATGTGTCATAGCCTTATATAAATTAATAAAATATAGACACAAAAATATTTTTGAAAGATGCAAAATAAAAATTTTGTGTGCTGTCAATTCAGTCATGTCTGACTCGTTGTGATCCTATGGATTTTAGCTTGCCAGGCTCCTCTGTCCATGGGATTGTCCAGTCTAGAATACTGGAGTAGGTTGTCATACCCTTCTGTGGGAATCTTTCCTACACAGGGATCGAACCTGTGTGTCTTAAGTCTCCTGCAATGGACAGTGGGTTCTTTACCAATGTTGCTATTTCAAGGGCATAAGCATTGAAACTAACTTATGGGATGAATTATAATAAGAAAAATTATATTCAATATTTTTTGTAAGGAAAAGCAATTCTTGGTAAACATTAAAAACATCAGTATTTGTAAGAATTTTGGATTGATTTAATAAGCAATATCTAGGAAACCTTAAAAGCTTTACTGTTTGTTGAGAAGAGAGAGGTTATCTCACCTATTGTAACAGACTCAGAAATATTAATAATTACCTATATTGATTGGCTTGGTTGTATATCAAACTGCTATTCTCATTTTGTGCCCACAGTTCAATTAAGTAACCCTTCCTGCATCTTGATAGCTAGAGTCACTGATTTGCATATACTTTGTCAAGACAGAAATTCAGAAAATAAACACTCCTAGATCAGAAAAGTGATATATATTGAAATTCCAAGCCCTCTAGAAAGATTTCCAGGGTTAGACAAACACCAAAAATTTATTGGTACATTTTTGGTACATGCTGCATTAACTACCAAACCTGACAACAACCAAATGAAGAAGGAGCTATTCATCTATTCAATACATAAATAAACTGAGTTTTAGTGAAGGTAAGAAACTTCTCAAAAGTTGAATAGCTGGTAAACAGTGCTAGGATTCATCTATATTTTTCCATCTGAATTGCAAAGTACAGCTCTTTAGTTATGCTTTCTCAAAAATATTAAAGTGCCACTACATAGTGAATACTACTTCATGAGGTTCCAGTATGTGTGCTTGTGCCTCTGTATGTAAGTGTGTATGCGATGTGTCTATTTAGGTATATAGTGTGTATAATATTTACTTTCTGAATGTGTCATAGCCTTATATAAATTAATAAAATATAGACACAAAAATATTTTTGAAAGATGCAAAATAAAAATGTGTGTGTGCTGTCAATTCAGTCATATCTGACTCTTTGTGACCCTATGGATTTTAGCTTGCCAGGCTCCTCTGTCCATGGGATTGTCCAGTCTAGAATACTGGAGTAGGTTGTCATACCCTTCTGTGGGAATCTTTCCTACACAGGGATCGAACCTGTGTGTCTTAAGTCTCCTGCAATGGACAGTGGGTTCTTTACCAATGTTGCTATTTCAAGGGCATAAGCATTGAAACTAACTTATGGGATGAATTATAATAAGAAAAATTATATTCAATATTTTTTGTAAGGAAAAGCAATTCTTGGTAAACATTAAAAACATCAGTATTTGTAAGAATTTTGGATTGATTTAATAAGCAATATCTAGGAAACCTTAAAAAGCTTTACTGTTTGTTGAGAAGAGAGAGGTTATCTCACCTATTGTAACAGACTCAGAAATATTAATAATTACCTATATTGATTGGCTTGGTTGTATATCAAACTGCTATTCTCATTTTGTGCCCACAGTTCAATTAAGTAACCCTTCCTGCATCTTGATAGCTAGAGTCACTGATTAAGTCCTTGGATATTATTTGATATTAATGTATGCCTACTTATCCTCACACTGAAAGTACCTATTTATCTCAAATTTTTCTAAAAGTCATTGACTCAGCTCTTCAATAGGGATATTTAGAAGCTCTATTTCAACATCGTGTCTAGAACTGCCATTCTGGCTTTCCTTTTGATATTCCACTAGCAGATGGATTCTTGCTCTTGAAATCCAGCATTCACATTTGGCTATTTCTGTTCTTATGTTCCATTTTCACACTGCCAGTCCCTGGAACTCAGATGTCCTGGGTCTGTTAGTTTGTTTTGGATCGTTGATCAAACTGATGAATCTCTTTGAAGTGGAAGGATCTGTCCGTCTGGACCTAAGCAGGTTGTCTTTGTTAAGTTATTCTCTTTCTTCAGTTTCCACTAATTGCCTGCTAGAATTGATATACCAGATGCTATTTATCTTCAGTCTTGTCTGTAATACTGCTCTGCTTCACATTGTTCCTTTGTGGCTCATACCTAGGTATAATATTCTTAGCACCATTAGTTAGATATCATGAAATCTTTTCTTAAACATCTCCAATGATCTGAAGCACAGTAACTTCTAAGGAAGCCAATTCCACTTTCATTATACTTTTTGTTAGAAAGTGTTTTCTTATTTTGTGTCAAAGTCAACCTCTCTATAGTTTTATCCCTGTTTGGTCTGAAAATGAGCATAGTGTTTATGCAATAAATATAGTGTTTGTTGTTATTTATAACACAAGGTTTTCAATTGAAAGATTTTCCCTCAATGGAGAATAACACTGGAAGCAAAAAGCCCCAGTTCAGAAACTATTAAGTAGCTTGCCAAAAGTTATAGTTAGTAGACTGTGGTCCTAGCTCTTTTTTTTTTTTTTAAGTTGTTATAGTAGTTTTATTTACCAATGTAGGTGATAGTTTCTTTTCCTTTTTCTTTTTCAATTTTGTTATTTCATTTTTTTCAAGTAATTTTAATTTCACCCAGTCACACACTATAGCCACTCATACCCACTGATATAGTCATGATATTAACAAATATTGCAATTCCTACATAATGTCACCCTTTAAACTTCACTTCCTGTGCCTCCAACTAATTCTTAGACCCATATTCCAACAATTCTTTGACCTCATTAGTATTCTCAGTTAGTGTGTCCTACTGATTTTTCTCTATCCCTCATTATTACATGTTTTCTTGTCTTCTAATCCAGCCTAAAATTCACTTGTATACAGTCTCAATTACACTTGTATACAGTCTCAATTCATTCAGCTCTACTCAATTTATCATATTTATATGAAATCTTTTAATCCAGAATAAATTCAACTCCTTACCATGTGGAGTGTATGTGCATATACTTGAATGTGCTTGGATAAAAAGTCACAGTCATACAAATTAGCAACCCCTCAGTGCTAGACCATGCATTTCTTGGATTATCACAATAGTCTCCTAAATGGTCTCATATTTCTGCCTTCTTCCATCTGCAACCAGTAACCATAGAGGTCCTGGTAAATTGTAAGTTTTATTATGCCATTTCTCTTTTCATTCAAAACTAGATCCTGCAGGGTCTCATGCAATATAACATATATCACCTCTCTGAGCTAGTTTCCTATTCTTCTTTTTCTCATGCTATCTTTATAGCCACTTCACTTTATCACTATTCCTCAAACACTCTAAGGAAGCTGCTTTTTGCTAGGGTTTTGCAACTGTTTGTCCTGCCTGAAAATTCTCTCACAGATATTCTCTTGGCTAAACCTTCACTTTATTTGGATATTCCTCAAAGTTACCTGGCAGACAGCTTCACCTTCCTATTAACACTTCACATTCCTCTTCCTAGTTTTATTTATTTATTTATTTTTGTCAACTTGTCATCTAACGTATCTTTTCTATTGTCTGTTTCTTCTATTTGAGCACAAGCTCCATAGGTATAGGATATATTGTTGAGTGTGTGTGTGGTTTTGTTGTATATGTGTACTGTGATTTCATCTGTCTTGCCTATATTGATAAATCTAGGGTAGTTCTTGAGATAAAGTGGTTTCTAGAAATATTTGCTAAATAAATGAATGCATAGAGGAGGAAAAATTCAAACTAGGTTTATTTTGCTTTAATGTTTTATTTAGGGAAAGATGGTGAAGGAATGAAATGAGGAGATCATCTTCCTCCCAACAAATACATTAAAATATATCTGCATGTGGAACAACTCCTACAGAACACATTCCAAGTCCTGGAAGAAGACCTCAGATTTTCAAAAAGGCAAACTAATATACACAGATTGAGGTATGAAAAAAGTTATAGGAAAATAAAGAGACAAAGGATTTAGGACAGAGACCTGTGCCTTGGAAAGGGAACTATGAAAGAGTAAAATCTTCCATATACTTGGAAAATTCCTTCACTAGTAGGGACAAGAGAGAGTTTCAGAACCTCAAAGGGGAATGGAGCAACAGGTGCTTGGAAGGCAAAATGGAGAGAATTCATTACAGAGATCATTGATAACCAACACTTAGCAGCTGAGAAGCTGTTTGCATGTCCAGTTTGGTGAGTGGAGGCTGGGAGCTGAGGCTTAAGCTTCAGGGGCTGGACTGCAGAGAGAGGACTGAAGTTGACTGCCATGAAGATACTCTGAGGGGCTAGTGTGTCCAGGGAAAAGTCTGACCTGTAGGAGAGTCAAGAAATCATGGCAGCTGGGAACCTCTATCTCTGCGTGCTTGCAGGAGGATCCAGTCTTCAAGAGTGTCATAAGTGGAGTGTTCCATTGCTATGGACTGCAACGCCATAGATAGATACACCAAAGGTGGTGTGAGTGCCAGAGGCAGGAATATTTGCAATCCCAGAGAGGGGGATGAGAGCCACTTGGCCACTACCAAGGCCAGTGTGGACACCAGAATTAGAGGACAAGAGCCTGCCATGGTCCTCACCCCAGGAGTCACAGCTGCCACCAAGCTATGAGCAGGCACAGGTCTCTGCTGACAACCTCCTGTAAACCTGTGCAACTTGGTTCTGCTGAGGGACCCACAACCCTAAGCTGACTATCTTGGGGGAATACATGACCTACTTCAGACTATAGCAACTTCCCACAGGCTTTGGCCACAGCAGGTCCTCTATGCACACCTCAACTGTGTCTGCCATACTTCTTCCTCTGCCCAGCTGGGCTGAGCAAGTGAGCCCTAATAAGCTTTTACTTTTACCCATCTTGTCTGGATGGGCAACAGACACCAGAAAGCATCCTACAAACAGTGGTAGACCACCAGTAGGTGTGTGACCAAGGAAGAATAAGATAACTTACTCCTGAAGCAGCAGGTGCAGCAGATTAAATCCCTGAAATTACCCTGACACTGTGGACTTTGGGTGGCAATTGTGGATTTGAAAGCAAGTGCAACCTAGAATAAAGCCAGATCTGAGTGTGAGCTGACCCCACAATGCCCGCAGCAGTTACAGACACCTTCCTATAAGTATTCTAGGACTTCATAAGCAGGAAGATTAGCTGATGCTTGTAAACCTCCAAGATAGAAGGCCCAAGTAGAGAATGTTGGAATACCAGAGAACTCTCATTCCTATGGAACATTATTTGGTAACGGTTCACCAAAGACCTCCATCTCAATATTAAGACCAGGCCCCACTAAAAGGCCAGCAAGCTCCATTGCTAGGTATTTCATGGCAAACCATCAGTAAAATAGGAACGCAATCCCACCCATTAGCAGACAAGCATCCCAAAAATAACAAGTCCCCAAAAAACACCCAAACACACCACTGAAAGTGTCACTGCTGTTCTGAGAGAAATTCCAGCTCTATTCACCAGAACACAAGCACCAGTACTCCCTGCCAGAAAATTTTCAAAAGGCACTATCCCCACACATTGGGGAAAGACTCCACAAACACAAAGAACTGTGACCATACATCGTACAAAAAGGAGACTCCAAATACAGTAAATCAAACAAAATGAAAAGACAGAGTAATATACAGCAGATGAAGGAACATGGCAAAAACACAGAAGACCAAATAAATGAAGAGCAAATAGCAATATACCTAAAATAAATCAGGGTAATGTTAGTAAAGATGATGCAAAGTCTTGGAAATAAAATGGAGGCACTGATAATTAGAACAAGGCACAGATTGAGAAGAAACAAGGAATGTTTAGCAAGGATCTAAAAGTAATAAAGAATTAGAATATCAGAATGCAGAATAACTGAAACAGAAGAATGGATAAGTCAGCTGGAAGATAGAATGATGGAAATAGCTGAAGCAGAGCAAAATAGACAAAAAAAGAATGAAAAGAAATGAGGACATAGCTTCGGAGACCTCTGGTCTCTAAGCATACCAAAGTTTGAATTATTGGGATCTCAAAAGAAGCAGAGAAAAAGAAAGGGAAAAAGAGAATTTCAAGAAGATTAAAGCTGAAAACCTTTCTCTTGTGAAAAAGGAAATAGCCATCTAATTCCAAGAAGTCCAGAGAGTCCCATAGGGGATTAACTCTAAGAGAAATACAGCAAGACTCATATTGATCGAATTAATGAAAATTAAACACAAAAAGAAAACACTACAATCAGCAAGGGGAAAACAACAAATAATGTATAAATGGATCTTCATAGAGCAAATAGCTGATCTTTCAGCAGAAATTATGCTGACCAGAAAGGAGTGGCAGAATATGCTTAAAGTGATGAAAGGAAAAAAAAAAAAATGCATCTAAGATTACTCTACCCAGCAAGAATATCATTCGGATTTGACAGAGAAATAAAAGGCTTTACAGATAAGCAAAAGAGAATTCAGCACCACCAAACCAGCTTTACAATAAATGCTAAAGGAACTTCTAGACAGAAAAACACAAAAGATGGAAAAGACCTACATAAACCAAGCCAAAAAATAAAGTAGGGCTTCCCCTGGTGGTCCAGTGGGTAAGGACACAGCCTTGCAGTGCAAGGGGCGCCGGTTCGATCCCTGGCCTGGGAAGATCCCACGTGCCGCGGAGCAGCTGGACCCATGTGTCCAATTACCGAACCGGAGCTCTGGAGCGCATGCGCCCAGAGCCAGTGCTCTGCGGCGAGAGAGGCCACTGCTATGAGAGACCCACAGGAGCCGAAGAACAAAGACGGATGAAAATGGAGAAATGAAAGATCAATTGAAAATGGAGAAATGAAAGATCAATAGAAGTGGCCCACCCACTCCCCTCCCTCCCCAACCCGACCCCCGCCCAAAATAAATAAATAAATAAATCCTAAAAAAAAAAAAAAAAAAGCGCCTGGCAAAAATAAATAAATAAATAAATAAAAATACAGTAAATGACAATAGGATCATACAAATCAGTAATTACCTTAAATATAAATGGACTAAATGCTCCAACTAAAACTCACAGACTGACTGAATGATTACAAAAACAAGATCCCTGTAAATACTGTCTACAAGAGGCTCAACAGACTGAAAGTGAAGGTTTAGGAAAAGGTACTCTATGCAAATGCAAATACAGTGCAAATGCCAAAAGCAGGAGTAACAATACTCATATAAGACAAAAGTAACTCTAAAATAAATACCTTTATAAGAGAAAAGGAAGGACACTACATAATGATCAAATTATCAATCTAAGAAGAAGATATGATATATATATATAACATGCATAAGAACAGTTATAAATACATATGCACCCAACATAAGGACAGCTCAATACATAATGTCAGTCACTCAGCCATGTCAAACAACAAATAATGGATCTTCATAGCAATAGCTAAAGCTGACAGAAAGGAGTGGCAGAATATGCTTAAAGTGATGAAAGGAAAAAAAAAAATGCATCTAAGATTACTCTACCCAGCAAGAATATCATTCGGATTTGACAGAGAAATAAAAGGCTTTACAGATAAGCAAAAGAGAATTCAGCACCACCAAACCAGCTTTACAATAAATGCTAAAGGAACTTCTAGACAGAAAAACACAAAAGATGGAAAAGACCTACATAAACCAAGCCAAAAAATAAAGTAGGGCTTCCCCTGGTGGTCCAGTGGGTAAGGACACAGCCTTGCAGTGCAAGGGGCGCCGGTTCGATCCCTGGCCTGGGAAGATCCCACGTGCCGCGGAGCAGCTGGACCCATGTGTCCAATTACCGAACCGGAGCTCTGGAGCACATGCGCCCAGAGCCAGTGCTCTGCGGCGAGAGAGGCCACTGCTATGAGAGACCCACAGGAGCCGAAGAACAAAGACGGATGAAAATGGAGAAATGAAAGATCAATTGAAAATGGAGAAATGAAAGATCAATAGAAGTGGCCCACCCACTCCCCCCCCCCCCCCAACCCACCCCCCCCCAAAAAAAAAAAAAAAAAAAAAACCAAAAAAAAAAAAAAAAAAAGCGCCTGGCAAAAATAAATAAATAAATAAATAAAAATACAGTAAATGACAATAGGATCATACAAATCAGTAATTACCTTAAATATAAATGGACTAAATGCTCCAACTAAAACTCACAGACTGACTGAATGATTACAAAAACAAGATCCCTGTAAATACTGTCTACAAGAGGCTCAACAGACTGAAAGTGAAGGTTTAGGAAAAGGTACTCTATGCAAATGCAAATACAGTGCAAATGCCAAAAGCAGGAGTAACAATACTCATATAAGACAAAAGTAACTCTAAAATAAATACCTTTATAAGAGAAAAGGAAGGACACTACATAATGATCAAATTATCAATCTAAGAAGAAGATATGATATATATATATAACATGCATAAGAACAGTTATAAATACATATGCACCCAACATAAGGACAGCTCAATACATAATGTCAGTCACTCAGCCATGTCTGCCTAGTGAACTGTGACCACCAGGACTTCTCTGTTCATGGAATTCTTTTTTTTTTTTTTTTTATTTCATACAAATTCTATTTATTATTATTATTACTTTTACAGAGTTTTGTTGTCTACTGCCATATATTGAGCCAAATTCACTATAGGTATACATATGTCCCTTCCTTACCAAACCTCCCCTATCGCCCCTCCCCATCTCATCCCTCCAGGTCACCAGAAAGCCTCTGTTTGAGATCCCCAAGTCCCACAGCATATACCCCTCCCTCACTCCAATGTCTGTAAGACGTGCCCACCTCTCCATTGCTGCTCTGCATATTCATTTGTCAGCACCATCATTCTAGATTCCATACACATGTGTCAGTACACAATATTTATCTTTCTCTCTCTGGCATACTTCACTCTGTATAATAGGTTCTAGATTCATCCACCTCATTAGGGCTGATTCAAATGCATTTCTTTTTATAGCTAAGAAATATTCCATTGTATATATCTGTCACAGATTCTTTATCCATTCACCTGTCAATACACATCTAGGTTGCTTCCGTGTTCTGACTATTGTAAATAGTGCTGCAACGAACAGTGGCGTATGTGTCTCTTTCCATTTTGTTTTCTTCAGGATATATGCCTAGTCATGGGAATACTGGGTCATAAGATGGTTCTATTCTAGTTTTTTGAGGAATCTCCACACTGTCTTCCATAGTGGCTATATCAGTTCACATTCTCACTCACAATGCAAGAGGGTTCCCTTTTCTCCACACCCCTTCCAGCATTTATTGCTTACAGACTTTTTGATGATAGCCATTCTGACTGGTGTAAGGTGATACCCAATTGTAGTTTTGCATTTCTCTAACAATGAGTGATGTTGAGCATCTTTTCATGTGTTTGTTGGGTATCTGTATGTCTTCTCTGGAGACGTGTCAGTTTAGGTCTCTTTCCTACTTTTTGATTGGGTTGTTCTTTTTTTTTTCTTTTTTTGGTGTTGAGTTGTCTGAGTTGCTTATATATTTTCGAAATGAATTCTTCCTTGGTTTTTTTCATTTGCTATTATTTTCTCCCATTCTGAAAGTTCTATTTTCACCTTGTTTATGATTTCTTTTGCCTTTTCAGCTTCATTATGTCCCACTTGTCTATGTTTATTTTAATTTCCATTACTCTAAGAGGTGGGTCATAGAAGATCTTGCTTTGATTTATGTCACTGAGTGTTCTGCCTAAGTTTTCCTCTAAGAGTTTTAAGGTCTCTGGCCTTATATTTACGTCTTTAATCCATTTTGAGTTTATCATTCTGCATGGTGTTAGGTAGAGTTCCAGCTTCATTCTTTTACATGTAGCTGTCCAGTTTTCCCAGCACCAATTATGAAGTACTGGAGTGGGTGGCATTTCCTTCTCTAGGGCATCTTCCTGACCTAGGAATCAAATCTGAATCTCCTGCATTGCAGGCAAATTTTTTACCATCTGAACTACTCATGGAGGCCTCAATGTATAAGACAAATATTAGCAACTATAAAAGGGGAAATTGACAATAACACAATAATAGTGGGGCATTTTAACAACCAACTCACACCAATGGACAGATCATCCAGACAGAAAATTGTTAAGGAGACAGAAGCTTTAAATGTATATTGGATCATATGGTTCTAATTGATATTTATAGGACACTTCATTTAAAAATTTTGTAATTTGTATTATGGAAATTATAGTCATCAGCTAAACAAATACATTGAGCTCTATGCTGTGTACTAGAAGACGTGCTGACAGCAGATGAAGTCAATAATAAGTAGCAGAAATTGGCCTATAATTAATTGCAAAGTGTGTGCTGAAATTTTAAGAAGGACAAATTTGTCCATTTCGGAAATAAGCAATGGGTAATATTTACTGATTTTGGTTGATTAGCCATTCTGACTGGTGTGAGGTGATACCCAATTGTAGTTTTGCATTTCTCTAACAATGAGTGATGTTGAGCATCTTTTCATGTGTTTGTTGGGTATCTGTATGTCTTCTCTGGAGACGTGTCAGTTTAGGTCTCTTTCCTACTTTTTGATTGGGTTGTTCTTTTTTTTTTCTTTTTTGGGTGTTGAGTTGTCTGAGTTGCTTATATATTTTCGAAATGAATTCTTCCTTGGTTTTTTTCATTTGCTATTATTTTCTCCCATTCTGAAAGTTCTATTTTCACCTTGTTTATGATTTCTTTTGCCTTTTCAGCTTCATTATGTCCCACTTGTCTATGTTTATTTTAATTTCCATTACTCTAAGAGGTGGGTCATAGAAGATCTTGCTTTGATTTATGTCACTGAGTGTTCTGCCTAAGTTTTCCTCTAAGAGTTTTAAGGTCTCTGGCCTTATATTTACGTCTTTAATCCATTTTGAGTTTATCATTCTGCATGGTGTTAGGTAGAGTTCCAGCTTCATTCTTTTACATGTAGCTGTCCAGTTTTCCCAGCACCAATTATGAAGTACTGGAGTGGGTGGCATTTCCTTCTCTAGGGCATCTTCCTGACCTAGGAATCAAATCTGAATCTCCTGCATTGCAGGCAAATTTTTTACCATCTGAACTACTCATGGAGGCCTCAATGTATAAGACAAATATTAGCAACTATAAAAGGGGAAATTGACAATAACACAATAATAGTGGGGCATTTTAACAACCAACTCACACCAATGGACAGATCATCCAGACAGAAAATTGTTAAGGAGACAGAAGCTTTAAATGTATATTGGATCATATGGTTCTAATTGATATTTATAGGACACTTCATTTAAAAATTTTGTAATTTGTATTATGGAAATTATAGTCATCAGCTAAACAAATACATTGAGCTCTATGCTGTGTACTAGAAGACGTGCTGACAGCAGATGAAGTCAATAATAAGTAGCAGAAATTGGCCTATAATTAATTGCAAAGCGTGTGGTACTGATTACAATTTCTAAGAAGGACTGATGAGTAAGATGTAAAGGAATCCACCATGGTTTCCAAAAGGTGACATAATTAAGCTTATTTAAGCAATGGGTAATATTTACTCAGACAACAAGGATAAAGTATGAATTAGATTGGAAGGATGTTGGAGACCTGACTAACTAGAATGATTTTAGAGTGAAATTGGGGAATTAATTTTAATTTGGTGATGGTATTCTAAGAAAAATACAGAAGCTTACAGTGTTAAATTAAGAGTTAGAATGTAACCATAGGGGCTTCCCCTGGTGGTCCAGTAGATAAGGACACCGCCTTGCAGGGCAAGGGGCGCCGGTTCGATCCCTGGCCTGGAAAGATCCCACGTGCTGCAGAGCGGCTGGACCGATATGTCCAATCACCTAGCCGGAGCTCTGGAGCACACGCGCCCAGAGCCAGCGCTCTGCGATGACAGAGGCCACCATGATGGGAGGCCCACAGGAGCCAAAGAACAAAGACGGATAAAAAATAGAGAAATGGAAGACCAATGGAAGTGGCCCGCCCGCTCCCCTCCGTCCCCAACCCAACCCCCGCCCAAAATAAATAAATAAATAAATAAATCTTTTAAAAAAAAAAAGAATGTAACCATAGATCCCCAAATCTTACTATATAATCAAGTTACCTGATTATTCATGTTTGTAGAACCAAAGTAGTTTAATTTTTCCTTGTTGCATAATTGACCTGCCAAGTGGTTCTGCTGGTAAAGAACCCACTAATGGAGGAGACATGAAATGTGAGTTTGATTCCAGGGTCAGGAAGATCACCTGGCCAGAGAAGTCTGGAGGGCTGTAGTCCATACGATTGCAAAGAATTAAACATGACTAAAGGTACTTAGCACACACAAATACCATAATCATCTTCTAAAGGTGCATACAACCCATTAAGCCTTCATTCTATAACTGTGCTTGACAATGAGCTTTATTTATTTCTTTTATGTCATCTAAACACATTTATTAAAGTACTTCTCATATGTCATTGCTTCTAATGTAGTGCCTTCTGGATAGTTTCTGATTTATTTGGGCTTCTTTCTTCTCATTAATAAAAATATTAATAAGATATTAAAGTTTGCATTCTATGGAAAAGAAAGATAATTGATAAACTTTCTTGAGGGCTTCCCTGGTGGTCCAGTGGGTAAGGACACCGCCTTGCAGTGCAAGGGGCGCCGGTTCAATCCCTGGCCTGGGAAGATCCCACGTGCCACGGAGCGGCTGAACTGATGTGTCCAATTACCTAGCCGGAGCTCTGGCGTGCTTGCGTCCAGAGCCTGTGCTCTGCAACAACAGAGGCCACCACGATGGTAGGCCCACATGGGCCAAAGAACAAAGATGCATGATGCGGGGAGCTGCCCTGTTTCAAGGGGTTTCTTTTGAGGAAACATAGCTCTGGGAGCTGCCCTGGAAACAGGGGCTGATAACAGCATAGCTCTCTGTCCCGCCACCCCAGGTATTGTGAAGACATTCCTGAGCTATCTAAAGGACACCTGGAGCCTCAGTACAGATAAAAAGGGCTTGAGGGGCATTATGCCCCGGAACCATTGTAATCTGAAGAACTTTGAATATGTTAATGACTTACAGGAGGTAATACCTAGTTAATGGCCTGTCTTAGGGAGAGGATGCTAGGTCTGAGAAACCTGGCCTAAAGCATGTATACACTACTGTTTGCTGTGTGTTATCTGATTTTGAGAAGTATAAAATGTATGAGCGAATTCAATAAACTTGTCAGCAACTTGTCAGCAACCTGTAGAGTTGTCTGCCTTCTTGCTGTCCCTCTCAACCCCATCTTTTCTGTCCTTCTTTCTTTTCTTAGCCTATCTGCCCCTCTCTTCAGGATCTGTTCGACTGCCGGCTGGCCCGGCAGCATGCAAATAGACAAATGAAAGACCAACAGAAGTAGCCCGCCTGCTCCCCTCCCTCCTCATCCCCCCCAAAATAAATAAATAAATCTTTAAAAAAAAAAAAACTTTTTTGAACGTTTTATAAGGAAATCATCAGTAGCTATGAATGCATTAATCTATTACTTAGTGTAAGTTTGGTACAACCAGTTAAAAATGTTCAGAGGAAAATAAATTCTACTTCAGTTATTTACAGTCACTTTATTTTATAAAGAAGATACTTCTTTCTTATTTTGTAAGTTTGCCATGTGTTTATATTAACATAAACACCTATTTGTCTTCTCTTGTACCTCACAGGATATGGAAGAATCAGAAGACTGATGAAAATTACCATACAGAGGAGACTTGTTGAAGGTAAATTAAGAAATGACCCTACATTTATCAAATATTGAAAATTTTTTACTACAGTGAACACTGATACTCATGAGACTAGTTAGAGTAGAGATAAATGCTTTAAAAGGCCAGCTAATAGTTTCCAGAGTTCACTTCTTTTCTCTAACATATATAACTTAAAAAATAACTTAAAATATTTATATATTTTATAAAATGTATACATAAATATATGTATACCATAATAAATATATTTATATATTTACTTAAATATAATATTAAATATAATTTAATTTAATTGTGTATATTATAATAAATTAATATATGAATATGTTATATTTATGATATCTAAAGTCATATGCAAAATAATTATATATAAACTAAATCACAGTTCTGTCATACTTTAGTGGATTTAGAAAGAAAGTAACAGGTTTAAGTTTTAATCAACAGAAAATATCCCAATATATGAATGCATGCTAGAAAGAGCAAAATTTTGGATAATCTTGCTGAACAGTGTACTGCATTTGATTTTAGATTAATGGATTAATTGGATGAAATCAATGAAAATATTGAATTTTATCCTGGGGAACAAGCTGCACAGGAAACAGAGTATTTGGCTAAAGATAAAGTTATAATTGAAGCAACTGATATAAATGTCCTTTAAAATGATACAACTCATTAACAAAACGCTATGTCTAAACTAAAGCTTAGAACGATGATTAAAATGGGTTTCACTGCAAGCAACGTAATGTTAGTTTTTCTTGCATGGACTCACTGTTGAAATGGCATTTGACATCTGCTGAATCTTACTTTCTTTAACCACCAAAAGAGATGTAAATGTTTGTATTAGGAAAGACCAGTTAATTTATGCTACTTATAACAAAATAATCCTAGTTATGTTGCATATGAAGACATAACAAGCATTGATACTCTAGCACATGCTGATTTTCTTTATATATATATATATATATATATATATATATATATATTTGATTTATTTATTTTGGGCGGGGGTCGGGTTGGGGAGGGAGGGGAGTGGGTGGGCCACTTCTATTGGTCTTTCATTTCTCTATTTTCATCCGTCTTTGTTCTTTGGCTCCTGTGGTCCTCCCATCGCGGTGGCCTCTGTCGTTTCAGAGCGCCGGCTCTGGGCGCATGCGCTCCAGAGCTCCGGCTCAGTAATTGGGCACATGGGTCCAGCCGCTCCGCGGCACGTGGGATCTTCCCAGGCCAGGGGTCGAACTGGCGCCCCTTGCACTGCAAGGCGGTGTCCTTACACACTAGGCCACGAGGGGAAGCCCTTTTTCTATATTTTTTTTTCAGACAATCTTCCTGAGTTATTGTAACAATTTTAATTGGTCTCCCTTCTTAATGCTTACCCTCATCCAATATGAATTCACTGCAGAGTGAGCTTTTACTCTATTTTTAAAACTCCTAAATACCTTCCTATCATCCTTAGAATAAAGTGTAAACTCCTTTGAGCATGATCTTACATTGCCTAACTGTAACTTTTCAGCTTGTGTCTCTTACCTTCTAAACACTCACATCCTCTCCTCACACATTCACACTCTGGTTCCTTTCACAATAAACATCCTTCAGCATCCTGTACATGAATTCTCTCCTACTAATTTTTCAGAGGAAGCAGGGCATGAAAATCCTTGCAAGCCATCTCATTTATCTGTGTATGTGACAGCATTCTGTTTGTACCATATCTGTACATTTGACATAGTATTGAATAATAATTACTTGTTTAATTTCTTCTATACCTCTAGACTAGAGTTCTTAACAAATTTTGGTATCATGTGTGGGGCTCTGAATTGAAAGAGGACCGTTGCAAGCATAAAGAAGCTTAAGCACATGTTTGCAGTTTGGAGCTAAGATGGCGCCTACAGGAAGGGGTGTGGGAGTGAAAAGAAGCTTAAGCACATTGTTTCAGCTTGGAGCTAAGATGGCGCCTACAGGAAGGGACGTGGGAATGAAGGGAAGCTTAAATGCATTGTTTAAAGAAGCTTAAGCACATGTTTGCAGCTAAGATGGCACCTACAGGAAGAGACAGGGCGTGATCTAAATTGTTAATTGATGGTCAAAATTTCTGATTGATTCCCTTGGTTTCCACGCTCATGAATGATTGCTTGGCCTTTAGCTTGATTGGTGTAATCTATAGGAAGTCCCGTGCAAAACCCCCTTCACTTGTCTATAAAAGCTGTAGATCTACATCAATAAACCAGAACTACTTCGATGGAACCCCTGTCGCGTCTGATTGTCCTCTGCCTGAGCCAGGGGGCTGCGGGGCAGACAGTCAAGATTTGCCTTTCTCCAAGATCTCCTGGGTCAGCCAGGGGCAATCCCGCTGCCTTCCCTTTCTGCGGAAGGTCCCCGCATCATGAATCTATTTAGTATTCTGGTAAGGTCTATTAATTCCCTTCTCAGAATAATGTTTTTAAAGGCATAGATTACTCAGGATAACAAGAGAACTGGTTATACTGAAATACAATTTTAAGACATTAAAATTAAATTGATTGTATACTATTATTCTTCCTTTTTAACTATTGCATTAAGTAATAAAACCTAGTGCCAAGTCAGTAGCAAAGAATTTAAAAATCATGATGAACAAAATTGTATTTTAGATGCCTGCAATGCTGAAAGGTATTATCTGTGATTTTTAATGGTGACAGAGTCAGAGTTACTACTGATATACATCTATGATCTCTGGCCGATTTTAATAATTAAGCATAATACTAATTTTCAGTTATAGGTATTGAAAAACAAAGATGTCATTTCTTCCCCATACATAAGGGAATAGCCTGGTATACTTACAAGTGGTAGAAAGGAAAGATACACAACCAAGAAGGATTTTATTTAAGAAAGCTACCTGACAAGGCTTCCATTCAGGCTTGAAGGAGAGATCAAAAGTTCTACAGGCTCGCAAGGAACTCAGCATCATGAAACCAGTTTTACAGGAAATGTTGAAAGGCCTTTTCTTAATAGAAAATGAAAAGCCACAACTAGAAATATCAAATGGATGAAAGGAAAGATCTTAATGACTAAGGCAAGTATATAGTGAAGTTAATATATCAACCATACATAGAGCTAGTAGGAATGTTAAAAGACCAAAGTAGTAATATCTATATCCACAGTAAGTAATTAATGAATACACAAAGCAAAGGTATGTAAAATATTAGTAATTAATGAATACACAAAGCAATAGTCATGAATGAGCTTGGCCTTTAGCTTGATTGGTGTAATCTATAGGAAGTCCCGTGCAAAACCCCCTTCACTTGTCTATAAAAGCTGTAGATCTACATCAATAAACCAGAACTACTTCGATGGAACCCCTGTCGCGTCTGATTGTCCTCTGCCTGAGCCAGGGGGCTGCGGGGCAGACAGTCAAGATTTGCCTTTCTCCAAGATCTCCTGGGTCAGCCAGGGGCAATCCCGCTGCCTTCCCTTTCTGCGGAAGGTCCCCGCATCATGAATCTATTTAGTATTCTGGTAAGGTCTATTAATTCCCTTCTCAGAATAATGTTTTTAAAGGCATAGATTACTCAGGATAACAAGAGAACTGGTTATACTGAAATACAATTTTAAGACATTAAAATTAAATTGATTGTATACTATTATTCTTCCTTTTTAACTATTGCATTAAGTAATAAAACCTAGTGCCAAGTCAGTAGCAAAGAATTTAAAAATCATGATGAACAAAATTGTATTTTAGATGCCTGCAATGCTGAAAGGTATTATCTGTGATTTTTAATGGTGACAGAGTCAGAGTTACTACTGATATACATCTATGATCTCTGGCCGATTTTAATAATTAAGCATAATACTAATTTTCAGTTATAGGTATTGAAAAACAAAGATGTCATTTCTTCCCCATACATAAGGGAATAGCCTGGTATACTTACAAGTGGTAGAAAGGAAAGATACACAACCAAGAAGGATTTTATTTAAGAAAGCTACCTGACAAGGCTTCCATTCAGGCTTGAAGGAGAGATCAAAAGTTCTACAGGCTCGCAAGGAACTCAGCATCATGAAACCAGTTTTACAGGAAATGTTGAAAGGCCTTTTCTTAATAGAAAATGAAAAGCCACAACTAGAAATATCAAATGGATGAAAGGAAAGATCTTAATGACTAAGGCAAGTATATAGTGAAGTTAATATATCAACCATACATAGAGCTAGTAGGAATGTTAAAAGACCAAAGTAGTAATATCTATATCCACAGTAAGTAATTAATGAATACACAAAGCAAAGGTATGTAAAATATTATGTCATGATAGTATATGGGGGTGGACTGCTAAAATTCATTTGAACTTAGAACAGCAGCTTAAAATATCCATGTATGCCATAGATGCTATATATAGCCCTCATGATAACCACTCCAATACTGGACACCTGATGCAAAGAGCTCACTCAATGGAAAAGACCTTGATGCTGGAAAAGACTGAAGGAAAGAGAAGAGGGTGACAGAGAATGAGATAGTTGGTTGGCATCATGACTCAATGGACATGAGTCTGAGCAAACTTCAGGAGATGATAAAGGACAGAGAATCCTCGTGTGCTTCAGTTCATGGAGTTGCAAAGAGTTGGACACAACTTAGCTATTGAACAACAACAATAATAATAGTAACCACAAACCAAAAATATATCATAGATTCACCTACATAAAAGAGGAAAATATTTGAAAATATCATTAAAGATGGTCATGAAATCACAGGGGACGATATCAAAAGAAGAAGAAAACACTCAGCAATAATCAAAAATCAATTAACAAAATGGCAGTGAATACATATCTACTAATAATTACCTTAAATGTAAATGGACTAAATATACCAACGAAAAGACGCAAAGTGGCTGAATCGATACAAAAATAGGACCTATACAGATGTTGCCTACAAGAGGCTTCAGATATAAAGACACACACAGATTTCAATTGAGATGTAAAAATATATTCCATGAAAATGAAGAAAGCTGAAGTACCAATACATATATTAGACAAAACAGATATTAAAATAAAGACTAACAAGATGATCAAGGGATCGATCTAAGAAAAAGATGTAACGTTGTAAATATATATATACCCAACATATAATCACCTAAATATATAAAGCAAATATTAACAGATATGAAGTGAGATATCTACAGCAACACAATAATAATAGGGGACTTTATGCCCTCATTTGCATGAATGGACAAAGCATCTGGATGGAAAATCAGCAAGGAAACCCTGATCTTAAATGACACATAAAGCCAATGGACTTAAATGATAACAGAACATTCCATCCAAAGCATCAGCATCAACTTATTTTTCTTATCAAAGTGTACATGGAACGTTCTGTAGGAAAGGTCATGCTAAACCATAAAATATTTCTCAATAAATATAAGAAGATTGAAATTATATAGGGCACTTTTTGTGACCAGAATGCTATGAGAATAGAGATCAACTTTAAGGGGGAAAATGTAAAATATCACAAATATATGAAGGGTAAACAATTTAACAAACAACTAGTGGGCCATGAAGAAATCAAACAGGAAACCAAAAAGTATCTGGAAAGAAATTAAAACACAATAATCTAAACTCCATGAATGCAACAAACTACTTGTCAGTGAGAAGTTTACTGTGATACCTCAGAAAATAAAAAAATCTCAAATAAATGACCCAATTGCATGTTTCATTAAAGTAGAAAAAGTAGAATCGGGAAAACCCAGTAGAAAGAAAAAATATAAATAATAGAGTAGAGATAAATCATACAGAAACTAAAAAAAGAAAAGAATGAAATCAAGCGTTGGTTATTCCAAAAAATTAAGCAAAATCAATAAACTTTTGGACAGAATCATCACAAAAAACAGAGAGGTTCAAAATTAATAAAGTTCGAAGTGAAAAAGGAGATCTCACAACTGATACCACAGAAATACAAAGGGTCATAAAAGATTATTATGATGAATTATATGCTAATAAAGTTGATGGCCTAGAGTAAATGGACAAATTTCTCGTAATTCCTCATATCTCAAGACTAAATCAGGAAGAAATAGAAAGATCAATTACTTGTAATAAAATTGAATCATTAATTAAGAAAAAAATCCCCCCAAACAAATGTCAGGAACCAGACGACCTCACAGGTAAATTCTACTAAACATTTGAAGGAGTATTACTACTCACAGTTCTTAAGTTAGCCAAAAAAAAAAAAAATTGCAGAGAAAGAAATAGTTTTAAACTCTTTCCATGATGTCAAACCAAAGATATCACACACACAAAAAAGTTATAGGCTAATGTCTCTGATGAACATAGATGAAAAAATTCTCAATACAATATTAGTAAACACAATTAGATGATCCATTAAAAAATCATACAAAATGATCAAGTGGAATTGATTCCAGGGGTACAAGGATAGTTCAATATCCCCATATTAATCAATGTGATTACTATGTTAACAAACTGAAGAATAAAAAAAATCATATAATCACTTCAACAGATGTAGGAAAATCTTTCAACAAAATCCAACAAACAATTACAATAAAAAATAACCAACAAAATGGATATAGAGGAAATACATCTCAATATAACGAAGTCCAAATGAAAAATCTACAGTCAGTATAATGTTCATTAGTAAAAGCCAAAAGAATTTCTTCTAATATCAGGGATAAGACAAGGATGCCCACTCAAATAAATATTGTTTGATACAGCTAAATGCAAAATAATCAAACTCAACTGCTTTCCTACATCACATACAAAGATGAACTCAAAATAGACTAAACACTTAAATGCAAGACCTGAAACTAAGTCTCCTGATATTAAATAGACAGTACGCTCTTTAAACTTGGTCTTAGCAATGATTTCATGGATACGCATCCTCAAGTAAGGTAAACAAACCAAAACAAACAAATGAGATTACATTTGTAATCTTGCTTGCACAGTGAAGGAAAGTATCAACAAAATGAAAAGGCTGCCTGCTAATGCTAGATATTTAGAAATGAAATATGCCATAGGGACTCATATTAGATATTTTTCCAAAGAAGACAGAGATGGTCGACAGGAACATGAAAATATAGTCAACATAACTAATAATCAGGGAAATGTAAACTTAATCCATGATGAAATATCACCTCACACTTGTCAGAATGGCAAAAAAAACAACAAATAGCAAGTGTTGGCAATAATATGGAGAAAAGGGAACCATTGTGCACTACTGATGGGAATGTAAATTGGTGTGGTCACTATGGAAAACATGATGAAAATTTCTTAAAAAATTAAAAATAGAAATACTGTATGATATAGTAACTTCACTCTTGGGTATTTATCTGAACACTAATTCAAAAGGATATATTTATTCCTATGTTCAATTTGGGCTTCCCTGGTAGGTCGGTGGTAAAAAAAATCTCCCTGCAATGTAGGATACCTGGATTTCATCCCTGGGTTGGGACAATTACCAGGAGGGGCAGGACCACTCACTCTGGTACTCTTGTTGGAGAATTCCATGGACAGAGCAAGCTGGCAGGCTGCAGTCCATAGAGTTTCAGAGTTGGACACGACTGAAGTGACTAAGTAGCAGCGGCATGTTCATTTTAGCTTTATTTATAACAGAAAAGATACAAAAGGAACCCAAGTTCCAATCAATGGATGAATGGAAAGATGTTGTTTGTGTACATACACACACACACACACACACACACACACACACATATATATATATAATGATTTATCACTCAGCTATGAAAGAAGTGAATGAAATCATGTCCCCTGTGACAACCTGGAGGGACGTAGAGAATATTATGGTAAGTGAAATAAGTTCAGATAATTATGTATCAATAGTATACGATTCAACTTATGTGAAATGTAAATGAAAAAGTAAATAAGTAAACATAAAAAAAAACAAAACAGAAATGGAGTCACAGATTTAAAGAACAAACAAGTGCTTGCCTGAAGAGGGGTTTAGAGAGAAAATAGAAATGTCAGGGAGATTAAGAAGTGAAAACTTATAGCTGCAAATAAATGACTCATGAGTATAGCATTTAGTGTTTGGAATATAGGAAATAATTATGCAATATATTTTTATAGGGACAAATAGTAACTGGAGTTATTGTGACCATTTTGAAAATAATAGAAATATTGAATCACTATGTGATGCACTAGAAATTAACATAGCGTTGTAGATCAGTTACACTTTTAAAAAAATGAGTAAAGAAACAAATATAATTATAGAAAAACAGATCAGATTTATGTGTACTAAAGGTGATGGCAGGAGAATAGGTAATTGAACAAACCAGTCAAAGGATGCACACTTCCAACAAGAAGATAAGTGAATGTTAGAAATGTAATGCATAGCATGATAAATACAGTGAACACTCTTGTATGGTATACATGAAAGTTAAGAGTGTCACAGGCACTGTGCTGCTGCTTACTCTGATTATTATTCTTGTTAGTTCTCACTAAGAGATACTATCTTAAATAGATCAGAGATGGTTTACAGTCACAGCGTAGTCCCCTCAGAGTCGAGAGTCTCGGATTTGGACAATAAAGTGTTGTGGTCTTGAGTATTGTCAAACCAAGAGTAGTTTTATCAATCATAAAACATATAATAATCAGAATCAAGATTCCATTAATCAGAATTCAAATAAAGGTAAGCACAAATAATCAGAGCTCAATCAAATAAGCAGAAGTTCTTACCCCCAGAGCTGGAGAGTCTCAATCTCACGTTGGGAGTAGCCAATCTCCGTGATCTCCGTGAGTGAGCCTCCCACACAATCTTACCTTACCCTTTTATATTTTCTCAACTAGAAATCTCAAGTTAACTACTAATCACGAAAGTGGCTATTACAAGAGCTTTTTGCTCCTCTAGAGATGCAAAAGTGGTTACCACTGGAGCTTTTTGCTCCTCTGCTAGCACCTAGATAAACAAATTTGTCCTCTGGTGGGGGGGAAACGTGTTTGTACAGAAAACATTCTTACAACTCTTAAATTACAAAGGAAACTACGAGTTGTAAAAAATGTATTACACTGTAACTTAAAAGCAGAAGTACAAGAGCTTTTGTGCTCTGCACTAGCACCTAGGTAAACATCTCTATCAATGTTTGTCAAAGGTGATAGTCTAAACCTACAAACTGCTAGTTTTATGAGTGGGGCTATTTCAGGCCCAGGTTTCCTATCAGTAACAATACTAGTTACTTAGAGGTCTAGGAGAGGCGGGGCTGCAGGCAGTGCTTATCGCTCGTGTGTAAAAATATTTGCCTGGGTATCCTTTCTTGATCTTTCCTGTGAGAAGTGAACATGGAACCATCCCCTTGTACTAATGACCACCCTTGTGGGAGCATTTGACATACCCACCAAGTTAGAGTAGAGGGGTCTTCTTTCCTGCATACTGGCATTCCCTGCACATAACCTAATTTCTCTTCCTCATCACTTTCTCCATCAGAACTGCTCTCCTCATAATTAGGGTCCCCATGTCTGTCAGTGAAATTGCTTTTCCTTGCCCATGACAAGAGCACTATTTCTTTTCATTATTCACTTAAAAAGACTTTCTTATCTCTCCTTGATGTTCTTTAGAACTCTGCATTCAGATGGGTGTACCTTTCCTTTTCTCCTTCACCTTTAGCATCTCTTCTTTTCTCAGCAATTTGTAAAGCCTCCTTAGACAACTATTTTTCTTGTTGCATTTCTTTTTCTTGGATTATTTGCTTGGATTTTGTGTGTGCACCCCAACCCGAGGAAAGGAACCCCACAAGACACTGAGCCAGACTCACCTGTGATTCTTTCAAGGTCTCCTGTGGCGGCATGGGTCAGCAGTGACCTGCCACAGAAACAGAGGCACTATCAGCAGCACTCCCAGGTGGTATGGCATGGAGTATAACTCCTCTTGAAGGTAGTCACCATTATTCCCATCATAGAACCACTGTGTTGGTGATGCACAAACTGGAGAACAGTCATACCAAAGCAGTGATAGCACTGTTGTGAATCTTCTAGATCCCACAATAGACTTTCCGACTTGGGGATCTGGAGAAGGCACTGAGACTCTCCAGGATATCTGACTTTGAAAGTCAGTAGGATTTGATTACAGAATTTCCTCAGGAAATTGGAAATTCTGGTGAAACAGACAGTTTTGGAAGGCACAAACAAAACCTTATGTGTAAGAGACCCAGAAGAATGGAGCAGTGACCACATAAGAGACTGAGCAGATTTCCCTGTGTCTATTTGAGAGTCTCTAATGGAAGGGTCGGCTGACTGGCACACTGTAGGGCCAGGGGCACTGACAGCAGCATTTCTGGGAGGCACAGAATGTCAGCATAAATCTTCTTGGTGGATATTGGCATTAGGCCTAACACAGAGATGATAGCCCTTCCATAAAGAATAGAAGACTCTGTGACTGGACCACCTCAGGTCAATACAGGGAGGGAGTAACAGCCCCATACATCAGCAGAAATTTGGATTAAAGAATTACTCAGCATGTCCCTGCCCTCAGAACAAGACTGTTTTCCTTACAGCCAGCCCCTCCCATTAGGAAGTTTGTACAAGCCTCTTATCCTCATTCATAAGAAGGCACACAGAATGGAAATCACAGTCATAGAAAAGTAACCAATATATTCACATGGATGACAGACTTGTATAACTCAATGCAGCTATGAGTCATCTAGGGCCACCTAAGATAGATCAGTTATGGTGTCAAGTTCTAACAAAACATGTTCCATTGGAGAATAGAAAAGAGCAATATATTCACTGGGCCTTGTTTAAAAAATCCTTAGACAACTATTTTTCTTGTTGCATTTCTTTTTCTTGGATTATTTGCTTGGATTTTGTGTGTGCACCCCAACCCGAGGAAAGGAACCCCACAAGACACTGAGCCAGACTCACCTGTGATTCTTTCAAGGTCTCCTGTGGCGGCATGGGTCAGCAGTGACCTGCCACAGAAACAGAGGCACTATCAGCAGCACTCCCAGGTGGTATGGCATGGAGTATAACTCCTCTTGAAGGTAGTCACCATTATTCCCATCATAGAACCACTGTGTTGGTGATGCACAAACTGGAGAACAGTCATACCAAAGCAGTGATAGCACTGTTGTGAATCTTCTAGATCCCACAATAGACTTTCCGACTTGGGGATCTGGAGAAGGCACTGAGACTCTCCAGGATATCTGACTTTGAAAGTCAGTAGGATTTGATTACAGAATTTCCTCAGGAAATTGGAAATTCTGGTGAAACAGACAGTTTTGGAAGGCACAAACAAAACCTTATGTGTAAGAGACCCAGAAGAATGGAGCAGTGACCACATAAGAGACTGAGCAGATTTCCCTGTGTCTATTTGAGAGTCTCTAATGGAAGGGTGGGCTGACTGGCACACTGTAGGGCCAGGGGCACTGACAGCAGCATTTCTGGGAGGCACAGAATGTCAGCATAAATCTTCTTGGTGGATATTGGCATTAGGCCTAACACAGAGATGATAGCCCTTCCATAAAGAATAGAAGACTCTGTGACTGGACCACCTCAGGTCAATACAGGGAGGGAGTAACAGCCCCATACATCAGCAGAAATTTGGATTAAAGAATTACTCAGCATGTCCCTGCCCTCAGAACAAGACTGTTTTCCTTACAGCCAGCCCCTCCCATTAGGAAGTTTGTACAAGCCTCTTATCCTCATTCATAAGAAGGCACACAGAATGGAAATCACAGTCATAGAAAAGTAACCAATATATTCACATGGATGACAGACTTGTATAACTCAATGCAGCTATGAGTCATCTAGGGCCACCTAAGATAGATCAGTTATGGTATCAAGTTCTAACAAAACATGTTCCATTGGAGAATGGAATGGCAAACCACTTCAGCTTTCTTGTCTTGAGAAATCCATAAACAGTACAAAAAGGCTGTCTTGGGCACACTTTGGAGAATTCCTAGGAATATACTGGGCCTTAGGGTATAAGAAATTAGTGATGAAGGGAGTGACTCAGACGATCCTCAAACCCTAGATAAGCTCTTGAGACCCAGAAGACCTTTGGAAAGTGATGTTAGCTCAGATGGGGTCGAAGAGTGGGTGAATATGATGATACCTAAAGTGGCATATATACTAACCCTAAAGTGAATAAGTTTATCTCTAAGAGAAATTACAACCAGGTGAGCCAAAGCTCGTCCTCCAGCAATGAGGAATTTGTAACTCACCACCAGCCGCCTTGGCAGAGTTCTACCCACAAGCAAAGCTTGAAAGCTGCTAGTAAATAAGAAAAGCCCTAATGGCAACATTCCAACCTTATCTACTTACTTTCCTAAGAACAAGTTAGCTTAATGCTTGACCTGAGTAACCTGCTCTGGTCTAGCTCATGATTGTAAGCTCGCATGGAAGCCAGGAGCAGTGTTTTTCCTTTGATCTCTTAGGATTGTAACTAGAAGTAGAAGTAAAAGTATATGCAGCTGTGTCTGAGATTTTTCCTATAAGTGGGGGGAGAGTAGATTGTATGAGAGCTCACTCACAGAACCTAGCTGCGTCTGAGGTGAGGTTGAAGCTCTCCAGCTCTGGGGTAAGATCTTTCTCTTCACATTTGATTGAGCTCTGATACCCAAAATGACCCATGTAAAAGGAGGAGTAACAGCCCCATACATCAGCAGAAATTTGGATTAAAGAATTACTCAGCATGTCCCTGCCCTCAGAACAAGACTGTTTTCCTTACAGCCAGCCCCTCCCATTAGGAAGTTTGTACAAGCCTCTTATCCTCATTCATAAGAAGGCACACAGAATGGAAATCACAGTCATAGAAAAGTAACCAATATATTCACATGGATGACAGACTTGTATAACTCAATGCAGCTATGAGTCATCTAGGGCCACCTAAGATAGATCAGTTATGGTATCAAGTTCTAACAAAACATGTTCCATTGGAGAATGGAATGGCAAACCACTTCAGCTTTCTTGTCTTGAGAAATCCATAAACAGTACAAAAAGGCTGTCTTGGGCACACTTTGGAGAATTCCTAGGAATATACTGGGCCTTAGGGTATAAGAAATTAGTGATGAAGGGAGTGACTCAGACGATCCTCAAACCCTAGATAAGCTCTTGAGACCCAGAAGACCTTTGGAAAGTGATGTTAGCTCAGATGGGGTCGAAGAGTGGGTGAATATGATGATACCTAAAGTGGCATATATACTAACCCTAAAGTGAATAAGTTTATCTCTAAGAGAAATTACAACCAGGTGAGCCAAAGCTCGTCCTCCAGCAATGAGGAATTTGTAACTCACCACCAGCCGCCTTGGCAGAGTTCTACCCACAAGCAAAGCTTGAAAGCTGCTAGTAAATAAGAAAAGCCCTAATGGCAACATTCCAACCTTATCTACTTACTTTCCTAAGAACAAGTTAGCTTAATGCTTGACCTGAGTAACCTGCTCTGGTCTAGCTCATGATTGTAAGCTCGCATGGAAGCCAGGAGCAGTGTTTTTCCTTTGATCTCTTAGGATTGTAACTAGAAGTAGAAGTAAAAGTATATGCAGCTGTGTCTGAGATTTTTCCTATAAGTGGGGGGAGAGTAGATTGTATGAGAGCTCACTCACAGAACCTAGCTGCGTCTGAGGTGAGGTTGAAGCTCTCCAGCTCTGGGGTAAGATCTTTCTCTTCACATTTGATTGAGCTCTGATTATTTCTGATTATTTGTGCTTGCCTTTAATGATTAATAAACCCACTCTTGGTGTGACAATACTTGAGAACACGACGCTTTATTGTCAAGGTCTGAGGCTCACACCCTGAGGGGGCCATGCCGTGTTCACGAAAAGGTCTCTGAGCTATTCAATATAGTTTCTCTTAGTGAAAGCTAATAAGAATAGTAATCAGAGTAAGCTCTGACACGGTGCCCACGATAAGGCAGAACAATGAAGGGGTCGAATCAAAGCATAAATGACACCCAGTTGTGGATGTGTTTGGCGGTGAAAGCAAAGTCTGATTTTGTAAGAAACAATATTACATAGAAACCTGAAACATTAGGTCCATGAATCAAAGTAAATTGGAAGTGATCAAAAAGGAGATAACAAGTGGGAACAGCGACATTTTAGGAATCAGTGAACTAGGATGGGATTCAGTGAACTTAATTCAGATGACAATTATATTTATTATTGTGGGCAAGAATCCCTTAGAAGAAACATAGTAGCCCTCAAAGTCAACAAGAGTCTGAAATGCAGTACTTGGGTGAAATCTAAAAAATGAAAGAATGATCTTGGTTTGTTTACAAGGCAAACCTTTCACTATCACAGTGATCCAAGTCTATGCCCCAACCACAAATGCCAGACAAGATGAAGTTGAATGATTCTATGAAGATCTACAAGACCTCCTAGAACTAACAACAAAACATGATACCCTTTTCATATTAAGGGGGCTGGAATGCAAAAGGAGGAAGTCAAGTGGTACCCAGAATAACAGGAAAGTTTGTCTTTGGAGCACAGGGCAAAGACTAACTGAGTTTTGCCAATAAAATGTACTAGAAAGAACAAGTTAGCTTAATGCTTGACCTGAGTAACCTGCTCTGGTCTAGCTCATGATTGTAAGCTCGCATGGAAGCCAGGAGCAGTGTTTTTCCTTTGATCTCTTAGGATTGTAACTAGAAGTAGAAGTAAAAGTATATGCAGCTGTGTCTGAGATTTTTCCTATAAGTGGGGGGAGAGTAGATTGTATGAGAGCTCACTCACAGAACCTAGCTGCGTCTGAGGTGAGGTTGAAGCTCTCCAGCTCTGGGGTAAGATCTTTCTCTTCACATTTGATTGAGCTCTGATTATTTCTGATTATTTGTGCTTGCCTTTAATGATTAATAAACCCACTCTTGGTGTGACAATACTTGAGAACACGACGCTTTATTGTCAAGGTCTGAGGCTCACACCCTGAGGGGGCCATGCCGTGTTCACGAAAAGGTCTCTGAGCTATTCAATATAGTTTCTCTTAGTGAAAGCTAATAAGAATAGTAATCAGAGTAAGCTCTGACACGGTGCCCACGATAAGGCAGAACAATGAAGGGGTCGAACCAAAGCATAAATGACACCCAGTTGTGGATGTGTTTGGCGGTGAAAGCAAAGTCTGATTTTGTAAGAAACAATATTACATAGAAACCTGAAACATTAGGTCCATGAATCAAAGTAAATTGGAAGTGATCAAAAAGGAGATAACAAGTGGGAACAGCGACATTTTAGGAATCAGTGAACTAGGATGGGATTCAGTGAACTTAATTCAGATGACAATTATATTTATTATTGTGGGCAAGAATCCCTTAGAAGAAACATAGTAGCCCTCAAAGTCAACAAGAGTCTGAAATGCAGTACTTGGGTGAAATCTAAAAAATGAAAGAATGATCTTGGTTTGTTTACAAGGCAAACCTTTCACTATCACAGTGATCCAAGTCTATGCCCCAACCACAAATGCCAGACAAGATGAAGTTGAATGATTCTATGAAGATCTACAAGACCTCCTAGAACTAACAACAAAACATGATACCCTTTTCATATTAAGGGGGCTGGAATGCAAAAGGAGGAAGTCAAGTGGTACCCAGAATAACAGGAAAGTTTGTCTTTGGAGCACAGGGCAAAGACTAACTGAGTTTTGCCAATAAAATGTACTAGTCATAGCTAACAGCCTTTTCTACCAAGACAAGATACCACTTAACACATGGACATCGCCAGATGGTCAGTACAGAAATTGGATAGATTATATTCGTTGCAGCCAAAGGTGGGAAAATCTATACAGTCAGTGAAAACAAGACAGAGCTGACTGTGGTTCACATCTTGAGCTTCTTATTGCAAAATTCAAATTTGAAGAAAGTGGGGAAAATCACTAAGCCATTCAGGTATGGCCAAATTCCTTGTGATTATACAGTGAAAGTGACAAAGAGATTCAAGGGATTTTATTTGATAGAGTGCCTGAAGAATTATGGAGAGTGGTTGGTGATATTGTACAGGAGACAATGACCAAAACTATCTCTCTTACAGATAAATGTTGAAATAACAAAGGAAATATCATTAGGTATTTTAAAAATATCTGTTCTTTAGTTTTAAAACCTACATCTTCAAATATAATTAATGAATATAAAATTATATTGGGGAAATTGTACTTATTTGATCATCAATTTCGTGATGAAGAGTTGTGGTGTTCTTCAAGAGTTGTGGGTTGTCAGGCTTCCTTGGTGACTCAGTGGTGAAGGGTTGGCCTGTTAATGCAAGAGACACTGGTTCTCTCCCTGATCCAGGAGGATCCCACATGCTGCGGAGAAATTTGAGCCCATGAGACACAACTATGGAGCCTGTGCTCTAGAGCCTCAGAGCCACAACTATTGAGCCCATGTACCACAACTATTGAAGCCAGTATGTCCTAGAGCCTAAGTTCCACAACAAGAGAAGTCATTGCAACAAGAAGCTTGCTCACTTCAACTTGACAGAAGCCCCCACTCTCTGCAATGAGAGAAAATCCCGTGGCAGTAGTGAAAATCCAAAATATCCAAAAATAAACAAAATTTAAAATATAATATTTAGGGCTTCCCTGATGGTCCAGTGGGTAAGGACACTGCCTTACAGTGCAAGGGGCGCTGGTTCAATCCCTGGCCTGGGATGATCCCACATGCCACGGAGCGGCTGGATGGATGTGTCCAGTTACCAAACTGGAGTTCTGGCGTGCTTGCGCCCAGAGCTGGTACTCTGTGACAACAGAGGCCACCGCGATGGGAGGCCCACACGGGCCAAAGAATGAAGATGGATGAAAATAGTTAAATGAAAGACCAGTAGAGTGGCCCTCCTGACCCCTCCCTCCCCAACCCACCCTCCACTAAATAAATAATAAATATTAAAAATAATATTTAATAATAATCACATATTTAATTAATTTGAATATTAACAAATAAATATTTACTTAATTTAAATACATAACATTTAATAATAATAAATTTATTTAAATAAATAAAATTAAAGAAAAAAAAGAGCTGTGTTGCTTTTCCATTATTTAAAGGACCGAATTTTCTTCTTGCCAAGAAATCTCTAGGATGATATAAATAACTTATACATATTAAAGTTTTAATTTTAAGGTGTTAAAATTTTTCTCACTACTAATATCAAACAAACTTTCTTTATAGGCACTCTTTTGACTAAATTTAGGCAAAAGAAGTTGCATATTTGTCCATTCCCATTGCACATTAGTTTTTGCATCTAAATATATTTAAAATATTTAAAATAATATAGATTCCTTTGATGTAGGTTTGTTTCTTGTAATTTATGTCTACCTTTCCAATTTCCATAACCTGGCACTGACTGTGATCTTACAGACTTAATAGTTAGATGGAGTTCAGTTCTATTTAATTTTTCTTTTTCATATGAGAAGAACCAAGTATAATTTTACTTGTCATTTCTGAAAATTTTTTCTGTTGTCTTTAATATGTGGCATTTATACACTATATTTTAAAAGCATTCAGCTACCCTCATAAGGGGAAGTGATGGTTTTACTTTGTCTATTTACAATTAGCCAAAATTACATTGGGTATGTAGAGCCAACTTTCTTACATGACTTTCCATGACCTTTTTAGCCTCTCCTATTGATCATGTGGGATAAATCATTTTACTAAGCTTCAATGTTTTAGAACACTGATGATATTTGCATGCTTAGTCTTTTCAGTAGTGTTTGATTTTTTGTGGCCCTGTGGACTGTAGCCTGCCGGGCTCCTCTTTCCATAGAATATTCTATGCAAGAATATTGGAGTGGATTGCCATGTCCTCCTCCAGGGGATCTTCCTGAGCCAAAGGTCAAACCCATGTCTCTTGCATCACTTGTATTATAGGCAAACTCTTTACAGCTGATCCACCAGGGAAGCCCATTGATGGCATTGCCCAAATGTAATTCATTTTGGGGTTAAATCTCTAATGTTAATTTCAAATGGATATTCAACTAATAGCAAAATTTGTATTTCTATGGCATCTTTGTACCTACTTCAGGAATATGGGTGTGTCATCTTCATGAAGCCTTGTGCAGATACATGTTCCAAGTAGTTGATAAAATAGGACATGGCCAGAATTTGGCACTCTGTGGCACATATGTTGATTGGTGAAGAAAAATAACTAAGAATTTAGGAATGAAATGGGGGCACTCTCCCTTAACAACAAATATAGCAGGCTCACATGTATACTGAGTGTGTAATGTTTATAAACTTTAAAAAGTGAATTATAAAAATAATTCTGATGACATTTATAGGACAGTGTGTATGAAGTTCACATTGTTTTTGAGACCCAGAAACAAAACTGAGCATACTTGAACATGTTAGCAATGATACACATAAACACATATCATATTTTTTTTTCTTCTTTAGCACTGTGGAAGATACCTTTACTGTCATTAGTTTTTAAAGAAGCACTGTAATGCATAATTCAAGTATATTATTTTTTATTGGATCAGAACAAACTGCCTCAGATAAACCCTATATTAAATGAGCCAACTTAGGTGGGAAACAAAAGAAAACAAAACATTCTTCTGGCATAATTAGTAAGAAGGCCATCTGGGATGGAAGTCCAGCACATACAGGCATAGAATACTTAAACTCATGTTTTACCCAGTGACAAAGTAACACAGACAGAAGCCATTTGATCTACTGATACAGACTTTAGGTGATGATAAATTGGGTGGAATTCTGTCAATGGGAAGAGGGATTTTCAATGGAGAGAAAATCATTTTACTAAGCTTCAATGTTTTAGAACACTGATGATATTTGCATGCTTAGTCTTTTCAGTAGTGTTTGATTTTTTGTGGCCCTGTGGACTGTAGCCTGCCGGGCTCCTCTTTCCATAGAATATTCTATGCAAGAATATTGGAGTGGATTGCCATGTCCTCCTCCAGGGTTCTTCCTGAGCCAAAGGTCAAACCCATGTCTCTTGCATCACTTGTATTATAGGCAAACTCTTTACAGCTGATCCACCAGGGAAGCCCATTGATGGCATTGCCCAAATGTAATTCATTTTGGGGTTAAATCTCTAATGTTAATTTCAAATGGATATTCAACTAATAGCAAAATTTGTATTTCTATGGCATCTTTGTACCTACTTCAGGAATATGGGTGTGTCATCTTCATGAAGCCTTGTGCAGATACATGTTCCAAGTAGTTGATAAAATAGGACATGGCCAGAATTTGGCACTCTGTGGCACATATGTTGATTGGTGAAGAAAAATAACTAAGAATTTAGGAATGAAATGGGGGCACTCTCCCTTAACAACAAATATAGCAGGCTCACATGTATACTGAGTGTGTAATGTTTATAAACTTTAAAAAGTGAATTATAAAAATAATTCTGATGACATTTATAGGACAGTGTGTATGAAGTTCACATTTTTTTTGAGACCCAGAAACAAAACTGAGCATACTTGAACATGTTAGCAATGATACACATAAACACATATCATATTTTTTCTTCTTTGGCACTGTGGAAGATACCTTTACTGTCATTAGTTTTTAAAGAAGCACTGTAATGCATAATTCAAGTATATTATTTTTTATTGGATCAGAACAAACTGCCTCAGATAAACCCTATATTAAATGAGCCAACTTAGGTGGGAAACAAAAGAAAACAAAACATTCTTCTGGCATAATTAGTAAGAAGGCCATCTGGGATGGAAGTCCAGCACATACAGGCATAGAATACTTAAACTCATGTTTTACCCAGTGACAAAGTAACACAGACAGAAGCCATTTGATCTACTGATACAGACTTTAGGTGATGATAAATTGGGTGGAATTCTGTCAATGGGAAGAGGGATTTTCAATGGAGAGAAAATGTTCTTTAGGGTAGAAAAGTAAGAAAATGATCAAATGATCATGTAAGAAGTAAATGAAAATATACATTATTCACATGCAGTGACCATCACTTTAATTTGCCTCAGGCCTTAGCTCTTCTCACCATCTTCTTAAGATCTACAACAACCATTTTTTTAATATACAGATATTTCATACAGCTGATTATCAAAAAAATAAAAAAGGCAACAATCCAATAAAAAATTGTGGACAAAATATCTAAAGAAACATTTCTCTGAAGAATATACGTGTGAGTACATGCATGTCAAGTTGCTTCAGTCGTGTCCTAGTTTGTGCTAGCTTATGGATTTGTAGCTTACTAGGCTTCTCTATTCATAAGATTCTCCAGACAACTATACTGGAGTGGGTTGCCATGCCCTCCTCAGGGATCTTGCCAATGCAGGGATCAAACCTGCATCTCTTACATCTGTGTTGGGAGGCAGGATCTTTACCACTAGTGCGACCTAGGAAGCCCAAAGAAGACATACAGATTGCCAAAAGGTATAGGAAAACATGCTTAGAATTGTTAATTTTTAGAGAAATGTAAATGAAAACCACAGTGAGGTATGAACTCGCACCGGTCAGAATGGTCATCATCAAAAAGTCTACAAATAATAAATACTGGAGACAGTATAGAGAAAAAGGAACTTCCCTAACACTGTTGATGGGAATGTAAATTGATACAGCTACTATGGAAAACAATAGGGAGATTCCCATCAGAACTAAAAATAGAGTTGCTATATGATCCATCAATCTGACTCCTGGTTATATATACAGAAAAAACCATCATTTGAAAAGATACATGCACCCTGTTGTTCACGACAGTACTGTTTACAATAGCCAAGGCATAGAAACAACATAAATGCCCACTGACAAACAAATGCATAAAGAGGATGTGGCATATATACACATATATAAGTGTGGCTGTATCCCAATACTTTATTGACAACACATAGGTAAGGGGCATAACTTTCTGACCCCTGAATCTTAGAATTGACAATCAAGATGGTAGAGATGAAAATGCAGATAAATTAAAGCAGTAGCTGTAGTATCAGAAATGGATGTTTGTAGTTTATATTAGTTCTGGGGATCTAAAGTACAATTACTCATTTAATCTTGACAATAATTTTATGAAATAGACACTATCTAGCCCCATTTTATAGGCTAAGAAACTATATATATAATGGGATATTACTCAACCATACAATAGAATGGTATAATATCATTTTCAACAAAATGGATGGGCCTATAAAATTATCATACTAAGCACAGTAAACCAAACAGAGAAAGAAAAATACCATATGATACTGCTTAGATGTGGAATCTAAGAAAATTGATACAAATGAACTTATATACAAGACAGAATTAGACACACAGACATAGAAAACAGCTTATGATTATCAAAGGGGAAAGGGTGTGGAGGGATAAATTAGGAGACTGAGGTTAACATATATACACTACTCTCTCTCCTCTTTCTCTCTCTCTCTATCTATATATATATATAGCAGATAAAAGCCAAGATCTGTAATGTATATATATGCACCACAGTTGATGTTAGTGATAAAGGACCTGACTGCCCAATGCAGGGGGCATAAGAGATGTGAGTCTTATCCCTGGATCAGGAAGATCCCCTGGAGGAGGACATGGCAGCTCATTTCCAGTATCCTTGCCTGAAGAATCCCATGGACAGAGCAGTTTGGCAGGCTACTGTCTATGGAGTCCCAAAGAGTCGGACACAACTGAAGTGACAGCACACCTTTGTGTGTGTGTGTGTGTATGTGTGTGTGTGTGTGTATTATATATACATATATACACACACACACACACACATATATATACATGCATATATATGTATATATGCATATATATATGAGTTACTTTGTTGCATACCTGAAACTAGCAGAACTTTGTAAATCAGCTACATCTCAATAAAAGAAATACATTAAATAAAATTACTGAATACCAAAACTAAATAAATAAAAGCATTAGATTAGAATGCATATAGCAGTAGAATTAGCTCCTGTATCTTGCATATTCTCTACTAAGGCCTCCACAGATTCTCACATTGTTCACCTTATAGCATTATACTTAATCCTTTTAGTTTCTAGACTTGAGAGACAGAAAGAGGAAATGTAATGGAAGAATGGTATACAAGAGCATTAACGTTATATTACAGATGCTTTGAATTTTTTCTTAATTCTCTGCTTGACAGAGTATTTTAAAAATTGGCAGGGATTTATAGAGGTAGAAGCAGTCATTTCTACACATAGGAGTAGGTAACTGGGCTCACAAATCACCTGCTCTCGGTGTCTGAAGTTGAGGATAGGCAGCACACATGCCCATAGTGATTGACTCAGAGTTTCCAGATGTAGCTTATTACGATGTGCTGTGGAACATTGGCACTGAATAACCAAAGCATGACATATACCAACGTGCAATGGCTTCTGTAAAGGTAACAGATGTCTCTTTGACAGGTTGGCTAGAGAAACAGTTTGTATAGAAAAAGGATGTAGACAGAATAAAGAAATTTGGAGAAGTTCCCACACAGCCTGTGGATCCCACCCATGCAGGTGGTAGGAAGGAAAATATTATCTTCTCTCAGATTTTGATAGTCAGTTTTGCATTTGGAATAGCTAACAGCGTTTCATAGTTGTGTGTGAGTGATAGAAAAAAAATCTGTATTTTTCTCCTCATTTGCAGAAGCATAAAGTCCATTTGTGTGACTCAGACTGCCTTGGTCATCCATCAGTCCTGCTGTCTGTGATTTTCTAAAGAGGAGAGTGCTTCAGAAGAAGCACCCTATTCTTCAAATTAACATTTAGTACTGTTAGGAATATTACAATGACTTCACTCAGCATTTGTGTTTGTGTGTGTGTGTGTGTGTGTGCTTGATGCTGCTTTTTGGTCAGTAAAGTTATCCTGAACAACAATAAAAGATATTCATTTAGAGAATCTGCTTATGTAAACTTAAATTTCACGTCAATCAGTCAGAATATTATCTCCTGTGTTCTTCTTTTGAGTAATGTCAACACAAATAGATAACATAATTTGAATGGTTGATGCTGTAATCAGTTCAGTGTATAATTGACTCTAACAACTTTCTAGCTGGAAAAAAAAAAAACAAACAAAACAAAAAAACAAGACTCAAAAGGAGAAAAGTGGAAAAGCTATGAGAGAATTTTTGAAAAGGTTCTAGTTGAAAATTTCACCAACATGGGAAAAAAAAATAGTCAATCAAATCCAAGAAACACAAAGAGTACCATATAGAATCAATCCGAGAAGAAACACACCAAGACACATATTAATGAAGCTAACACAAATTAAACACAAAGAGAATTCTCAAAGCAGCAAGGGAAAAGCAGCTAGTGACATACAAGGGAAAATCCATACGTTTAACAGCTGATCTTTCCACAGAAACTCTGCAGGCCAGAAGGGAATGGCAGGACACATTTAAATGGCTAAAAGAGAATAATCTGCAACAAAGAATCCTCTACCCTGCAAGGATCTCATTCAAAATTGATGGAGAAATCAAAAGGTTTACAGATAAGCAAAAATTAAAAGAATTTAGTCACACCAAACCAGCCTTACAACAAGTGTTAAAGGGACTTATATAGACAACAAGTACAAGAGAAGAAAAAGATCCACAACACAAACCCATCAAAACATCTAAGACGGTGACAATAGGATCATTTGTATCAATGATTACTTTGAATGTCAATGGACTAAATGCCCCAACCAAAAGACAAAAAGCAGCTGAATGGATTCAAAAACACGACCCATATATATTTTGCCTCCAGGAAACTCACTTCAGACCTAGAGATACTCATAGACTGAAAGTGAGAGGCTGGAAAAAGATATTCCTTGCAAATGGAAATCAAAAGAAAGCTGGAGTAGCAATCCTCATATCAGACAAAATAGACTTCAAAATAAAGAAGATTGGAAGAGACAAGGCAGGACACTACATAATGATCAAGGGATCGATCCAAGAAAAAGACATAACAATCATAAATATCTATGCACCCAACACAGGAGCACCCCAATATATAAGACAAACACTTTCAGACATAAAAGAAGGCATCGACACTAACACAATCATAGTGGGAGACTTTAACACTCCTCTCACACCAATGGACAGATCATCCAAACAGGAAGACAGGCAGAGACAACACAAAAAAGGAAAACTATAGGCCAATTTCACTGATGAATCTAGATGCCAAAATCCTCAACAAAATACTAGCAAACAGAATTCATCAACACTTCACAAAGCTCATACATCACGATCAAGTCGGGTTCATCCCAGGCATGCAAGGATTCTTCAATATCCGCAAATCAGTCAATGTGATACACCATATCAACAAATTGAGAGAATCAATCCGAGAAGAAACACACCAAGACACATATTAATGAAGCTAACACAAATTAAACACAAAGAGAATTCTCAAAGCAGCAAGGGAAAAGCAGCTAGTGACATACAAGGGAAAATCCATACGTTTAACAGCTGATCTTTCCACAGAAACTCTGCAGGCCAGAAGGGAATGGCAGGACACATTTAAATGGCTAAAAGAGAATAATCTGCAACAAAGAATCCTCTACCCTGCAAGGATCTCATTCAAAATTGATGGAGAAATCAAAAGGTTTACAGATAAGCAAAAATTAAAAGAATTTAGTCACACCAAACCAGCCTTACAACAAGTGTTAAAGGGACTTATATAGACAACAAGTACAAGAGAAGAAAAAGATCCACAACACAAACCCATCAAAACATCTAAGACGGTGACAATAGGATCATTTGTATCAATGATTACTTTGAATGTCAATGGACTAAATGCCCCAACCAAAAGACAAAAAGCAGCTGAATGGATTCAAAAACACGACCCATATATATTTTGCCTCCAGGAAACTCACTTCAGACCTAGAGATACTCATAGACTGAAAGTGAGAGGCTGGAAAAAGATATTCCTTGCAAATGGAAATCAAAAGAAAGCTGGAGTAGCAATCCTCATATCAGACAAAATAGACTTCAAAATAAAGAAGATTGGAAGAGACAAGGCAGGACACTACATAATGATCAAGGGATCGATCCAAGAAAAAGACATAACAATCATAAATATCTATGCACCCAACACAGGAGCACCCCAATATATAAGACAAACACTTTCAGACATAAAAGAAGGCATCGACACTAACACAATCATAGTGGGAGACTTTAACACTCCTCTCACACCAATGGACAGATCATCCAAACAGGAAGACAGGCAGAGACAACACAAAAAAGGAAAACTATAGGCCAATTTCACTGATGAATCTAGATGCCAAAATCCTCAACAAAATACTAGCAAACAGAATTCATCAACACTTCACAAAGCTCATACATCACGATCAAGTCGGGTTCATCCCAGGCATGCAAGGATTCTTCAATATCCGCAAATCAGTCAATGTGATACACCATATCAACAAATTGAGAGACAAAAATCACATGATCATCTCAATAGATGTAGATAAAGCCTTCGACAAAGTACACCATCCACTTATCATAAAAACTCTTCAGAAAATGGGAATAGAAGGAACCAATCACAACATAGTGAAAGCCGTATATGAGAAGCGCACAGCGAACATTATCCTCAATGGTGAAAAACAGAAAGCATTTCCTCTAAGATCAGCAACAAGACAAGGGTGTCCACTCTCACCACTCTTATTCACATACTCCTGGAAGTTCTAGCAATAGCAATAAGAGAAGAGAAAGAAATAAAAGGAATCCAGATTGGAAAGAAAGAAGTCAAAATCTCTCTATTTGCAGATGACATGATCTTATCCATAGACAATCCCAAAGACACTATTACAAAGCTACTAGAGCTAATCAACGAATTCATCAAAGTCGCAGGATACAAAGTCAACACACAGAAATTACTGGCATTTCCATACACAAACAATGAAAAATCAAAAACGAAATCAAAGAGGCAATCCCCTTCACCATCACAACCAAAAGAATCAAATATCTAGGAATAAACCTACCCAAAGAAGCAAAAGAACTCTACACTGAAAATTACAAGACACTCATGAGACACATTAAAGAAGACTTAAACAGATGGAGAGATATTCCATGTTCCTGGGTCGGAAGAATCAATACTGTGAAAATGACCATACTACCAAATGTCATCTACAGATTCAGTGTGATCCCTATCAAACTCCCAATGACATTCTTCACAGAACTAGACCAAAGAATAACACAGTTCATTTGGAAACAAAAAGACCTCAGATAGTCAAAGCAATCCTGAGGAAGAAGAATGGAGCTGGAGGAATCAGCCTCCCCAACTTCAGACGCTACTACAAAGCAACAGTCATTAAGACAGTATGGTACTGGCACAAAAACAGAAATATCGACCAATGGAACAAGATCGAGGACCCAGAGATAAACCCACGCACCTATGGGTGCCTTATTTTTGACAAAGGAGGCGAAAGTATAAAATGGGACAAAGACAGCCTCTTCAACAATGGGATGCCAAAATCCTCACAAAATCCAAAAAAACCCCATGCAAGGATTCTTCAATATCCGCAAATCAGTCAATGTGATACACCATATCAACAAATTGAGAGACAAAAATCACATGATCATCTCAATAGATGTAGATAAAGCCTTCGACAAAGTACACCATCCACTTATCATAAAAACTCTTCAGAAAATGGGAATAGAAGGAACCAATCACAACATAGTGAAAGCCGTATATGAGAAGCGCACAGCGAACATTATCCTCAATGGTGAAAAACAGAAAGCATTTCCTCTAAGATCAGCAACAAGACAAGGGTGTCCACTCTCACCACTCTTATTCACATACTCCTGGAAGTTCTAGCAATAGCAATAAGAGAAGAGAAAGAAATAAAAGGAATCCAGATTGGAAAGAAAGAAGTCAAAATCTCTCTATTTGCAGATGACATGATCTTATCCATAGACAATCCCAAAGACACTATTACAAAGCTACTAGAGCTAATCAACGAATTCATCAAAGTCGCAGGATACAAAGTCAACACACAGAAATTACTGGCATTTCCATACACAAACAATGAAAAATCAAAAACGAAATCAAAGAGGCAATCCCCTTCACCATCACAACCAAAAGAATCAAATATCTAGGAATAAACCTACCCAAAGAAGCAAAAGAACTCTACACTGAAAATTACAAGACACTCATGAGACACATTAAAGAAGACTTAAACAGATGGAGAGATATTCCATGTTCCTGGGTCGGAAGAATCAATACTGTGAAAATGACCATACTACCAAATGTCATCTACAGATTCAGTGTGATCCCTATCAAACTCCCAATGACATTCTTCACAGAACTAGACCAAAGAATAACACAGTTCATTTGGAAACAAAAAGACCTCAGATAGTCAAAGCAATCCTGAGGAAGAAGAATGGAGCTGGAGGAATCAGCCTCCCCAACTTCAGACGCTACTACAAAGCAACAGTCATTAAGACAGTATGGTACTGGCACAAAAACAGAAATATCGACCAATGGAACAAGATCGAGGACCCAGAGATAAACCCACGCACCTATGGGTGCCTTATTTTTGACAAAGGAGGCGAAAGTATAAAATGGGACAAAGACAGCCTCTTCAACAAGTGGTGCTAGGAAAATTGGACAGCTACATGCAAAAAAAATGAAGTTGGAACATTCCCTGACACCATACACAAAGATCAACTCAAAATGGATTAAAACCTAAATGTAAGACCAGAAACCATCAAACTCTTAGAGGAGAATATAGGCAAAACCCTCAAGGACATCAATCAAAGCAAGATCTTCTCTGACCCACCTACTAGAATAGCGGAACTAAAAAGACAAATGAACATGTGGGACCTCATGAAATTTAAAAGCTTTTGCACAGCAAAAGAAATTACAAAAAAGCTGAACAGACAGCCCACAGAGTGGGAGAAAATCAAAGCAAATGAAACAACGGACAAAGAATTAATCTCCAAAATCTACCAGCAACTCATACAACTCAGCACTGGAAAAATGAACAACCCTATCAAAAAATGTGAAAAGAACCCAAGCAAACACCTCCCAACGATGACATACAGATGGCCCAAAAGCACATGAAACGATGCTCAACTTCACTTATCATTAGAGATATGCAAATCAAAACTACAATGGGATATCACCTCACACCCGTCAGAATGGCTATCATCCACATATTGACAGACAATAAATGCTGGAGAGGGTGCGGAGAAAAGGGAACACTCCTGCATTGCTGGTGGGAGTGTAAATTGATACAGCGTCTATGGAAGACAGTCTGGAGATTTCTTAAAAAACTAAAAATAGAAGCACCATACGACCCAGCAATCCCACTCTTAGGCTTATACCATGATGAAATCAAATCTGAAAGAAGCACCTGTACCCCAATATTCATTGCAGCCCTCTATACAATAGCTAGACCAAAGAATAACACAGTTCATATGGAAACACAAAAGACCTCGAATAGCCAAAGCAATCCTGAGGAAGAAGAATGGAGTTGGAGGGATCAGCCTCCCCAACTTCAGACGCCCCTACACAAAGCAACATTCATTAAGACAGTATGGTACTGGTACAAAAACAGAAATATCGACCAAAGGAACAAGATCGAGAACCCAGAGATAAACCCACGCACCTATGGGTGCCTTATTTTTGACAAAGGAGGCGAAAGTATAAAATGGGACAAAGACAGCCTCTTCAACAAGTGGTGCTAGGAAAATTGGACAGCTACATGCAAAAAAAATGAAGTTGGAACATTCCCTGACACCATACACAAAGATCAACTCAAAATGGATTAAAACCTAAATGTAAGACCAGAAACCATCAAACTCTTAGAGGAGAATATAGGCAAAACCCTCAAGGACATCAATCAAAGCAAGATCTTCTCTGACCCACCTACTAGAATAGCGGAACTAAAAAGACAAATGAACATGTGGGACCTCATGAAATTTAAAAGCTTTTGCACAGCAAAAGAAATTACAAAAAAGCTGAACAGACAGCCCACAGAGTGGGAGAAAATCAAAGCAAATGAAACAACGGACAAAGAATTAATCTCCAAAATCTACCAGCAACTCATACAACTCAGCACTGGAAAAATGAACAACCCTATCAAAAAATGTGAAAAGAACCCAAGCAAACACCTCCCAACGATGACATACAGATGGCCCAAAAGCACATGAAACGATGCTCAACTTCACTTATCATTAGAGATATGCAAATCAAAACTACAATGGGATATCACCTCACACCCGTCAGAATGGCTATCATCCACATATTGACAGACAATAAATGCTGGAGAGGGTGCGGAGAAAAGGGAACACTCCTGCATTGCTGGTGGGAGTGTAAATTGATACAGCGTCTATGGAAGACAGTCTGGAGATTTCTTAAAAAACTAAAAATAGAAGCACCATACGACCCAGCAATCCCACTCTTAGGCTTATACCATGATGAAATCAAATCTGAAAGAAGCACCTGTACCCCAATATTCATTGCAGCCCTCTATACAATAGCTAGAACATGGAAGTAACCTAGATGCCCATCGACAAATGAATGGATCCAAAAGCCCTGGTACATATATACAATGGAACAGTACACAGGTGTAAAGAGAAATGCAGAAGAATCAGCCCTAATGAGGTGGCTAGATCTAGAATGTATCATAAAAAGTGAAGTCAGTCAGAGAGAGAAGAACAAATACAGTATACTAACACATATATATGGAATCTAGTAGGATGGTGATGATGGCACATGCAGTGAAGCAACGGAAAGACAGACATGGACAGTGGACATGTGGACATTGTGGGGAAGGAACAGAGGGTGAGAGGCGTAAAGGAAGTAGCATGAAGGCCTGTACTCTCATAAGTGAAGAAAATAGCTATAGTCATTGCTCTGTGAGAAAAGGGGATCCTTCAGGGGTGCTGTGTGATGGTCGGGAGGGGTGGCAAGGGGGGGATATACATATGACTAATCTGGGAACATACATATCTGTAAACAACAAAATGTTTTTGTTTTTTTTTTTAAAGGAGAAAAGTGCTCAGGGCAGGTAAAGTAAAGGGCCCTTCAGGTTCAACACTGAGTCAGATTACCATGAATTACTTTTATTCATCTATGAATTATTTTTATTGATAATTATGTAATTTAGTTTCTTTCTTAATTTTGTCACATTAATCATATCTTTCCAAATCCAAGTATAATAACTTTGATAATTGAAATAATTTTGGGTCTGCTTATATTACCTATGAAGTTTTTTCTTTTAATTTTTTAAATTTTATTTATTTATTTTTGCAGAGTTTTGCTGTTTACTGCCACACATCAACCTGAATCCACCATAGGTATATATATATATATATGTCCACCCTTCCCCCAAACCCCCCTTGCATCTCCTTCCCCATCCCACTCCTCCAGGTTGCCAAAGAGCCCTTGTTTCATATCCCTTAGTCTCACAGCATATTCCCCTCCCTCACCCTAATGTCCATAAGTCCGTTCCTTATGTCTGTTTATCCATTGGTGCTCTGCATATACATTCATCAGTACCATTTTTCTAGATTCCTTATATATATATACATGTCAGTATATAATATGTATCTCTTTCTTTCTGATTGAGTCAGATTATGTTACAAAAAAGATTGTAATAGGACATATGCACCTTGCCTCTGAATGTTTCAGAAACTGGCAAAAGTACATACTACAATTGGTGTTAGATTCTTCATGATCTAGATGAATTCAGAGAAAATAAAAATTAGTGGGGGCTTGAGTAGTTTGTGATCAGCACCTTGACATATGTGGGGCTCTAAATTGAAAGAGAACCGTTTGTTGCAAGCATAAGGAAGCTTAAGCACATTGTTTCAGTTTGGTGCTAAGATGACACCTACAGGAAGGGACGTGGGAGTGAAAGAAGCTTAAGCACATGTTTGCAGTTTGGAGCTAAGATGGCGCCTACAGGAAGAGATGAGGGTGTGATCTAAATTGTTAATTGATGGTCAAAATTTCTGATTGGTTCCCCTGGTTTCCGCGCACATGGATGATTGCTTGACCTTTAGCTTGATTGGTGTAATCTATAGGAAGTCCCATGCAAAACCCCCTTCACTTGCCTATAAAAGCTGTGAGTCTTCACTAATAAAGCGAAACTGCTCTGACGGAACCCCTGTCGCGTCTGATTGTCTCCCGCCTGCCGGGGGGGCTGGATGGCGGGCAGCAAGATTCACCCCTCTCCGAGATCTCCCGGTTCAGCTGGGGGCAATCCCGCTGCCTTCCTTTCTGTGGAAGGCCCCCGCAGACATGTAATGTAAACCTTGAACCATTAGTAAAATTCTAACATCAATGACCTTCTCTAGTTGTGATTCAGTGGACTAAAAGCCCATTACAATTTTTATAGACATTTATTTCATCCTATCATGGAATTGATACTTAATTTGTCTTGTATACTTTTATGTTTTCTGGTTTATATCAGTTCTATTTTTTAATTATACCAAACGTTATGTCCTTTCGTCCCAAAACTGCTTATTTACCTTTTGGTTCAATTTCATCTTCCGAATGAGAGGAGAATCCATTGAATGCTTTTATCTACCTGTGTGTGGCTAAAAAGGTCTCACTCCCACGTTTGACTGTAGATATTTTAGTCATGAGCCATAATTGCCTTTGACTCGAGAATTCTAGAGTTCATCATCTATTTTAAGAATAACTTTTATGTTTATTTTATATGAATATACTTCATCAAAATTTTTAATTATCAGAATTTTCAAGGGCTTTAACAGATTTTCCTTATTTCATACCTGACTTCCAATTAGTCCTGAATGTGTTGACTGGTGGTTGGAAAACCTTTTATATCTACCATTTATTTGCATAGATACTTGTGGCTGCTTATTGAAATTAACAGTGATAATGTAGAATATCATAATTTTATTAATTTTAGAACCATCACATAGTTTTATAGGCTGTTTATATTATGTTTAGAATATTTTAATGCTGTTTTAGCATAGCATGTTTTAATTTGTAAAATGATATTTTTGCCATGTAGTTATTCAATTTCAATTTTTTATTGAACATTGACTTATTGTCAATATTAATTTTTAGTATTCATGTTATTGATCAAGCATGGACTAATTCCATTTTGTTTCTTTGGTTTATGGGCAGAATCTCTTGTAATGAACTGTCAATATACTCCCATTTATTAAATAGAACTAGACTATTTAGGCATTATATTTTCGGTACTAAGGCTAATAAAACAATAACAAAACAAACATAAAAGCCCAAACTAAGGACACTTTCAATTTGCTTTTCATTTTGCTACAAACAATATTAAGCAATATTCCAAATCATTAAAGTTGTATGATGTCAATTTATCTCATAATTCTCCCAGTCTCAGTTTTCCTGTTTCTGAACTTCAAGAACAGCTCAATAAACAGAATTCTTCACCTCTTACAGCTTGTCAACTCCATGTCTGTAGGGACAACAGTTCTACAGAAAAAAAGGGGCTTCATGTCCTTTTAATTGAGTGGGAAAAAATAATCACCATTGCTCATTCATTAGGTCTTCTCAAATTTACATTATAAAGTATTATATGATAATTTATTTTTTTATTTATTATTTTTTTTAAGATTTATTTATTTATTTATTTTTGGGCCGGGGTCGGGTTGGGGAGGGAGGGGAGCAGGCGGGCCACTTCTATTGGTCTTTCATTTCTCTATGTTCATCCGTCTTTGTTCTTTTGGCTCCTGTGGGTCTCCCATCGCGGTGGCATCTGTCGTCGCAGAGCGCCGGCTCTGGGTGCATGGACTCCAGAGCTCTGGCTCGGTAATTGGACACATCAGTCCAGCCGCTCCGCGGCACGTGGGATCTTCCCAGGCCAGGGCTCGAACTGGCGCCCCTTGCACTGCAAGGCGGTGTCCTTACCCACTGGACCACCAGGGGAAGCCCTGATAATTTATTAATTACTTTGACTATAGTCTAGTAGAGCCAAATGTTTTTTGACTCAAAAGATCCATTTTTTCACAGAAAAAATGGATTTTGAACAGTTTTGAAATTCTTTGGCCTGAATTACCAGACCAGAATGCTAAAAGTGGAGATGACTGCAATGTGCAACATGTACTAAGTGAAACATGCACTAAGGAAAAAGTGCTTTTTAGCTCTATTTTTTTGAAGAGAAGCCCAAAATTCAGAGAAAAATGCCTCCATCTCCATGGGGGTGAGTACTGGCTCTGATAGCTTACCTATACCTCTTCTTTAAAGGAGATTTCTCTCTTTGAGTGAAGAAGTCTATATATTTTTTCTAAAAGTCCAGAATGTACTTTACCAGCATGTTTACAGTCTGATTCCTTGTGGAATTGATAGTGATTCATGTAAGACCACTGTTTTGCAGACTGAATGTTTAAACAGAACCTCTCCTCCAGATTAATGGTAGCATTACTTTTATGCTTACCTTGCAAGGAAAAAAAAAAAAGGCAAAGGAACCTTGTTTAATAAATGACCTTGACTGTGGAGCAAGATTTTTTCCCATACTGAATTACAAGGGAAATAATAATATGTACTATATCTTGTTTATGGTTTGACCATCAGAATCTACCACAGTACATTGTACATCAGCACATGAAAATCCTTTGCTAAATAAATTAACTAATGACTTTATCAATATAATTAATTAATCCAGTCTTGGATTCTGTTTAGTATGCTTTCACCTAAAAAAATTATGGAAGGGGCTTCCCTGGTGGTCCAGTGTGTAAGAACACTGCCTTGCAGTGCAAGGGGTGCCGGTTCAATCCCTGGCCTGGGAAGATCCCACGTGCTGCAGAGCGGCTGGACCGATGTGTCCACTTACCGAGCCGGAGCTCTGGAGTGCATGCATCCGGAGCTAGTGCTCTGCGACAACAGAGGCCACCGCTATGGGAGGCCCACATGGGCCAAAGAACAAAGATAGATGAAAATAGAGAAATGAAAGACCAATAGAAGTGGCCCGCCCGCCCCCCTCACTACCTCCTTCCCCACCCCACCCCACCCAATAAATAAATAAATAAATAAATGTTTTTAAAAAATCATGGAAGGAGAAATTAAAACATTATGTTGAACAAATCAATAATATATTAAGAAGTAAAATCTATACTTCTTAAAATTTGTTATAAATGAATGAGCATCTAAATAAAGAAACAATTTAGTGCTTCACTTCTATCATGACTTGTGATAACCACTATACTAGTAGATGTAATTCAATGATGTGATCTTAAGGACTGTAACAAGGGCACTAATATTTTTAAAAATGTCATAATCTGCTGACTAATAACAGACATTTCATTCTAGGCATGAATACCTTTATCCCAGTCAGTAGTTACCAATGGCAAGGGTTCTCTAATATTTTCATATTTCAATTATTTGATTTTAGAAAGCAGAATACAACAGTTAAGAGCGATTAGCTAGATGTTAATTAAGTATGGAACAACTTTGCTGTTATATAACTTTAAAGATGTGAGCATAACTTGATTATATACATTGTAAATTTCCTATGAAAGGGCTGTTATTTAAAAATATATTAAAAGTGTAAATTATATAACCATATGCCTAGCTCAGCTTTATTAAATATGTAAACGTGATGATTAGTTGCAGCTCACCAGAAACAATTTATGTCTTTGTGGTACTTCATAGAAATACATTCAATCAACACTAATTGCTATTTTATTTATTTATAACACTTTTAACTATGTCCTTCCTGTAATTTCTTACTGGTTACCCATTTGATACTGAAAACAGCATTGATTGCCTTTCAGATTGATATAATCAATCAGTATAAAACAATAATTAATATATGCATATTTTATGAATACATGAAAATAACTGTCAATATGTATTGGTGAGTTTTTTTGGATTCCTGAAATCCATCCCATATTCACTGGATCAGAATCTCTATTGAGAATCACAGATATAATCTATCCGATTAAGTGATACCTAATTTTTAAAATTATGTTTTCCTTGAAAAAGTGTTTGCATTTTTTTTCTTTCTTTCTTTTAAATATTGCAGCATCCCAGATCACTGAAGTGACCAGTGTGCAGGCGTGGCCGCTCGCTCACCGGCGCATCCCCAGGGTCCTTATTTTTTAAGTGTTTACATTTTAATAAGCCTTTCCTTTTAACAACACAAACCTGATTTATGCCAGCAAAACAAGTGTGGTTAAATATTTGACTGCAAGAAACACTTGTAAATTTTGAATTCTGCATAACTTACAAGTGGAAAATTTGTACTTTACTACAGTACAAAGTAAAAGATGCATTTGTATTAAAAAAAATACAAAGTTTCAAGAAGTCGAAGTTAGTCTCCACTATTTACTAAATAGGCCTCAGTTATTCAACATATACTGACTGAGTGCAAATACATGCCCAGTACTGTGCCAATTACCAGAGATATAAAGATGAGTAAGTGGACACAGACTCCTGTACTCATGCCATCTAAACAATGGAATGTTCATATTCAAGAATTAATATTGAATCAACTACTTCAATAACAGAATTGAATTTTTAATAGCTATCTGTCTAGTTTGTATGTAAATTATAGAAATGTGATGCCTAACAGACTACAGAAAATGTTTCTTTTGTCTTCCAAAGTAAATGTCTTCCAAATTAAATCTTATTAGTCACTCAGTCATGTCTGACTTCTTGTGACCTCATAGACTGTGGTCTGTGAGGCTCCTCTGTCCATGAAATTCTCTAAGAAAGAATAATGGAGTGGGTTGCCATTCCTTTCTCCAGGTGATCTTCCTGACCTAGAGACTGAACCTGGATCTCCTAAATTGCAAGAAGATTCTTTACTATCTGAACCATCAAGAAACCCAATTACAAAGTCATCAAAAGATATTGCAATTAATTTGCTAAACTAACCTAAGGATAAATTTATGGGATAATGTTAAATAATACTAATATTAAAAACAATAACATATAATATTTATAAATGTCCAAGCACTGTTCTAAACCTTTTCATAGATGCTTCAATCTTCCAGAATAAATGTATAGGGAAGGTAGTATTATTGTCTTCATTTGACAAGTTAAGGTGATGTACAGAGAAATAAGCAGCCCAAGGTCATATACAGGAGGTAAAGTCAGGTTGTACATGCAAATAGGCTTGCATTGAAAACAATTATGCTCTAATAATTTGGCCACATATGAATCAACATATAAATGATTAATGTATTTCAATGCAACTTCACATAATTGAGTAATATGAAGCTAAATGCAGGTGCATAAGAATTTTTTCTCTTTTTTTCAAACACACAAAACCAGAGGCTATTTTACCTCTTCTTATTTCAAAGTCTGCCATATTTTGAACAGCACAGTTGAGAAATGTTTTAATACTATACTTTAATAAAAAGTGCCCAATATAATTTTGGATTTGCAACTGTCAGGGAGAAACATATGGATGACAAAGGATGCTTTGCAACATTTCCAATGAGCAGCTGTTCCAGTTGGTTGAATTCTTCCATTGGATGACTGTTATTGAGTCTTTATACTTCTGCACTGGTATTATGCATCCTCTGAAAGGAATTCAGAATTATGCAAATGAATGGAAAAAGATCTATCTCTGTGCAATTGGATAATTCCCAGTGTAACAGCTGTGTGAGGCTTAGACTGAAAGTGACTCTGCAAACAAGAAGATTGTGGGGCTTTGTGTTTCCTTAATTTTAGATTTAAACTTTCCCAAATGTTTGAGAAATGCACACAGTAAATTCTTTCATATTAGATTAGTTTAAAATGCCTTTTAATCCACTGTAATGATAAAGTTAATACATTTATTTTATTCATTGGAAACAGAAAAGAACAGTAAAAAAAAAAAAAAGAAAAAGAAAGAAAACATTACTCCTTGAATTATTTTACTTTTGTTTTTATTTAAAGGGTAACTTGGTATTATAAGGGCTTCCCTGGTGATTCAGACAGTAAAGAATCTTCCCACAGTGCAGGAGACCTGCGTTCTATACCTGGGTCAGGAAGACCACCTGGAGAACGAAATGGCAACCCACACAAATGTTTTTTCCTGGATAATTTCATCAACAGAGGAGTCTGGGTACCAAACAGTTGGACACGACTGAGAGAGTAGCACTTTTCAACTTCACTTTGGCATTATAAAGGTAAAACCATGGAATTCACTGTCAGAGTAGCTCAGTTTTCTGCTAAATGCTGAGTTAAGTGGGAATAACCTCTACTAAACAGCTATTATGGGACTAGTATTGATTTGAATACTGATATAACTTCACACTTATTATTTCAGTCTATCCTCAGCCCTACCCGAGGTTTAGAAAGTTAAATAAGCAGCCAGAAAAACAGAACCCAAACCTGAACCAGGTCTGTTTGAATCCAGAGTCCTTGACCTTTCCATAGCATAGCATTTCTCTACCTTTATGAAGTCACACTGGGCTTTTGTTGATAAGAAGTGGGGTGTTCCTTGGTATGATCTGAGAAATACACAGATATCTACCTACAAAAATGCCTGCATCCTGCCACTTACCCATTTGATTCAGTTTTGAAGCTAAGGCAGTGCTTTTCAAACTTGGGAAATCACAAACCAAAAAGAATATCTTCAGACCTCTAGAATTCTATGGATGGTAATGTGAGAAACACTGCCTTAAAAACTGAGCCATGTCACTTTGCTTTACTGTTTGATTCTGGTAATTGAGAGAAAAAGTTAATTTGCACATTGATATAAATACTGAAATCATGCACTCCTTATTGAATATCCTTAATTACAAAGGATATTCAGTAGCCCTTTGCTAGTTTTCGGTGGCTATAATCATTTAAACAAAAGCTTAGATTTAAACTTTCCCAAATGTTTGAGAAATGCACACAGTAAATTCTTTCATATTAGATTAGTTTAAAATGCCTTTTAATCCACTGTAATGATAAAGTTAATACATTTATTTTATTCATTGGAAACAGAAAAGAACAGTAAAAAAAAAAAAAGAAAAAGAAAGAAAACATTACTCCTTGAATTATTTTACTTTTGTTTTTATTTAAAGGGTAACTTGGTATTATAAGGGCTTCCCTGGTGATTCAGACAGTAAAGAATCTTCCCACAGTGCAGGAGACCTGCGTTCTATACCTGGGTCAGGAAGACCACCTGGAGAACGAAATGGCAACCCACACAAATGTTTTTTCCTGGATAATTTCATCAACAGAGGAGTCTGGGTACCAAACAGTTGGACACGACTGAGAGAGTAGCACTTTTCAACTTCACTTTGGCATTATAAAGGTAAAACCATGGAATTCACTGTCAGAGTAGCTCAGTTTTCTGCTAAATGCTGAGTTAAGTGGGAATAACCTCTACTAAACAGCTATTATGGGACTAGTATTGATTTGAATACTGATATAACTTCACACTTATTATTTCAGTCTATCCTCAGCCCTACCCGAGGTTTAGAAAGTTAAATAAGCAGCCAGAAAATGCTGAAAACAGAACCCAAACCTGAACCAGGTCTGTTTGAATCCAGAGTCCTTGACCTTTCCATAGCATAGCATTTCTCTACCTTTATGAAGTCACACTGGGCTTTTGTTGATAAGAAGTGGGGTGTTCCTTGGTATGATCTGAGAAATACACAGATATCTACCTACAAAAATGCCTGCATCCTGCCACTTACCCATTTGATTCAGTTTTGAAGCTAAGGCAGTGCTTTTCAAACTTGGGAAATCACAAACCAAAAAGAATATCTTCAGACCTCTAGAATTCTATGGATGGTAATGTGAGAAACACTGCCTTAAAAACTGAGCCATGTCACTTTGCTTTACTGTTTGATTCTGGTAATTGAGAGAAAAAGTTAATTTGCACATTGATATAAATACTGAAATCATGCACTCCTTATTGAATATCCTTAATTACAAAGGATATTCAGTAGCCCTTTGCTAGTTTTCGGTGGCTATAATCATTTAAACAAAAGCTTAAATTTTAAAAGTCTCAAACCTTAATAACTTCTTAGTATGAAAGCTTTGGATGTGAAATTTTATTTCTAAGAAACTGTATTAACATCAAACATATTTTCATAGGAAGCATATTTACTCAGAATCATTCATTAAAAAGTTCATACTGATGAATTTGTGAGATTAGTTAGCAAATATCTTGTAGGAATGAGGCAAAAGTCAGGTAAATTTCCCTGTGGGAAAGAAGTTTAAGCTGCACAGGTCAAGGGTTACTGATACTACAATTAAGAACTTAGCCCCAGGCCAGATGCAGTATGTTTGACCTCATTATGACTAGTCCTAAATTCAGTGAGGGGAATAGTTTGCAAGCTTATACTTATACTTTAGAAAACATAGTGATTAGGCATCATCTTCTGCTTTATGTGTGTTTATTTACCACTTAGCAATTATTAAGTCTATCTCTCATCTGGATCTTTAAGCAAACATTATTCAAAAAGCATAATCCTCTTTTGTTAATTGTCAACATAAAACTGTAGTGGAGAAATAAATGGTTCTCTTTTATGGAAGTGGGCAGAGATTCTTTTACCAACTATATTTTTTCTAGCCTACCTATGTATAACTTACCCTTGGGTTCACTGGAACTTTAAGACTAAACATTTTTAGAATTTTCTACATATCAGGTTTTCCTGGTGGCTTATATGGTAAAGAATCTGACTGCAACACAGGAGACATTGGTTAGATTCCTGAATTGAAAAGATTCCTTGGAGAAGAGAATAGCTACTCATTCCAGTATTCTTTCCTGGAGAATTTCATGTGTAGAGGAGTCTGGTTGACTACAGTCTATGGGATTGCAAAGAGTTGGACACAACTGTGCGACTAACACTTCCACATGTATAGTATCATGTCATTTGCAAATGCTGACAATTACTTCTTTTTTCCCAGTTTTGATTCCTCTTATTTCTTTTTCTTTTTCTTTTCTGATTGCTGTGGCTAGGACTTCCAAGGCCATGTTGAATAAAAGTGGGGGGAGTGGACATTCTTATCTTATTCCTGATCTCAGTGGAAATCTTTTCAGTTTTTCATTATTGTATATAATGTTAGCTATGAGTCTGTCATATGTTTCCTCCATGATCATTTTCTGAAGAGTTTTTATAAAAATTCATAGTTGAATTTTATCAAAAGCTTTTTCTTCATCTATTGAATTGTTTTATCATTATCATTATTTATCATTATTATTTAATGATATTTATCAATATCATTATTATTCAATTTGGTTATGTGGTGTAGCACCCTGACTGATTTGTAGGTATTGAAAAATCCTTGCATCCCTGGGATAAATGCCACCTGTTCATGGTATATGGTTTTTTAATGTATTGATGGATTCAGTTTGCTAGTGTTTTATTGAGGATTTTTGAATCTATGTTCATCTGTGATATTGACCTGTAATTTTCTCTTTTTTTGTATTATCTTTTTCTGGTTCTATTATATTATGAGTGTGATGTTGGCCTCATTGAATGAGTTTGAAAGTATTCCAGCCTCTGTAATTTTTGGAATAGTTTCAGAAGAGGTGTTAACTTCTCTGAATGTTTGTTAGAATCTGCCTGTGAGGCCACCTGGTCCTAGACTTTTGTTTGTTAGGAGTCTTTAAATTATAAAATCATTCCAATACATTGTAATCAGCCTGTTCATATCTTCTATTTCTTCCTAGTACACTGTGGGAAATTGTACCTTTCTTTGAATCTGTCCACTTCTTTTACCTTATCCTTTTTATAAAATAGTTGCTCATAGTAGACTATTATGGCCCGTTATATGTCTGTGGTGTTTGTTGTGAAAAACTGAAAATAGAGCTATCATACGAAACTGCAATTTCACTGCTCAGCATTTGTCCAGAGAAAACTATAATTTAAAATGATGCATACACACCAGCATTCACTGTAGCAATATTTGCAGAAGCCAACATGTGGAAGAAATCTAAATGGCCATTAACAGGCAAATGGATAGATGTGGTGCATAGATACAATAGAATATTACTCTGCAATAAAAATAAATGAAATTGTGGCATTGTGAAAACATGGATGGGCCTGGAGATTAACCTCTTAAGTGAAGGAAATCATAGAGACAAATACCATATAATATCACTTGTATGTGAAATCTAAAAAAAAGTGATACAAATGAAACAGAAATAGACTCATAGACACAGAAAATAAGCTCATGTTTACCAAAGAGAAAAGGAAGGAATAAAATAGAAATTGGAGGTTCCTAATTTATTTAACACATATGCGATTCTATATATAAAACAGATAACCAACAAGGGCTTAATGAATAGCACAAAGAACTATACTCAATGTTTCGTAATAACCTATAGGGGAAAATAATCTAAAAAAGCATAGATCTATATAGATGGATAACTAAATAACTTTGCTCTCCACCTGAAACTAACACAACATTGTAACTCAACTGTACTTCAATATAAAACAAAATAAAAGAAGTTCTACAAATAGGCAATATACACTTTAAAATGCATATGTATTAAAAATAGGGAATAAAGACAGCTCAGAGAAAAAATTCACATAATCAAATAAAAAAACAGTCAACTTCAAAACACAGTGAGTGGAAGTTACACTGTGTATTATTGCCTAGGTGATAGGAGTGTATAAGTGCTTTTTTGGGGGCCACTTCTATTGATCTTTATTTATCTTTGTTCTTTGGCCTGTTTGGGCCTCCCATCACAGTGGTCTCTGTCACTGCAGAGCACCGGCTCTGGGAGCATGCACTCCAGAGCTCTGGCTCAGTAGTTGGACACATCTGTCCAGCTGCTCCGCGGCATGTGGGATTTTCCCAGGCCAGGGATCCAACCGGCACCCCTTGCACTGCAAGGCACTATACCACCAGGGAAGCCCTATAAGTGCTTTTTAAAAATAACTCTGAGTTGAATTAATCCTACCTATAAATTGAAAGAGTACCAATGAGAAAACAGTGCTTTTTTTCTATAAGATCTGATTCTGTATAGAAGCATTAAGTTTTATTTTCCATGAGGCATGAAATAATCACCAATATAAAATGAAGTATGCTCTAGAAATTGTGAAGCAAAATTTTTTTAAATAGTTATGCAATTTATACATCTAGAAACTTCATCTTTGATTTTAAAAAGATAAACTCTGAATGGTGGGAGAAAAAGACAAGGATCAGGAGTATGTTTGGATGAACAAAGATAGGAGAAGAACTAGAGATCCATAGCTATGCGCTTGTTGGAGTCCAACATTCAGAAGGCTTTCAAAGTGTGAGGGAAGGCTAAATGAGGAGACTGTTCTAAGAAGTCAGTAGGGTAAGCTTGAAGCATTCATCTTTTGACAACTAATCAGAGTTCTGTAATTCCATTATCCTAATGCTTTTATTCATTCAAACATCTCCTTGAGTCAACTGATGCCCCATTGAAAACAGACATTCCACAGCTTTCAAATAATATATTCCTTTAAAATGCAAAGTCTTGGGACTTCCCTGGCAGTCCAGGGGTTAAGACTCTGCATTTCCAATGCAAGGCACAGGTTCAATCCCTGGTCGACAAAGGAAGATCCCACATGTCTTGTGGCACGGCCAAAATAAATAAATAAATAAAATAAAAATGTTTTAAAAATAAAATAAAATGCAAAGTCTTCAAATGTAAGCTATTGAATATAAATGTGCATATTTTTATTATTTGGTTGAGTTACTATGATCGTAAAAACGGAGCATGAGCTGAGCTGTAACACTGGTGAGACTTTTAATAATGTTTTCCTATGCTTGATTGGTGTCTTAAATATCTCTCCTTCAGCTTACTGATTTCAAGATTTTATTTACATTCACTTAATAAAACAAGAAAGTCATTTTTAACAGACGTGTGCATCTTTACAAAAAATATACTTAAGGATTTTCACAAGACGCAGATGATATTCTTTTCTGAAGACACAATTTATAAAGTTGAATCCCTGAATTTATGATGAAATAACATACAGTAAGAGAAACTAAAAGAACTTTAAAAGCATCAGGGGAACTACACATGAGATCACTATCTTTAGTTCAAGGGGAATTCCTTATCAAATTTGGGCCAAGAATTCCCCTTAATAGAAATTTGGAATAAAAAAAAACTCTGAATGGTTTTAAGTTATGCAATTTATACATCTAGAAACTTCATCTTTGATTTTAAAAAGATAAACTCTGAATGGTGGGAGAAAAAGACAAGGATCAGGAGTATGTTTGGATGAACAAAGATAGGAGAAGAACTAGAGATCCATAGCTATGCGCTTGTTGGAGTCCAACATTCAGAAGGCTTTCAAAGTGTGAGGGAAGGCTAAATGAGGAGACTGTTCTAAGAAGTCAGTAGGGTAAGCTTGAAGCATTCATCTTTTGACAACTAATCAGAGTTCTGTAATTCCATTATCCTAATGCTTTTATTCATTCAAACATCTCCTTGAGTCAACTGATGCCCCATTGAAAACAGACATTCCACAGCTTTCAAATAATATATTCCTTTAAAATGCAAAGTCTTGGGACTTCCCTGGCAGTCCAGGGGTTAAGACTCTGCATTTCCAATGCAAGGGGCACAGGTTCAATCCCTGGTCGACAAAGGAAGATCCCACATGTCTTGTGGCACGGCCAAAATAAATAAATAAATAAAATAAAAATGTTTTAAAAATAAAATAAAATGCAAAGTCTTCAAATGTAAGCTATTGAATATAAATGTGCATATTTTTATTATTTGGTTGAGTTACTATGATCGTAAAAACGGAGCATGAGCTGAGCTGTAACACTGGTGAGACTTTTAATAATGTTTTCCTATGCTTGATTGGTGTCTTAAATATCTCTCCTTCAGCTTACTGATTTCAAGATTTTATTTACATTCACTTAATAAAACAAGAAAGTCATTTTTAACAGACGTGTGCATCTTTACAAAAAATATACTTAAGGATTTTCACAAGACGCAGATGATATTCTTTTCTGAAGACACAATTTATAAAGTTGAATCCCTGAATTTATGATGAAATAACATACAGTAAGAGAAACTAAAAGAACTTTAAAAGCATCAGGGGAACTACACATGAGATCACTATCTTTAGTTCAAGGGGAATTCCTTATCAAATTTGGGCCAAGAATTCCCCTTAATAGAAATTTGGAATAAAAACTAAAAGGACTTAATCCGGTTAAGCCTAGCTTAGCCTTATGAACCAGTATCTGTGGAGTGAATGTATCTAACCCACTCTTGAAATATGGGAATTGTAAGTAAAAACATGAACGGGAAGAATATCCTCTTTCCTAACCTGGTGATTTTTCTGCTCTTGGTCCTTTTCCCTTACTGAGACCTTTTTGTATTTCTGATTTTGGGACCAATGAAGCACCTCTGTGTACTCACTGTCACCACTTTCTGTTACTTTCAAGTGAGAAGTTGAAGGAGTAACGTCTTTTGGGGACTATTATTGTACTTTAATTATTCATATAAAAATTACTGGGATCAATGGCTGCCATTCTAATATGTAAAATGGACTCTAGAAGCTGAACTTTTCTAGGCATGCTTTCATATTTCCATGAACTATGAACACTTTATCCTGATGAAATTCAAAATCACAAAAAAAATAAAAGATATTATTTGATTAATATGTCATTTAGGACACCGTTGAAACAATGCTAATGATTTTCCTGAATGATCATGTACTAAAAGGAGGACTTATTTTAATCAAATGAATATAAATTTTATTTAAATAAACTATGAGAATGTAAGGTAAGACATATGAATATTAAATAGAATGTTTCATCTCCATGGAGGGTGAATGGGGACCTGTTTAACAATAAACAGGTGAAAATTTCCTGTTTTATTGTTGTTACAGTTTAGTCTCTAAGTCTGTTCGACTCTTTCATGACCTCATGGAATGTAGCCTGCCTGGCTTCTCTGTCCTTGGAATTTTCCAGCCAAGATTACTGGAACAATTGCCATTTCCTACTCCAGGGTATCATCCCAAACCAGAGATATTCATATATATTGTCCATATGTATTAATTTCTGCTCTTGACTGCATTATTTATTTTTTCTGCATATTATATAAATTATATATATACATAAAGAGCATTTTTTTGATTTTTTTAAGCTTCTTGAGTTGAAAGCTTAGTTTATTTGTATCCAGATTTTTGGTTTTTGATAAATGTCTTCTAAAGTATGAAATTTCCTCTCAGTACTTTAGTACATCTTACATATTTTTGTAATTTATATTTGAGAGTAATTTCAATTTACAGAAAAGTTTAAGAATAAAAAAAATGCACAAAACCCACATGCACAAATTTGCCTATAGTTAACAATTTCACACACATACATATATTTTATATGTGTGTGTGTCTGTGTGTGAGCTTGTATATAATCTGTGGGTTATTCATACATTTTATTTGAAACAAAATGTATATATCATGACCCTTTAATACTAATTATGTCAGTGTTTATTCTTTAAATATTTGCTATGTTAATCAATACTAAGCTTATTTAAAAATGTTGATTATACCATCTTTTTCTGGATTTAGCTTGTGATTATTTTTTATTTAAAATTTATCTGTGAGGTTTAATTTTTCTTTGTTCTTTTTTTTTTTTTTTTTTGGTCACTTCTATTGGTCTTTCATTTATCTATTTTGATCCATCTTTGTTCTTTGCCCTGTGTGGGCCTCCCATCACAGTGGCCTCTGTCCCTGCAGAGCACCGGCTCTGGGCGCATGCACTCCAGAGCTCCAGCTCAGTAGGTGGACACATCAGTCCAACCACCCCGCAGTACATGGGATCTTCCCAGGCCAGGGATCGAACCGGCACCCCTTGCACTGCAAGGCAGTGTCCTTATCCACTGGAGTACCATGGAAACCCCTGATTGTACCTTCTTAAAGGAACTTGTTTGAAAAAAGACTGAACCTTTAGCATGCATTCATATAGATGTAGGGTTTTGCAAATCATTCAGATCAAAATTATTTAAAAGCATTTTTACCATTAAGCAATGGTACAGTTGGGATGGCTATAGTGGCCAGTGTCTTGATGGTGACAACACCTTTAGCTTACTGCCGTGAGAGGCGACTTTCTTCATCTACAGCTCTAAAAACAGTGACTGATATTCTTCTGAGAAGAGGAGAGGACAAGGGGAGACATTAAGAGAAGATGGCTGTGTGAGGAGGAAGGCAGAGACTGAGTGACACAGCCAAACCTGAGGGGATTCAGGATGAAGAAAAGCAGGAAACTGACTCTAGATAGTTAAGCTGCATATTGAAGGAATGATTTAAAATTAAAAAAAAATTAATTGAAGTGTAGTCGTTTTGCAATATTGTGTTAATTTTCACTGTACAGCAAGGTGATTTGGTTATACATGCATATATATGTATATAATCTTTTTCAGATTCTTTTTCGTTATATTTTATTACATAATATCAAATACAGTTCCCTGTGTTTTATAGTAGGACCTTGTTGTATATCTATTTTTTATGTAAGAGTTTGTTTCTAATAAGCCCAGACTTTTTCATTTTCCCATACATAGAAAAGCACTAAATTCAGTTACCTGAGATGCCTGATTTTCCTTTAATTAACAATAATCTTTTGAAGTTCCAATTACCTGGATTTTGCTTTAAAAAAGTGTTAAATGTCTTAGCTCCTAACTCACCTCTTTGGAGGAGCCCTTCAGAATTTTCTGAGAACCTGTCTCCCAGGCCTAAGTCCACAACAAGTCTTCCAAATAAAATATAATTCTAAAAATAAAATAAAAGCAGTCATAAAAACAGCATTGGCTCCAGAGAGAATGTTAAGAGAGCAGTGTTGAGCAGTAAGGACTGAATGTAGAGAGTACTAATGCTTATAATCACAAACAAAAGGCAGAGAACAAACAGCACAGTTGTCCCTTAGCATCCACAGAGTATCAGTTTCAGGACACCTGTTGATTCAAAATCCACAGTTGTTCAAGTCCCTTATAGAAAATGTAGCATTTGTATGAAATCTCTGCATATCCTCCCACATTCTTTAATAGCCACTAGATTACATGTAAGACCTAATGCAACATAAATATAATGAAAATAGTTTTGATTTAGGGAGCTTCCTGGAATTTTTTCTGACTGTTTTTGATTTGCAGTTTGTGGTATCTTCATGTTTGGAATATATGCTTTTGGAGGAATGACTATACTGAAGTTTGAAAACTAAGGATTTGGAGGAATGACTATATTGAAGATGATTATGGAAATATGTTTTAAAAATCAGTGCAAAATAAGATCAGATACCAAAGAGTAACTTAAGAGGATAACAAATAAGAAACATTTAAAGATATGAAATATCTGGAACATCTTTTTATTTGGAAAGTTTAAGGTTAATTTTTGAAGAGGTTAAATTCTGTAGAGGGATAGTAGGTAGAATCCAAATTGCAAAAAGTTAATGAATGAAAATGTAGGAAGAATTTTGTAGACTATGTTTCAGTGAATCTGATGAGGAGAGGCTTAGCATACTGGCTCAGGAGAGTTCAGGTTATGCAGAGTGCTGAGTGTTTGTTTACAGCTGGAGAAATTTTGGTCATGTATATAGGCAAAGAGGGAAAAATGAAGGTTAAAGAATTTGTATAGATGACCAAATAAAAATATGAGAGAAAACATTTGGAGAGTTAGCCTTGAATGAAGTCAAAGCCTATTTCTTGAAGGTAAAAAGAACATGGAAGAATACCAGGTCATTTCTGACGTGAATAGAATGCTGAGGTAGCTTTTGGCCTCAATAAAAATACCCCAAACCACAGAGATTTAAGGGAGAAAAAAAAATCCAGTTTGATAGCTGTGAAAAGTAGAAAATACTTTAAATAAGAGCTTTGAGTAAAGTAATAAGGTTTTAATTAAGGATGAGCAGAAATAACTCATCAGAAGTGAGGGTCTAGATCTGTTTGTAATGGTACAAGGTGACCCCATTTTATGTCTTTCTTCAAGACTACTTGGCAGCCTAGAAATAGAAAATGATTAAATGATTGTGTCCATTTTAAAAATTATGTTAAACTGAAGGATATTAAACTATGCATTTAAAAACTTCACATTTTATCTATTCAAGGGTCATCACAGTTAAACTTCCCTTGCATTGCATTCTATGTGCACTACAAGGCTGTAGCAAACTAGAGCACTTTGTCATCCATATTCTATATATGTATCATGTAAGTACAGCAAACAGTAATATAACTTATATATTGTGACATAAATAAAATGTATATATTGATGTTACTAGCATCTTCTGTACACATTGAAAAACAATTAACGTAGGAATCTGTTAAAGTAATACCTTATAATTTGTTACTTAAAAGTATCTCAAAAGTTACAATGGGGAAACTGTTTGGGGGAGGAGGGGGTTGGGGAGGAAGGGAGGCAGGTGGGCCACCTCCATTGGTCTTTCATTTATCTATTTTTATCCATCGTTGTTCTTTGGCCCGTGTGGGCCTCCCATCGCAGTGGCCTCTGTTGTCGCAGAACACCGGTTCTGGGCACACACTCTCCAGAGCTCTGGCTCAGTAATTGGACACATCGGTCCAGCTGCTCCACAGCACATGGGATCTTCCCAAGCCAGGGATCAAACTGGTGTCCTTTGCACTGCAAGGCGGTGCCCTTACCCACTGGACCACCAGGGAAGCCCCACAACAGGGAAACTTTTTTAAAAATAAATTCTCACTTCAGATCCCAAATGATAAATTTTGACTAAAAGCCAGCCTACATGAATGATTCATGTGCTTAACACCTTCTTAGCATTTATGTATATTGGTTTTGCTATGCCCATTTTTACTTGTTTATATGTCACATTTTAATTTTAATGGTTGCTTTCTTCTTGCCATATGAATGCATGGAAGAATACCAGGTCATTTCTGACGTGAATAGAATGCTGAGGTAGCTTTTGGCCTCAATAAAATACCCCAAACCACAGAGATTTAAGGAGAAAAAATCCAGTTTGATAGCTGTGAAAAGTAGAAAATACTTTAAATAAGAGCTTTGAGTAAAGTAATAAGGTTTTAATTAAGGATGAGCAGAAATAACTCATCAGAAGTGAGGGTCTAGATCTGTTTGTAATGGTACAAGGTGACCCCATTTTATGTCTTTCTTCAAGACTACTTGGCAGCCTAGAAATAGAAAATGATTAAATGATTGTGTCCTTTTTAAAAAATTATGTTAAACTGAAGGATATTAAACTATGCATTTAAAAACTTCACATTTTATCTATTCAAGGGTCATCACAGTTAAACTTCCCTTGCATTGCATTCTATGTGCACTACAAGGCTGTAGCAAACTAGAGCACTTTGTCATCCATATTCTATATATGTATCATGTAAGTACAGCAAACAGTAATATAACTTATATATTGTGACATAAATAAAATGTATATATTGATGTTACTAGCATCTTCTGTACACATTGAAAAACAATTAACGTAGGAATCTGTTAAAGTAATACCTTATAATTTGTTACTTAAAAGTATCTCAAAAGTTACAATGGGGAAACTGTTTGGGGGAGGAGGGGGTTGGGGAGGAAGGGAGGCAGGTGGGCCACCTCCATTGGTCTTTCATTTATCTATTTTTATCCATCGTTGTTCTTTGGCCCGTGTGGGCCTCCCATCGCAGTGGCCTCTGTTGTCGCAGAACACCGGTTCTGGGCACACACTCTCCAGAGCTCTGGCTCAGTAATTGGACACATCGGTCCAGCTGCTCCACAGCACATGGGATCTTCCCAAGCCAGGGATCAAACTGGTGTCCTTTGCACTGCAAGGCGGTGCCCTTACCCACTGGACCACCAGGGAAGCCCCACAACAGGGAAACTTTTTTAAAAATAAATTCTCACTTCAGATCCCAAATGATAAATTTTGACTAAAAGCCAGCCTACATGAATGATTCATGTGCTTAACACCTTCTTAGCATTTATGTATATTGGTTTTGCTATGCCCATTTTTACTTGTTTATATGTCACATTTTAATTTTAATGGTTGCTTTCTTCTTGCCTGCAGGATCTTTCCACTTTCACTTCATTCTCCACGTTGCTCTTGTGTTATATTTTTGAAGCATAAACTTCTATAATGTCAATAGTCTACTTGAAAGTTGCTATCACCTCCCATCATCACCCTTGTCTATGGCACAGAGTCTAAATTATAAAGAGGGAACATACAATCCAATATTATGTGTTCTCAGGTGTCTCAAACATGCTAAGTCAGCCCCATTCTTCCTGTTAGTCATCTCCACTCCCTTTTTAGTTGAACTATATTGAATAATTTGCCATTTGCACAATATAGTATACTGTGATATATACTGTTGTCTCTGAGAAATACAATTCTTCCCTCACTGCATTTGGAAGTCTCTTAATCACTCTTTAAAATCTGCTTAGCTCAAATATGATAATTTCTAGAAGTCTCCTCTGACTGTCTAGGCAAATTAATCTGCCTTCTTCGTACCTGTGCAGTTTCATATGTGCCTTAATTATAGTATAGTTTACATTGATGTAGTGGTGAAGAATCTGCTTAATATTACAGGAGTCACAGGTTTGATCCCTGGGTCAGGAAGATCCCTTGGAGTAGGAAATAGCAACCCTCTCCAGTATTCTTGCCTGGAAAATTCCATGGACAGAGGAGTTTAGCTACAATCCATGGGGTTTCAAAGGATTGGACACAACTGTGCACACACACACACACACACACACACACACACATACTTACATTGCATAATGATCTGCATGGATATCATTACACAAATTGTTTCACTTAACATTTCACCTACAAGTCATTTAATTTCACCAACATTCCAAATGCCTGTTATATATCAGCTACTGATCTGGGGAGACTGAACAAGGCCTAGGACTTGTCCTTTGGATCACAGTTCTCTTACTAGACTCTAACCTTATCCAGCTTACTGATCAAGTGTCCCAGAAAATGTGAACAGCTCTCCATTCGTGTTGAAATTTTACCTTCCCATCTCTTTCTCCTTGCAGCCACTCTGTTCCCTATCCTTGGAATGCATCCTTTTCCTGGTTGAAAGCAAGCGTTAACTTCTTAGGCACCAACTCAAATTCTACTTCCTACTTAGGGTCATCTTAGTCTGGAATCTAATATGGGGGTCTTCATCCTTTGAACCCCAACATTTTCTTTGCAATTTTCATCTATTACTTTGTTAACACATTTCTATTGCAATGATTTGTGTTCTGTCTTTTTCTCTTTTTTTGCAATAAAAATCTATAGTTTATCTGTATTTCATCTTGTAATAGCAGACATGAATCCACAAACATTTGTTTGATTATGTTAGATGATTCATCTTAATAAGGATTTTTAAAAAAAGGTCGATCTTTTGTAATTTTTAAAACTCTGTTTATGGTTCATTTATTCACTTTTCTTTGCACTAGTATACTGTGATATATACTGTTGTCTCTGAGAAATACAATTCTTCCCTCACTGCATTTGGAAGTCTCTTAATCACTCTTTAAAATCTGCTTAGCTCAAATATGATAATTTCTAGAAGTCTCCTCTGACTGTCTAGGCAAATTAATCTGCCTTCTTCGTACCTGTGCAGTTTCATATGTGCCTTAATTATAGTATAGTTTACATTGATGTAGTGGTGAAGAATCTGCTTAATATTACAGGAGTCACAGGTTTGATCCCTGGGTCAGGAAGATCCCTTGGAGTAGGAAATAGCAACCCTCTCCAGTATTCTTGCCTGGAAAATTCCATGGACAGAGGAGTTTAGCTACAATCCATGGGGTTTCAAAGGATTGGACACAACTGTGCACACACACACACACACACACACACACACACATACTTACATTGCATAATGATCTGCATGGATATCATTACACAAATTGTTTCACTTAACATTTCACCTACAAGTCATTTAATTTCACCAACATTCCAAATGCCTGTTATATATCAGCTACTGATCTGGGGAGACTGAACAAGGCCTAGGACTTGTCCTTTGGATCACAGTTCTCTTACTAGACTCTAACCTTATCCAGCTTACTGATCAAGTGTCCCAGAAAATGTGAACAGCTCTCCATTCGTGTTGAAATTTTACCTTCCCATCTCTTTCTCCTTGCAGCCACTCTGTTCCCTATCCTTGGAATGCATCCTTTTCCTGGTTGAAAGCAAGCGTTAACTTCTTAGGCACCAACTCAAATTCTACTTCCTACTTAGGGTCATCTTAGTCTGGAATCTAATATGGGGGTCTTCATCCTTTGAACCCCAACATTTTCTTTGCAATTTTCATCTATTACTTTGTTAACACATTTCTATTGCAATGATTTGTGTTCTGTCTTTTTCTCTTTTTTTGCAATAAAAATCTATAGTTTATCTGTATTTCATCTTGTAATAGCAGACATGAATCCACAAACATTTGTTTGATTATGTTAGATGATTCATCTTAATAAGGAAGGCTCTTGAATAAAACATCACCTAATATGGTCATTGAATCCTCTATTTATACAAAGTACCAGGTGTTTTTAAAGCTCTGTTTATGGTTCATTTATTCACTTTTCTTTCTTTTTGTAAATAGTTTTTTCCTATGAAAACATAAGGGAGACTTTGACTTCCTAAAATAGAGTTATATAGATTCTGATTGTTACTTGATATTCAAGTGATTATTCCTTTCTGTAACTGTCTGGTTTCATTACTCCATTCTATTCAATTTTTAAACAAAATTTTAATTTTCCAAGCCTACTAATGCTACTATTTTTATGCCAGTACTATCCTTTATCCATCCACAGATGATGTTTATAGAAGACAGCTTTGTTTTTATTCAATAAAAATGCATTTAGAAGAAAAGTGGCACATGCACATCTTTGACTTTCAGTGTTAAACTTGGCACATTATCACTTGAGGCTGGCAGACCCCACTATGCTTGCTTTGTCATCCTCCATTATGTGCTGTGGTAGTACAGCGAACACCTGTGACCACACAAAAGACCATACACAGCAGCTGCAGGACTCAGATGTCCATGCTGAAATAAATTACTAAAGCTGAAATAGTTGGATCTGTGACTGGTTGTTTTTGTGAGCCTTTTAGGAATTGTTGGGATTTCCTGGTGCTGCATAGTGATACATATGAAGTGTCCAGGGTTGGCTTACTCTGTGATTTTTTGGCTATTTCTGATTCATTTTATCTTATTTTTCTGTCACGTGGCTTGCAGGATCTTAATTCCCTAACCAGGGATGGAACCTTGGCTCCGGCAGTGAAGGTACTGAGCTTTAACCACTGAACTTTCAGGGAATTTCCTGGCTATCTCTGATTCAATTTAAAGGTGGAAGTCTTCATTGGTAGCATAGTATAGTGTGTTGAGCACAGATTTTGAAGTCAAACTACCCATATTTGAAACCTGGATCTGCCAGGAACTTGCTGTATGATCTTGAAAAAGTTATTTAACCTCTGTAGATCTCAGATTTGTTATTTTTACAGAAAGAAATAGTAATACACTACCACAAAATGCCGTGTTGGTGAAATGAGTTAAGATATGTATAGTTTTAGAACCATGCCTGCATATTGTATGCCCTATATAAGTGTTTGCTATTATTATTAAAGTCTACATTTTTGAAAAACCTCAGACACTACTAGAAAGCAACATTCTTCTAATATCTATGACTAGCATTTTCACTGTAATTTCTCTTTCCATTTGCCTTTCATAGCATATGCTCCTCATTTATAAAAAATGAATGAATCATCAAAAACACACTGGACTTACACTTAACCCTGGTGAATTTAGAACAAAATATGTTAGAATTCCCCCCAGTTTTAGAATCTTTTAAGAACATATTTTGCCACTTATTTATATAGTCACAGGTTGTTATGTTAAAATTAGAAAAACAATTTTTTCTTAGTTCAGGTATAAATAACTTAAGTGACAACATGTCAGATATTTCATGGGTCCCATGTATGTCCTTGAAGTCAAGCATTCCTGACCATTCATTCCTGAGCGTGAGAAACTCCAGATCATCATCGCCTACAATAGCCAGTAAATGATGGTACATGACCATTCATTCCATTATGTGCTGTGGTAGTACAGCGAACACCTGTGACCACACAAAAGACCATACACAGCAGCTGCAGGACTCAGATGTCCATGCTGAAATAAATTACTAAAGCTGAAATAGTTGGATCTGTGACTGGTTGTTTTTGTGAGCCTTTTAGGAATTGTTGGGATTTCCTGGTGCTGCATAGTGATACATATGAAGTGTCCAGGGTTGGCTTACTCTGTGATTTTTTGGCTATTTCTGATTCATTTTATCTTATTTTTCTGTCACGTGGCTTGCAGGATCTTAATTCCCTAACCAGGGATGGAACCTTGGCTCCGGCAGTGAAGGTACTGAGCTTTAACCACTGAACTTTCAGGGAATTTCCTGGCTATCTCTGATTCAATTTAAAGGTGGAAGTCTTCATTGGTAGCATAGTATAGTGTGTTGAGCACAGATTTTGAAGTCAAACTACCCATATTTGAAACCTGGATCTGCCAGGAACTTGCTGTATGATCTTGAAAAAGTTATTTAACCTCTGTAGATCTCAGATTTGTTATTTTTACAGAAAGAAATAGTAATACACTACCACAAAATGCCGTGTTGGTGAAATGAGTTAAGATATGTATAGTTTTTAGAACCATGCCTGCATATTGTATGCCCTATATAAGTGTTTGCTATTATTATTAAAGTCTACATTTTTGAAAAACCTCAGACACTACTAGAAAGCAACATTCTTCTAATATCTATGACTAGCATTTTCACTGTAATTTCTCTTTCCATTTGCCTTTCATAGCATATGCTCCTCATTTATAAAAAATGAATGAATCATCAAAAACACACTGGACTTACACTTAACCCTGGTGAATTTAGAACAAAATATGTTAGAATTCCCCCCAGTTTTAGAATCTTTTAAGAACATATTTTGCCACTTATTTATATAGTCACAGGTTGTTATGTTAAAATTAGAAAAACAATTTTTTCTTAGTTCAGGTATAAATAACTTAAGTGACAACATGTCAGATATTTCATGGGTCCCATGTATGTCCTTGAAGTCAAGCATTCCTGACCATTCATTCCTGAGCGTGAGAAACTCCAGATCATCATCGCCTACAATAGCCAGTAAATGATGGTACATGCTTTAGTCTTTGTTTCATTATCATTATGCATGCCATTTTTATTCATGTATAAAACTTAATTTGATATAGGTACGGTACATCTTCTATGGACAAGGTACAAATCTAGACCCTGAGTGTTTAGTAGTGAATAAATAAACACAAGTTTCTGTTTAATGGAACCCATATTAAGCAAGTAAATGCTTAGAATGAAGAGTGGTGAAATGTGCTGTAGAGAAAAATAAGACACAGGAAAGGAGACTGGAGAATACCAGGATGGAGAATGGAGGTGTTCAGAGAGAATCTCACTGAGAAAGTGACATTAAAGCAAAGCCTTGGAGGAGGAGAAGATGAGAGGTCTTCTTACACCTGCAAAAAGACACAACCAGGCAGAGCAAAGAGAAGGTACAAAAGCCCTGAAAATAGAGTATAACTGGCATGCCATTGTCTTGGGCAAGCAAAAGCATCTTCACTGACAGACATTGGGACCCTAACTATGAGGCGAGCAGTTCTGATGGGGAAAGTGATGAGGAAGAGAAATTAGGTTATGTGCAGGGAGTGCCAGTATGCGGGGAAGAAGATGCCTCTACTCTAACTTGGAGGGTATGTCAAATGCTCCCATGAGGGTGGTCATTAGTACAAGGGGATGGTTCCGTGTTCACTTCTCACAGGAAAGATCAAGAAAAGATACCTGGGCAAATATCTTTACACACGAGCCATAAGCACTGCCCACAGCCCTGCCTCTCCTAGACCTCTAAGTAACTAGTATTGTTACTGATAGGAAACCTGGGCCTGAAATAGCCCCACTCATAAAACTAGCAGTTTGTAGGCTTAGACTATCACCTTTGACAAACATTGATAGAGATGTTTACCTAGGCGCTAGTGCAGAGCACAAAAGCTCTTGTACTTCTGCTTTTTAGTTATAGTGCAATACACTTTTTACAGCTCATAGTTCCCTTTGTAAATTAAGAATTGAAAGAATGTTTCCTGTAGAAACATTCATTTCCCTCCAAGGACAAAGGTGTTTGCCTAGGCGCTAGTAGAAGAACAAAAAGCTCCAGTAGTAACCACTTTTGCATCTCTAGAGGAGCAAAAAGCTCTTGTAATAACCACTTTTGTGATTAGTCGTTAACTTGAGACTTCTAGTTGAGAGAATATAAAAGGGTAACTTAAGATTGTGTGGGAGGCTCGCTCACAGAGATCGAGTGTGCCCGATGTGAGATTGAGACTCTCCAGCTCTGGGGCAAGTACTTGTGCTTGCATTTGATTTACTTCTGATTAGTTAATTGAATTCTGGTTTTACTTAATTGAGTTCTGATTATTAGTGCTTGCTTCTAATTGTGCTCTGATATTAGTTATTTGAGTTCTGATTCTGATTAATGGAATCTTGATTCTGATTATTATACATTTTATGATTAATAAAGTTACTCTTGGTTTGACGATACTCGAGACCATGACACTTTATTGTCTAAGTCCGAGACTCACGAGTCTGAGGGGGCTACACTGTGACCATAAAAGGTCTTTGATCTATTTAAGATAATATCTCTTATTGAGAACTAAAAAGAATAGGAATCGGAGTAAGCTGCAGCACAGAGTCAGTGACACCATCATAAGAACTTTGATTTTCATTGACTGTTTAGGAAGCTATTGAATAGTTTGAGGCAGAGGCTACCTATCTGAAAAAGTTATTGCCACCTGAGTATTGCGTTATGAGGATACAAATTGGGGTAAGGACAGAAAGAGAATAATCAATTAAGAAGCTACAGTAGCAATCCACAGCAATGACCTACTCTATAGCATAGGGAATGCTGCACAATATTGTGTCTTAACCTGAATGAGAAAATAATTTATAAAATAATAGACACATGTACATGTATAGCTGAATCACTTTGCTGTACACCTGAAACCAACACACCATTGCTAATCAACTATGCTCCAATGTAAAATAAAAATTAAAAAAGAAAAAATAATAAAGAATACTAAAATAATAATACAGCATACCAAATATACAAAATAATAATCTTGTTATGTCAAGTAATAATAATAAAGAATACCAAAATAGTAGAGACCAGAGCAGATAAGAACAAAAAAAGGAAGCTATTGTCAAACAACAGCTAGCTTACATATGATGGTGTCTCTGCCTTTTATCTACTTTTTATTTGAATTAGTATGTAAGTCACAAAACAAAGTTAAATCATATATGCACAGCCAATTAAACGTTTGGAAATATGTGTAAACGTATTCTAAGGTTAACAGTGTTATTGTTCCAAGTTTAAGTTCCAAAGTCCATATCTATTACTTTACAAATGATATAAAGCAGCATAAAACAAACAAAAAAGCTAAATATAACTTGAGATAAGTAAAATTATTTTGTTATTTTTATTCACCTACATGTATATATACATAAACAGTAAAACTTCCATACACTTAGATGTCCTTGAGAAATATTTTAAAAAGGCATCTGATGGTAAAAGCAAACAATCTGTACTTTGATATTTCATATTAGAGGTTTTTGATCAGGATTATGGTCATAGTGTACCCTGAAGAACAGAAAATATCATTGTTTATATAGAAAGACTTGAGTTCTACTTTTTCTAGTAATTGGAAGGAATAGTTCATTATTACTGTGAAAGATAAGAAAACTAAAGCTTTGTTAGGTCATTTTAGTTTCTAGAAATGTAGTATATCAAGTGTAAACTCCTGTATTCTGGGTATAATAGATTTAAAATAAATGCTATTTCCATGGTACTCATACTTACATTCTTATATAGATACTGAAATCCACTTCTCCATTTTAGTGAGTTATTTTTATGAATCATTTGGTTTTTTTTAATAGCCATTTTAGCAAACTGAAACAAATTGGGGTAAGGACAGAAAGAGAATAATCAATTAAGAAGCTACAGTAGCAATCCACAGCAATGACCTACTCTATAGCACAGGGAATGCTGCACAATATTGTGTCTTAACCTGAATGAGAAAATAATTTATAAAATAATAGACACATGTACATGTATAGCTGAATCACTTTGCTGTACACCTGAAACCAACACACCATTGCTAATCAACTATGCTCCAATGTAAAATAAAAATTAAAAAAGAAAAAATAATAAAGAATACTAAAATAATAATACAGCATACCAAATATACAAAATAATAATCTTGTTATGTCAAGTAATAATAATAAAGAATACCAAAATAGTAGAGACCAGAGCAGATAAGAACAAAAAAAGGAAGCTATTGTCAAACAACAGCTAGCTTACATATGATGGTGTCTCTGCCTTTTATCTACTTTTTATTTGAATTAGTATGTAAGTCACAAAACAAAGTTAAATCATATATGCACAGCCAATTAAACGTTTGGAAATATGTGTAAACGTATTCTAAGGTTAACAGTGTTATTGTTCCAAGTTTAAGTTCCAAAGTCCATATCTATTACTTTACAAATGATATAAAGCAGCATAAAACAAACAAAAAAGCTAAATATAACTTGAGATAAGTAAAATTATTTTGTTATTTTTATTCACCTACATGTATATATACATAAACAGTAAAACTTCCATACACTTAGATGTCCTTGAGAAATATTTTAAAAAGGCATCTGATGGTAAAAGCAAACAATCTGTACTTTGATATTTCATATTAGAGGTTTTTGATCAGGATTATGGTCATAGTGTACCCTGAAGAACAGAAAATATCATTGTTTATATAGAAAGACTTGAGTTCTACTTTTTCTAGTAATTGGAAGGAATAGTTCATTATTACTGTGAAAGATAAGAAAACTAAAGCTTTGTTAGGTCATTTTAGTTTCTAGAAATGTAGTATATCAAGTGTAAACTCCTGTATTCTGGGTATAATAGATTTAAAATAAATGCTATTTCCATGGTACTCATACTTACATTCTTATATAGATACTGAAATCCACTTCTCCATTTTAGTGAGTTATTTTTATGAATCATTTTTAAAGTATATTTTGTTGTTTTGCAAATTAGACTTATTTAGCAATGTATGCCATATACAGAACAAACTGAAACAAACTTTTTTTTTTTTTTAAAGATTTATTTATTTATTTATTTTGGGGGGGTGGGGTGGGGAGGGAGGGGAGCAGATGGGCTACTTCTATTGGTCTTTCATTTGTCTATTTTCATCCATCTTTGTTCTTTGGCCCATGTGGACCTCCCATCGCGGTGGCCTCTGTTGTCGCAGAGCACCAGCTCTGGGTGCATGCACTCCAGAGCTCCGGTTCGGTAATTGGACACATCAGTCCAGCAACTCTGTGGCACGTGGGATCTTCCCAGGCCAGGGATCAAACTGGCCCCCCTTGCACTGCAAGGCGGTGTCCTTACCCACTGGACCACCAGGGAAGCTCTGAAACAAACTTTTTGACATAAGATGATTCTATTGACATAATTAATTTTCAATGAATGCTCTAAGTCACAGGGGTTAGAAAGCTTCTCTAAAGGGTCTGGTTATATGCATATTTAGGTTTTGTGGACTGTACATTTTCTGCTATAACTACTCAGTGCTGCCATTTTAGTGAGATGCAAGCCACAGATGATACATAAATGAGTGTGTGGCTGTTCTCCGATGCAATTTTATTAGCAAAAAGTACTGACCAGAATGGATCCTACAGATGTAGTTTGCTCAGTCCTGTTCTAGAAGTTAGGAGTGAAAAGTTTCAGGTACATGAATATTTGTGGTAAGTGGTAAATTCTAGTTAGTAATGATGCTCAAAGGCACAATTCTCAGAGTTGGTCCTGTCTTATGCCCTTCAGCATTATCCATTCCACGTTCATTTCCACTAAGCAGTTCATTTTCTTACCACTGATTTAATTAGCAATATGTTTGCTCCAGTACTCCTTTAACTCATTCCATTTGTCTAATGTACATGAGATTTCAGTACCTTAACTCTTGCTCTTTTTGATGCAATTCTATTGGTGTTATTTATTAAAACATCACTCTATGTATTTTGAAATTAAACCTCTGTGAACAGAAATACAGTGCTGAATAGGATTATTTCTCTATGTTAGATCAGAAAAATCTTAACTATTTTATGATCTGGTCTGCTTTGTGTTAACCTGTATTGAATTCAACTGTATCACAGCCTTTGCTAACTTGGGGTGCTGTTTGAATACACTCTTCAAAGTTATACTAATTTAATAGTCCTCTATCTCTGAGGTCAAAGATTAGACTCTGTATAACCATAATGCTGAAAGCACCATTAGTCACATACTTCTTGGGGCTGTACTGCTTGGTTATAGTACCATCAGGTCAGATGGGTAGCACTAGCCTTATTCTGACAACAGTATGACCTTAATAGGCCTTTTAGATCTAGTAAGGATCTACTTGTTCCATGTTTTTAACGAGAAAGAAATGATTTTCAGCTCTGGTGCTACTAAGAAGACTTTGTCTTAAGAAAATGTTTCCTTTCTTTGTCCTTTTTTCTTGTTCTTCTTTTTAAAAAAGCACCTGTTTTCCCCTGACTACAGTAGTATGTAGCCAACATATGCTTGATATCTAAGAAGACAATTCACTTTCAAGTTTGTCATTCTAGTTGAACAGCCATTTTGCCATTTAAAATCTCCTAACTCCTTAATATACTATTTATAACTCCTGTGTAAACCAATGCAGATATTCAGGGGACTGGGCATGGGGTAGGAGTAGGGAGAAAGTCTTGCATGTAAATTTACTTTAGAAGCATATATTTTAGACTTAATAGGCATGTGAAGTCTTTGATTCTTTATACCATCTGTCTTCTAAATAATGGAGTGAAGTAATAGACTCTCAGTCATGCCTGACTCTTCATGACCCCATGGATTGTAGGCTGCCAGGCTCCTCTGTCCATTGTATTTCCCAGGCAAGGATACCAGAGTGGGCATTCATGCCTTCCTCCAGGGAATCTTCCCAATTCAGGGATCAAACCTGTGGCTCTTGCATTGCAGACAGACTCTTTACTGTCAGATAATGTAAATAGGTAACATAAAACTCATAAAATGAAATAACTGAAATATTTCAAATAACACAGGTAAAAACATAAAAAGTTAAATTATCAAATTTAATATAAAACTACTGAAATATCATCTATTTAGGATATATCAATAACAAAATTTTAGTTTTATTTCATGCTCTACTAATTATCTTTCTCTAAACTGATCTTTAAAGTTATGTTTGGGGGTATTTTAAGATATAAATTGACAGAATCTTTGCATGAATCAAAGCTCAAAATTTTCCTAAATTAGAATTGATAGAAATACACATTTCAAATATTATTTTCTAAAATTCATATGAAAAGAGCTAAAGGACTCACAATGAAGCAAGAGAGAAACAGAGTATCATGTGCACTCACATAAAATGAGTGACATAGAATCCTTTCTGAGAGGGTATAGTAGGAAAACCATCAGGTCACAACAGTATGACCTTAATAGGCCTTTTAGATCTAGTAAGGATCTACTTGTTCCATGTTTAACGAGAAAGAAATGATTTTCAGCTCTGGTGCTACTAAGAAGACTTTGTCTTAAGAAAATGTTTCCTTTCTTTGTCCTTTTTTCTTGTTCTTCTTTTTAAAAAAGCACCTGTTTTCCCCTGACTACAGTAGTATGTAGCCAACATATGCTTGATATCTAAGAAGACAATTCACTTTCAAGTTTGTCATTCTAGTTGAACAGCCATTTTGCCATTTAAAATCTCCTAACTCCTTAATATACTATTTATAACTCCTGTGTAAACCAATGCAGATATTCAGGGGACTGGGCATGGGGTAGGAGTAGGGAGAAAGTCTTGCATGTAAATTTACTTTAGAAGCATATATTTTAGACTTAATAGGCATGTGAAGTCTTTGATTCTTTATACCATCTGTCTTCTAAATAATGGAGTGAAGTAATAGACTCTCAGTCATGCCTGACTCTTCATGACCCCATGGATTGTAGGCTGCCAGGCTCCTCTGTCCATTGTATTTCCCAGGCAAGGATACCAGAGTGGGCATTCATGCCTTCCTCCAGGGAATCTTCCCAATTCAGGGATCAAACCTGTGGCTCTTGCATTGCAGACAGACTCTTTACTGTCAGATAATGTAAATAGGTAACATAAAACTCATAAAATGAAATAACTGAAATATTTCAAATAACACAGGTAAAAACATAAAAAGTTAAATTATCAAATTTAATATAAAACTACTGAAATATCATCTATTTAGGATATATCAATAACAAAATTTTAGTTTTATTTCATGCTCTACTAATTATCTTTCTCTAAACTGATCTTTAAAGTTATGTTTGGGGGTATTTTAAGATATAAATTGACAGAATCTTTGCATGAATCAAAGCTCAAAATTTTCCTAAATTAGAATTGATAGAAATACACATTTCAAATATTATTTTCTAAAATTCATATGAAAAGAGCTAAAGGACTCACAATGAAGCAAGAGAGAAACAGAGTATCATGTGCACTCACATAAAATGAGTGACATAGAATCCTTTCTGAGAGGGTATAGTAGGGGAAAATGTAAAAGTTTCAAAGAGCAATATTCCTCAAAATTTTGTTCTCTAGTTTCCAAATTAAAGTGGCAGAATGTTATAATGGAGGAATAAAAATAAAATACATTAAAAAAGTTCTTATCCTCTAGAGAAAGATTGCTTATTTATATTGATCTTAATCTGGCAACTATCAAAATGGAATAAAGGCCTAAAATAAACTTTGAAGAACAGTCAGAATGTAATCTTTTGTATGACAATGGTTACTGTGTTTGGGTACCAAAATCTTCTGGTATATTCCATCTGTTTAGTAGATCTTATCTCTTCTATAACAAAAATTGGTGAGTCTTAGTTGCATTCCAAACTTTCTTAGGAGTTTCAAAAGCTTAGTATATATACAACGGAATGGGGCCAACACATAATCTGAGAGAAGCATAGTCACAATCACATCATGGTCTCAATTTGCATCTCCCTGTAAATCCTGTATGCCAAAGATTTTAACCAAACCAGACTTCTTAATATCTGCAGAAAAACTTGAACCTTTTCACTTTCACATCTTGATTTATGCTGCCTACTCTACCAAGATTGGCCCTTTTTTTTACTCCCATTTGTTCCAGAAATATCTTATTTTTTTCAGACTCTTTTGTCCTCCCCCAAAGTTGGCGCTAGTGATAAAAAATTTCCCTGACAATGCAGCAGACACAAGAGACCTGGGTTTGATCAATCCCTGGGTTACAAAGATCTTCTGGAGAAGGAAGTGGCAACCCACTCCAGTACTCCTGCCTGAGAAATCCCATGGACAGAGAGGCCTAGTGGGCTACAGTCCATAGCATTGCAAAGAGTCATAAACAACTGAGCACTTTTCAGTTATTCACCACAGAGTATTAGGATCTCCTAATACTTTGAACTTGGTATTTACCAATATTCTCTTTTTATTTAGTATTTCACCCACTACTTTACTTGATAGCACCATGCATATACCACACACTGAAACAGGAGCCTTAAATTTAAGTTAACAGTTGATTTTTAAATGGATCTCAAATATTTCTTTATGCCATTTGTTTGTATTCTGTAATCTGTTAGCATGTAGTATACAGATGCACTGTGATATAAAAAATCCTCAAAGACAATAAAAATATATATGACAGGTAAATATTTTCAAAACAAATTAATACTTCATAATTTGGAGATTTGGATTTCAATTTTAGAGATAAGCTTATTCTAATTAACCAATTAGAGAAAAAATGACCAAGAAAACAATTGTCAGGGAAATTATTATTTTGGCTCTAGACAAAAATTTATCAAAGAGTATCTTGTTTGTGTCCCATTGAGTTTAAATATTAAGACATTTTAAAGAGGGTTTCCCTGGTGGTCCAGTGGGTAAGGACACTGCCTTGCAGTGCAAGGGGCTCCAGTTCGATCCCTGGCCTCGGAAGATCATGTGCTGTGGAGTGGCTGGACCAATGTGTCCAACTACCCAGCCAGAGCTCTGGAGCACATGCACCCAGAGCCAGTGCTCTGAGACGAGAGAGGCCGCTGTGATGGGAGGGCCATACAGGCCAAAGTACAAAGATGGAAATAATAAATGAAAGACCAATAGAAGTGGCCAAAAGAAAAAAAAAATGAGATAAGAATTACAAAGAAAAGAATGCATAAATAGAAAAAAAAAAAAGTTAAAAAAAAAAAAAAAAGACATTCCAAAGAGTATGAGTAAGAGATATCTTGGCAAAGTTTGCCGGCTTATATGTAGTAATCTCCATTTACTTACATAATTGGAGCATCACTTTGAACATATTAGTGAACTTTAATTTAACACCATGAACCCATTAAACAAAGCACAATGTTTAAAACTTACAGGTTTTTGAAAATGGAGATCTGCATACATTTGTACAGTCATGGAGCCAGTGGGGCTACAGTCCATAGCATTGCAAAGAGTCATAAACAACTGAGCACTTTTCAGTTATTCACCACAGAGTATTAGGATCTCCTAATACTTTGAACTTGGTATTTACCAATATTCTCTTTTTATTTAGTATTTCACCCACTACTTTACTTGATAGCACCATGCATATACCACACACTGAAACAGGAGCCTTAAATTTAAGTTAACAGTTGATTTTTAAATGGATCTCAAATATTTCTTTATGCCATTTGTTTGTATTCTGTAATCTGTTAGCATGTAGTATACAGATGCACTGTGATATAAAAAATCCTCAAAGACAATAAAAATATATATGACAGGTAAATATTTTCAAAACAAATTAATACTTCATAATTTGGAGATTTGGATTTCAATTTTAGAGATAAGCTTATTCTAATTAACCAATTAGAGAAAAAATGACCAAGAAAACAATTGTCAGGGAAATTATTATTTTGGCTCTAGACAAAAATTTATCAAAGAGTATCTTGTTTGTGTCCCATTGAGTTTAAATATTAAGACATTTTAAAGAGGGTTTCCCTGGTGGTCCAGTGGGTAAGGACACTGCCTTGCAGTGCAAGGGGCTCCAGTTCGATCCCTGGCCTCGGAAGATCATGTGCTGTGGAGTGGCTGGACCAATGTGTCCAACTACCCAGCCAGAGCTCTGGAGCACATGCACCCAGAGCCAGTGCTCTGAGACGAGAGAGGCCGCTGTGATGGGAGGGCCATACAGGCCAAAGTACAAAGATGGAAATAATAAATGAAAGACCAATAGAAGTGGCCAAAAGAAAAAAAAAATGAGATAAGAATTACAAAGAAAAGAATGCATAAATAGAAAAAAAAAAAAGTTAAAAAAAAAAAAAAAAGACATTCCAAAGAGTATGAGTAAGAGATATCTTGGCAAAGTTTGCCGGCTTATATGTAGTAATCTCCATTTACTTACATAATTGGAGCATCACTTTGAACATATTAGTGAACTTTAATTTAACACCATGAACCCATTAAACAAAGCACAATGTTTAAAACTTACAGGTTTTTGAAAATGGAGATCTGCATACATTTTGCAAACTACAGTCATGGGCCAGACCCTCAATTGTTCTGGTGTGGACTATAAGGGATTGATAGTTCTTACATTTTTAAATGTTTAGAGGGCTGAGAGTGAGATAAAATAAAATAAAAAGTGACATATGAAAATTATATAAAATTCAAATTTCAGTGTCAATAATAGAGTTTTATTTGAACACATCATTCATTCATATATTATGTATTCTTATCAGAGACTTCTTTTTGCTACAACACCAGAGTTTACTATGACAGAAACCACATTGTCTGCAAAGCCTAAAATATCTGCTATTTTTTCTCTTTATAGGAAAAATTTTCTGGTCCTTGACATAGATCATCCTCCCTCATTAAGTAAAGAACAAAGAATATAATGCAAACTTTTCTTGATATATATTATAACATAGCAGTTAAAGGCAAGAGCTTGCTGATTACAGAGGCTTAACTTTCTCATTGTCTGCTATGTGACTTTGAACAGAATATTTAAACTCTCTAAGTTTTAATTGCCCCAGAAATAAAACAGGACAATAATTATACCTATATTTTGGGTTTGAGGAGAATTAAACATATAACACAAATAGTTAACAACCTAGTGCACAATGGCAATTGTAAAGCAAATGCATAAAGTGTAAGAATACAGGAAAGAGATAAAATGATGGCAAAAGATACTCTTGACATATATGAACTAAGAGAAAACTTTGTGGGCTATGTTAATATTGAATTAAGAGCATCATTGAGGAGAGAGGGTTTCATTAAACAGAAAGAAAAAAAAAGGTCAATTTACCGGGAAGATGCTAAATAGTCTAAAGTATTATGTATTGAAATACATCATATATATTTCAATATATTATATATTTTTATATTGAAATCTATCATATATATATAATATTTATATAAACTGAATAAGAATACAGTAAGAAATTGGTAAATCTTTGATCATGTGAGATTTCTATGTACATGTTTCAATTAGGTTAAATAGAGAGAAATTTTTTAAAAATATAAAATATTTGAATAAAATGTACAGTAATTATGTAAAAACTTGCAGCTAAAAATAGAAAATATTCTCAAGGTTCCATGAAACATTATTAAGGTTGTCTATGCATTGGAACATTAAGATAGTATTAAGATTCAAAAAGACTATCACAGAGAACACATTTTCTGCTGGAATTCATTAAGTACCTCACACAAATGCATTTTGTGTCTCTTAACAAATATGACATCAGGAGAAATGAAACACTTCAATGAGGCTTCTGTCTCATGAAAGAAGATGAAGCTTATTTGAAAGACTTTTCAAACTTCATGTCCAAATATTTCAAGGCATGTTTTATCAAACTTTTGAGGAAATTTTGGTTTTACCATTATACAAACACATCCAGAAAACAGAAAAATGCATAATATTCTGCAACATATTCTAGAAGGCCAATATAACCTTGCTACAAAATTGCATGTTTAATTACACATGTAAATGGCATGTGTAGTTAAGGGAGTTGTGTGGTTTATTTCTTCTTGTTGACTGTTATATAGATATGATGCATACCTGGAGCTTAAGTAGCCACCATGGTCCTTAAAGTGAAGTCACATGTTGAGGATATTGTAGCAACAATAATAGAAGTCTGATTGACAGAAGATAATGGGGCTTCCACAACAGTTATATAATAGCACCACAGTATATCTATTTCATATATATACATGTATATGTGTGTGTGGTTGTGTGTGTGTGTGTGTGTGTATACTATTATTGTTACTATTTGCACCCTAAATTATTCCTATTTGATATACTATGTAAGATTGGAAGCAGTTCTAATACTTTTTCATGGCTCCTTCTTTAGAGATACCACACTTCACGCAAGTATCATATGAATTATTCTTTCTAAATATATAGAAAGCATTTTAAGCAGAATATAAAATTTATGAATATTTTTGAAGAATTTTAAAGCACAAAAGTGACATATCTGTGTCCTGTATGGCAAATAAGTCACTCTTGTAAGTGAATGGAAAATGGGTTTAAGAAAAACAGTATTCGAGCCAAGGAAAAAAGTTGACTGATGCAGACAAATGAAGAAGGCTGTGCAAAGGTTGTACTACTATCCTTTTCAAATTTGTCTTCCGTGGACTTACATAGTAGAAGGAATGAATTTGGCATATTTTTATGGAGGCACACATCTAGCAGTACTGATGATTGGTTTGGAGAAAAAAAGAGCAAGCCTAGCATGCAAGGCAGAGATCTACTTTCTAGGATGGAGAATGCATGAAGAGGAACATGTTTGAGGTTCCAAGTGATAGATTCACTCTTAAAATGTTGAGTTTTGAATATAAATCTGAAATTCAATAGTTACTATGCAAATGAGTCATACAAATGAGAAAAAGACCATAAGTTTTATTGACTTTATTTATTGAGTGCGATTAAATAACTGGTTCAGTTCTTGTTTAGGAAACTCAGTGAGAGAATTTCCTACAGAGAACTCCTGCTATTATTGACCTTAAACAGTTCAATGACAAACAGATAGAATTAAAAAAAGAATCAAACATCAGGTTTGATATAGACAATAAAGGGCTTCCCTAATGGCTCAGACAGTAAAGAATTTGCCTGCAATGCAGGAAGCCTGAATTTGACCCCTAGGAAGATCCTCTGCAGAAGGGAATGGCAAACTGTTATATAGATATGATGCATACCTGGAGCTTAAGTAGCCACCATGGTCCTTAAAGTGAAGTCACATGTTGAGGATATTGTAGCAACAATAATAGAAGTCTGATTGACAGAAGATAATGGGGCTTCCACAACAGTTATATAATAGCACCACAGTATATCTATTTCATATATATACATGTATATGTGTGTGTGGTTGTGTGTGTGTGTGTGTGTGTATACTATTATTGTTACTATTTGCACCCTAAATTATTCCTATTTGATATACTATGTAAGATTGGAAGCAGTTCTAATACTTTTTCATGGCTCCTTCTTTAGAGATACCACACTTCACGCAAGTATCATATGAATTATTCTTTCTAAATATATAGAAAGCATTTTTAAGCAGAATATACAATTTATGAATATTTTTGAAGAATTTTAAAGCACAAAAGTGACATATCTGTGTCCTGTATGGCAAATAAGTCACTCTTGTAAGTGAATGGAAAATGGGTTTAAGAAAAACAGTATTCGAGCCAAGGAAAAAAGTTGACTGATGCAGACAAATGAAGAAGGCTGTGCAAAGGTTGTACTACTATCCTTTTCAAATTTGTCTTCCGTGGACTTACATAGTAGAAGGAATGAATTTGGCATATTTTTATGGAGGCACACATCTAGCAGTACTGATGATTGGTTTGGAGAAAAAAAGAGCAAGCCTAGCATGCAAGGCAGAGATCTACTTTCTAGGATGGAGAATGCATGAAGAGGAACATGTTTGAGGTTCCAAGTGATAGATTCACTCTTAAAATGTTGAGTTTTGAATATAAATCTGAAATTCAATAGTTACTATGCAAATGAGTCATACAAATGAGAAAAAGACCATAAGTTTTATTGACTTTATTTATTGAGTGCGATTAAATAACTGGTTCAGTTCTTGTTTAGGGAAACTCAGTGAGAGAATTTCCTACAGAGAACTCCTGCTATTATTGACCTTAAACAGTTCAATGACAAACAGATAGAATTAAAAAAAGAATCAAACATCAGGTTTGATATAGACAATAAAGGGCTTCCCTAATGGCTCAGACAGTAAAGAATTTGCCTGCAATGCAGGAAGCCTGAATTTGACCCCTGCTCAGGAAGATCCTCTGCAGAAGGGAATGGCAAACTATTCCCATATTCTTGCCTGGAGAATTCCATGGACAGAGGAACCTGGTGGGCTACAGTCCATGAGGTCACAAAAAGTCAGACATGACTTAGAAATTGAGTACAATAGAGATAATACAAAAAAAAAATGTGAACACATGAAAGAGGGGTTTCTACAATAGAGATTAGCTATGTAGAAAAAGATTTCTTGAAGCTATTATAGTTATGTTGTTAACTGAAGGATGAACACACAATACACAATAAATGTTTGAGCTTGAGGAAATACCATTTGCAGAGGTTTCAAGACCAGGTTTTCGTAGGACTCAAAATCTTAAGACTGTTTTCACTGGGACTTGGTATTTTGGGGGAAGTGGACTGCATAATAGTATGTGAAAAGCAATCAAGAGATGGATTGCTAAACATCATTAAAGGAATTTGAACTTTATAAGAAAGGTAAAGAAAATCATAGAGTAAATTCTAATTAGGAATGGAAATTTACAGAGGTAAAGTGACTAAGAACAGACCCCAAAGGGGAGTACCTGCAATTTAAGAGAGGTTAAAAAGTCTATGAATGAAATGAAAAATAAGAAATCACAAATTTATGTTTCAGTTTGTTTCTTCATCAATTTAGCATTTAGTATTACTGAGAGAAAAAAAAAAAAAGCCTAGCATGCAAGGCAGAGATCTACTTTCTAGGATGGAGAATGCATGAAGAGGAACATGTTTGAGGTTCCAAGTGATAGATTCACTCTTAAAATGTTGAGTTTTGAATATAAATCTGAAATTCAATAGTTACTATGCAAATGAGTCATACAAATGAGAAAAAGACCATAAGTTTTATTGACTTTATTTATTGAGTGCGATTAAATAACTGGTTCAGTTCTTGTTTAGGGAAACTCAGTGAGAGAATTTCCTACAGAGAACTCCTGCTATTATTGACCTTAAACAGTTCAATGACAAACAGATAGAATTAAAAAAAGAATCAAACATCAGGTTTGATATAGACAATAAAGGGCTTCCCTAATGGCTCAGACAGTAAAGAATTTGCCTGCAATGCAGGAAGCCTGAATTTGACCCCTGCTCAGGAAGATCCTCTGCAGAAGGGAATGGCAAACTATTCCCATATTCTTGCCTGGAGAATTCCATGGACAGAGGAACCTGGTGGGCTACAGTCCATGAGGTCACAAAAAGTCAGACATGACTTAGAAATTGAGTACAATAGAGATAATACAAAAAAAAAATGTGAACACATGAAAGAGGGGTTTATACACTAGAGATTAGCTATGTAGAAAAAGATTTCTTGAAGCTATTATAGTTATGTTGTTAACTGAAGGATGAACACACAATACACAATAAATGTTTGAGCTTGAGGAAATACCATTTGCAGAGGTTTCAAGACCAGGTTTTCGTAGGACTCAAAATCTTAAGACTGTTTTCACTGGGACTTGGTATTTTGGGGGAAGTGGACTGCATAATAGTATGTGAAAAGCAATCAAGAGATGGATTGCTAAACATCATTAAAGGAATTTGAACTTTATAAGAAAGGTAAAGAAAATCATAGAGTAAATTCTAATTAGGAATGGAAATTTACAGAGGTAAAGTGACTAAGAACAGACCCCAAAGGGGAGTACCTGCAATTTAAGAGAGGTTAAAAAGTCTATGAATGAAATGAAAAATAAGAAATCACAAATTTATGTTTCAGTTTGTTTCTTCATCAATTTAGCATTTAGTATTACTGTTTTTGTTGTTTAGTCGTTAAGGCATGTCTGACTCTTTGTGGCCCCATGTACTGCAGCATGTCAGATTCCTCTGTGCTCCACTATCTCCCAACGTTTGTTCAAATTCATGTGCACCGAGTCCATGGTACTATCTAATTATCTCATCCTCGTTGTCCCCTTCTCCTTTGCCTTCAATCTTTCCCAATATCAATGTCTTTTCCAATGAGCTGGCTCTTCACATCAGGTGGCTGAGGTATCGGAGCTTCAATTTCATCATCAGTCCTTCCAATGAATATTCAGAGTTATTTCCTTGAGCATCCACTGGTTTGATCTCCTTGGAGTCCAAAGGACTCTCAAGAGTCTTCTCTAGCTCTACATTCAAAATATCAATTCTTTCACCCTTAACCTTCTCTAATGGTCCAACTCTCACAACCATACATGACTATTGGAAAAACCATAGCTTTGACTACTTGGACCTTCATTGGCAAAGTGATGCTTCTTCTTTTTAATATGCTATAATGGTTTGTCATAGCTTTTCTTCCAAGGAGAAAGCGCTTTTTAAAATTTTTCTGGCTGCAGTCATCATCTGCAATGATTTTGGAGCCCAAGAAAATAAAATCTGTCACTGCTTCCTCTTTTCCCCTATTTGCCATGAAGTGATGGGATTAGATGTCATGATTGTAATTTTTTCAATTTTGAGTTTCAAGTCAGTTCTTTATCCCTCCTCTTTCACTCTCATGAGAAGGTTTTTGTTTCTCTTCACTTTTTGCCATTAGAGTGGTATCATCTGCATATCTGAGACTATTAATATTTCTCCTGGAAATATTGATTCCAGCTTGTGATTCATCCATCTGATCATTATGCAGGATGTACTCTGCATATAAGTTAAATAATCAGGGTGCCAATATACAGCCTCATCATACCCCTTTCCTGATGGATTGCTAAACATCATTAAACGAATTTGAACTTTATAAGAAAGGTAAAGAAAATCATAGAGTAAATTCTAATTAGGAATGGAAATTTACAGAGGTAAAGTGACTAAGAACAGACCCCAAAGGGGAGTACCTGCAATTTAAGAGAGGTTAAAAAGTCTATGAATGAAATGAAAAATAAGAAATCACAAATTTATGTTTCAGTTTGTTTCTTCATCAATTTAGCATTTAGTATTACTGTTTTTGTTGTTTAGTCGTTAAGGCATGTCTGACTCTTTGTGGCCCCATGTACTGCAGCATGTCAGATTCCTCTGTGCTCCACTATCTCCCAACGTTTGTTCAAATTCATGTGCACCGAGTCCATGGTACTATCTAATTATCTCATCCTCGTTGTCCCCTTCTCCTTTGCCTTCAATCTTTCCCAATATCAATGTCTTTTCCAATGAGCTGGCTCTTCACATCAGGTGGCTGAGGTATCGGAGCTTCAATTTCATCATCAGTCCTTCCAATGAATATTCAGAGTTATTTCCTTGAGCATCCACTGGTTTGATCTCCTTGGAGTCCAAAGGACTCTCAAGAGTCTTCTCTAGCTCTACATTCAAAATATCAATTCTTTCACCCTTAACCTTCTCTAATGGTCCAACTCTCACAACCATACATGACTATTGGAAAAACCATAGCTTTGACTACTTGGACCTTCATTGGCAAAGTGATGCTTCTTCTTTTTAATATGCTATAATGGTTTGTCATAGCTTTTCTTCCAAGGAGAAAGCGCTTTTTAAAATTTTTCTGGCTGCAGTCATCATCTGCAATGATTTTGGAGCCCAAGAAAATAAAATCTGTCACTGCTTCCTCTTTTCCCCTATTTGCCATGAAGTGATGGGATTAGATGTCATGATTGTAATTTTTTCAATTTTGAGTTTCAAGTCAGTTCTTTATCCCTCCTCTTTCACTCTCATGAGAAGGTTTTTGTTTCTCTTCACTTTTTGCCATTAGAGTGGTATCATCTGCATATCTGAGACTATTAATATTTCTCCTGGAAATATTGATTCCAGCTTGTGATTCATCCATCTGATCATTATGCAGGATGTACTCTGCATATAAGTTAAATAATCAGGGTGCCAATATACAGCCTCATCATACCCCTTTCCCTATTTTGAACCAGTCAGTTGTTCCATGTCCCAGTCTACCTGTTTCTTCCTGATCTTCATACAGGTTTCTCAGGAGACAGGCAAGGTGGTCTGATATTCCCATCAGTTTAAGAGTTTTCCTTATAAAGATTTCTATCTCATAAACTTTTATACTAAAAATTGTCTCACAATGTAAAATATTGTATAAAAATTAATTACATTTATTTCATGAGTAATAATATTAAAATTAAAAATATTTATAGGAGTATAAGCTTTATTAGTAAGGTATTAATATATTATTACCACTACTACTAATAAAAATGGTAACAGAAATAAGAGTAATAGCTATAACTTATATACTTTTATGTATTTTTATATATAACTGTATAATCGCTCCATGTATAACTCTTAGTGACCCAGTGAATTTGATTATTAATATTATTTTTCAGACTAGCAAATTGAGATCTGACTGTGTTAAGGAACATCTAATAAATAATAAATTTTGATTTTGAATTCAGACAACATAATATTCTTAGGACTATTATCCATGGGCAAAATCTGGGTTATAGAACTGAAAGGATACTGAAATGATTTCTATTTAAAAATGCAAATGATTGTCAGCACTGTCATAGACTAAACTAAGGAAGCTATATCTAAAAATTCTTTTCCATTTCTTCACATAGTAAGTTACTGTTTTCCATAGTTCTAATATGTTATGGCATGATAAATAAACTGTAAGTTGAGTAAATGTTACCTCTGACATAAGCATTACATTGTAAGGATTTCAAACTTAATTGTGCATTGTCATTACATGTACATTTTGTTCCATTTTGTATGCTATGAGGAAGATTGAGACACTGCAAATTATCTTGAGGTACTGTGTTTAATCAGAACTCTAACTTTTCATCAGGCTTTAAATAAGCAACTGTTTCTTTCTTTCTTTTTTCTTTTTTTTTTTTTTTGCTATTACAGATAAGCAACATTTTTTAAACAAGAAAGTTGTCAGAAGATTGCAAGTCATTTGCAAACATATTACTTTAGAAAGCTGTGGGTCACTGAAAAGTTGTAACTGTGAAAAACTTATGTAGTTTGACTTTTTAGGATAAAAAATTGCTAAAATATTATACCCACTTTCCATTACTTTAAGGGTTCTCAAGAAAAGTGTTCCCTTCTCTTTCTCCTCAGTTCAATTCAGTTCAGTTCAATTCAGTTGCTCAATCACTTCCAAATCTTTGCGACTCCATGGACTGCATTACACCAGGTCTCCCTGTTCCTCATCATCTCCTGGAGCCTGCTCAAACTCATGTTCATTGACTCAGTGATTCCACTGAACCTTCTAGTCCTCCACTGTCTCCTTTTCTTTTGCCTTCTATTTTTCCCAGCATCAGGCTCTTTTCCAATGAGTCAAGCTTTTTGCACCACGTAACCAGAGTATTGGAGCTTTAGCTTCAACATCAGTCCTTCCAATGAGTCTTCAGGGTTGATTTCCTTTCGGATTGACTGGTTTGACCTCCTTGAACTCCAAAGAACTCTCAAGAGTCTTCTCCAACACCATAGTTCAAAGACCTTGATTCTTCAGCTCTCAGTCTTTTTTATGGTCCTACTCTCACATCCATACATGACTACTGGGAAAACCATAGCTTTGAATGTATGGACTTAGGTTGGCAAAGTGATGTCTCTTCTTTTGAATATGTTGTACAGGATTGTCAGAACTTTCATTCCAAAGAGCAAGCGTTTTTTAATTTCATGGTTACAGATACCATCTGTAGAGATTTTGGAGTCCAAGAAAATAAAATCTGTCACTGTTTCCATTGTTTGCCCATCTATTTGTCATGAAGTATTGGGACCAGATGAAGTGATCTTCATTTTTTGAATGTTGACTTTTAGGCCAGCTTTTTCAGTCTCCTCATTCAACTTCATTAAGAGGCTTCTTAGTTCCTCTTTACTTTCTGCCATAAGGGTGGTATCATCTGCATTCCTGAAGTTATTGCTATTTTTTCTGGCAAACTTGATTCTACCTCATGCTTAATCCAGACTGGCATTTCACTTGATATGCTCTGCATATATTTCACATGATGTGCTCTGCATGATGTGCTCCTCAAATGTGACTGAATCACTCTATTGACAGGTTCAACAGATGCTCATGGCTCTATCACAGCAAAACGTTTTTAACATTTTTTTTAAAATGTATTGAAATGATCACCGTAAGAGAAAACTAGAATTCTGTTAGACTCCTATACATGTATTTTGTAATCTGTTTCTTAAATTTCCACTGGGCTAGGCATAATAACCTTTTTAGTGACTAGGAATTCCAAAGCTCTTATCTAAATTTGTTCTTTTAATACTTTACTTATTTATATATCTTATTGAAGTATATCTGACTTTTAATATTATATTATTTTCAAGTGTACAATATAGTGATTCAATATTTTTTAAGATTATACTCTATTTAAAATTATTATAAAATAAAAACTAGATTTCCCTGTGCTGTACTATATACCCTTGTTCCTTATTTGTTTTGTACATTGCAGCTTCTATCTCATACCTCTAACTTGCCCTCACCCTTACTCTCTTCCCACTCTTAACCACTACTTTGTTCTCTGTACCTGTGAGTCTATTTCTGTTTTTTCTTTTTTTTCATGTACATTGGTTTATTTCACTTTTTATTTTCCATGTATAAATAATAATATGTGATATTGTGTTTCTCTGACTTATTTCACTGATCATAATATACTCTAAGTACATCTAGGTTGTTGCAAAGGGCAGAATTTTATTTCTTTTTGTGACTGAGTATTATCTTCTTGATCCTTTCATCTACTGACGGACACTTAGTTTACTTCCACATTTCAATTATTGCAAATAATTCTGTTATATACATTAGAGTGTATGTGCTTTTCTTAAAATTAATGTTTTGTGTTCTTCAGGTGTATTTGCAGCTTTATTGTATGTACTGAGTCAGAAATCTTTATACTTTCAATAATGATGCCCCCCAACTTTTTCATTTTTGAATGTTAAACTTTTAGGCCAGCTTTTTCTGTCTCCTCATTCAACTTCATTAAGAGGCTTCTTAGTTCCTCTTTACTTTCTGCCATAAGGGTGGTATCATCTGCATTCCTGAAGTTATTGCTATTTTTTCTGGCAAACTTGATTCTACCTCATGCTTAATCCAGACTGGCATTTCACTTGATATGCTCTGCATATATTTCACATGATGTGCTCTGCATGATGTGCTCCTCAAATGTGACTGAATCACTCTATTGACAGGTTCAACAGATGCTCATGGCTCTATCACAGCAAAACGTTTTTAACATTTTTTTTAAAATGTATTGAAATGATCACCGTAAGAGAAAACTAGAATTCTGTTAGACTCCTATACATGTATTTTGTAATCTGTTTCTTAAATTTCCACTGGGCTAGGCATAATAACCTTTTTAGTGACTAGGAATTCCAAAGCTCTTATCTAAATTTGTTCTTTTAATACTTTACTTATTTATATATCTTATTGAAGTATATCTGACTTTTAATATTATATTATTTTCAAGTGTACAATATAGTGATTCAATATTTTTTAAGATTATACTCTATTTAAAATTATTATAAAATAAAAACTAGATTTCCCTGTGCTGTACTATATACCCTTGTTCCTTATTTGTTTTGTACATTGCAGCTTCTATCTCATACCTCTAACTTGCCCTCACCCTTACTCTCTTCCCACTCTTAACCACTACTTTGTTCTCTGTACCTGTGAGTCTATTTCTGTTTTTTCTTTTTTTTCATGTACATTGGTTTATTTCACTTTTTATTTTCCATGTATAAATAATAATATGTGATATTGTGTTTCTCTGACTTATTTCACTGATCATAATATACTCTAAGTACATCTAGGTTGTTGCAAAGGGCAGAATTTTATTTCTTTTTGTGACTGAGTATTATCTTCTTGATCCTTTCATCTACTGACGGACACTTAGTTTACTTCCACATTTCAATTATTGCAAATAATTCTGTTATATACATTAGAGTGTATGTGCTTTTCTTAAAATTAATGTTTTGTGTTCTTCAGGTGTATTTGCAGCAGTAGAATTGTTACATTGTATGGTAACTCTGTTTTTAGGTTTTTCGAGAAATCTTTATACTACTTTCAATAATGATGCACCAATTTACATTTCCACCAACAGTGTACTAGGGCTTTTTTATTCACATTCTCATTGGCATTTGTTATTTGTAGAATTTTTGATGAAAGCTCTTCTGACAGGTGTGAGGTAATAGCTTCCTATGGTCTTCATTTGTAGTTCTCTGATTATTAGTAATATGGAGAATTTTTGAAAAATTAGCTTATTGTCCTTCTGTAGGTCTTCTTTAGAAAAATATCTATTCAGGTCTCTTGCTGATTTTTAATTAGGTTTTTTGCTTTGTTGATATTCAATTGTATGAGCTGTTTATATATTTGAGATATTAATGCTGTATCAATCATATTATTTGCATGTCATTTTCTCCCATTTAGTAGATTGTCTTTTTGTTTTGTTGATGATTTCCTTTGTTGTGCAAAAGCTTTTAAGTTTAATTAGGTCTCATTTTTACTTTTTGTTTTTGTTTTCTTTACCTCAGGAGACAAATCAAGAAAATATAACTTATGTAACTATGTTTGCAATTATATTATATGTAGCTATATCTATAATTTATAGCTATAATTAAGTAACAATTTATGTAAAGGGTTCTAGGCAAAACTGTATATATTCTTCTAGGAAATTTATGGTTTCTCATCTTTAATCCAATTTGAGCATATTTTTGTATGTGAGATAAGAAAATATTCTAATTTTGTGCTTTCACATGTAACTTGGTTTCTCACAGCCACTTATTGATGAAACACTTTTTTCCCACTGTAGAGTCTTGCCTCTGCTTTGTAGATTAACTGATTATAAATTTATTTCTGGATTGTTTATAGGTTCTCTTATTTCTGGGTTCTCTATGTTCCATTGATCTATGTGTCTATTACTGTGTCAGTAAAGTACTGTTTAGATCATCGTAACTTTTTAGTATAGTCTGAAGTCAGGGAGCATGATATCTCCAGCTTTGTTCATTTTTCTCAAGAGTTGGTAATTTGGGATCTTTTTTGGTTCCATATAAATTATAGTGTTATTTATTCTAGTTTCATGAGAAATATGGATATTTTTATAGGAATTGCATTAACTATGTAGATTTCTCTAGGTAGAATGGGCTTTTTAACAAAATTAATTCTTCCAATCTAAGAACACAAGATATCTTTTCATTTAATTTTCAAATTCCTTCATCAATGTTTTATAGTCTTCAAAGTATGTCTTTCACCTCTTTGGTTAACTTTATTCCCAGGTACTTTATGTTTTTCCTAGATTGTAAATCGTGTTTTCCCTCTAAATTCTCCTGGTAGTTCATTATTCACAAATGAAAAAGTAATAGATATTATATTGTATTATACATTTCCTGATTTATGAGTTCTAATTTTTTTGATAGAGGCTGTAGGATTTTCTCTTTTTGGAACCATGTCATCTGCAAATAGTGACAGTTTACTTCTTACTTTCTAATTAGGATGATTTTTATTTCTTTTTATTTTCTGAGATTGTGACTAGGACTTCCTATATCATGTTAAATTGAAAGAGTGAGAATGGAATATGTATTGTCATTGCTTGTTGTCTTGTAAATTTTCTCTAAGAAAGATAAGCTAATAATCCTTTGGATGTTTCCTTGTATGTAACTCTTGTTTTCCTCTTGCTGCCTTTTAGAATTATATCTTTAACTTCTGCCATTTTAATTATGTTGTGTCTTGGTGTGAGCTGTTTTGGTTCATCTTTTTTGTGCCCCTCTGTGCTTCCTCTACATTCCTGACTGTCTTCTATCTCTCTAATTCTGGGGCCTATAATGTGATTTATTGGTACAATTCATATTTACTTAGAGCCCTCTTAAATTCTTCTTATTTTTAATTTTTTGTCTTTTTTGTTGTTGTTTTAATTGAATGATTTCCATTTGTCTACCTTTCAGATCAATCAAGTATTCTTCTATATCACCTGGCCTGCTATGAAATGCTTCTAATGTATTTTCCATTTCAGTTATTGCACTGTTCAATTCTGACTGCTTCTTTTTTGTATTTTCTAGTTTCTTGTTATAATTCTTCCCAAACTTACCTATTTCAGTTGGCATTCTTATTATTACTCTTTTCCCTAATTCAGTTAACATCCTTATTACTAATGCTTTGAACTTTATAAGTAGCTTGTTTCATTAGTTTTTTTTTCTTTTTTCTTTTCCTTTTTTTTTTCCCCTGCTCTTTCAATTGAAACAAAATCCTGTGTCTTCTCATTATGCTTATTTTCTCTGACTCTATGAAATTAGGTGAAACAGGTACCTCTGGCAGTATTGAAGGAGGCTGTCTTCGTGTGAGAGTGTCTGTGAGTATAGTTTGCATTTGCCCAGTGATTTTGTTGGTAGAGCTGAATCTGATGTGAACACAACAGAAATGTCTTTCCCAGGGTGTGCTGGTAGCTATCACCTTGGATGGAGATGGGGCTTGACATGCAATGGCTAGGCCAGAGTTAGTGTAGCTGTGGCTTCTTCTCTGCTCAGTGGCCTTCACTGTCCTATCTAGGTTGGGAGGTGAGTCCTAAGTTTCTGGAGCATATGTCCTAATGGCTAAATCCGAGCTGGCTCCATTCCCTTTAAGTGCTTACTCTGCAAACTAGTGACACTTGCACCTTTGCTCCTATATCATGTTAAATTGAAAGAGTGAGAATGGAATATGTATTGTCATTGCTTGTTGTCTTGTAAATTTTCTCTAAGAAAGATAAGCTAATAATCCTTTGGATGTTTCCTTGTATGTAACTCTTGTTTTCCTCTTGCTGCCTTTTAGAATTATATCTTTAACTTCTGCCATTTTAATTATGTTGTGTCTTGGTGTGAGCTGTTTTGGTTCATCTTTTTTGTGCCCCTCTGTGCTTCCTCTACATTCCTGACTGTCTTCTATCTCTCTAATTCTGGGGCCTATAATGTGATTTATTGGTACAATTCATATTTACTTAGAGCCCTCTTAAATTCTTCTTATTTTTAATTTTTTGTCTTTTTTGTTGTTGTTTTAATTGAATGATTTCCATTTGTCTACCTTTCAGATCAATCAAGTATTCTTCTATATCACCTGGCCTGCTATGAAATGCTTCTAATGTATTTTCCATTTCAGTTATTGCACTGTTCAATTCTGACTGCTTCTTTTTTGTATTTTCTAGTTTCTTGTTATAATTCTTCCCAAACTTACCTATTTCAGTTGGCATTCTTATTATTACTCTTTTCCCTAATTCAGTTAACATCCTTATTACTAATGCTTTGAACTTTATAAGTAGCTTGTTTCATTAGTTTTTTTTTTCTTTTTTCTTTTCCTTTTTTTTTTCCCCTGCTCTTTCAATTGAAACAAAATCCTGTGTCTTCTCATTATGCTTATTTTCTCTGACTCTATGAAATTAGGTGAAACAGGTACCTCTGGCAGTATTGAAGGAGGCTGTCTTCGTGTGAGAGTGTCTGTGAGTATAGTTTGCATTTGCCCAGTGATTTTGTTGGTAGAGCTGAATCTGATGTGAACACAACAGAAATGTCTTTCCCAGGGTGTGCTGGTAGCTATCACCTTGGATGGAGATGGGGCTTGACATGCAATGGCTAGGCCAGAGTTAGGTGTAGCTGTGGCTTCTTCTCTGCTCAGTGGCCTTCACTGTCCTATCTAGGTTGGGAGGTGAGTCCTAAGTTTCTGGAGCATATGTCCTAATGGCTAAATCCGAGCTGGCTCCATTCCCTTTAAGTGCTTACTCTGCAAACTAGTGACACTTGCACCTTTGCTCCTAAGGGGAGCAATGCGGATTAAGAGGGGCTTGTGTGGATGATCCGCATGGGTCTTGGCATGGGCTGTGGAAGTCCTGGCATAGTTGGAACCCCAAGCTGGTTCTGCTACACTGCCTATGAAAGTGCCATCATGCCTGCCTCTGCTCTGTTCTGATGCAGGTAAGGTTCTGAGCTGCCTTTGTCCCTCAGCTGAGCTCTTCCCTAAGCTGAAGCAGCCCTCACCAAGATTGGAGGAGTCACTCAGCTTCAGGTAGGCCACTGGGAAACTGGGTAGTGATCCCCATGAAAGTCCAATATGCCCTCTCTGGTGAGTTTCAGGAGCAAGCAAGTTTGTGCTCCTCAAGAGTGGAGTCTAGGTTCTGCACAGCACTCTTTAACTCACACTGGTTCTACAAGCAGCCAGCCAGACTCCTCTTCTGTGTCCCTTCTTGGGAGTACAAGTTCCAACCTGACTGCTTCTCTTTACCTCATACCTGATTCTGTGTGAATATTTCTTATAATTTGGCAATCTTTCTGCCAGTCTCTACTGGCAGTGAGTTTGTAGTGAGAACTGTTGTACATATAAGTGTATTTTTGATGTGTACTCTGAGGGAGGTGAGTTCTCTGTCCTCTGTCTCTGCCCCCATGATGTCTGCCTTCACCCAAACAATATTCTTATTTTCTAAATACACAGTGTGACAGAAGACAGAAAGGAAGGACATCCAGACAAGTGACCTGTCAGTCTAGTGCCTAGTAAGCGACAACTAAGTTGACCCAGTTCAAATATTCATGACAGATGCATGTTTATTTTCTCTGTCATCCCACTCAGGCCTCTTTAATCTTTCAAATGAATGCTTGAAAGACTGTTGGAACCACAAAAGCAACTCTAGACTTCTGTACTTCATCCCAGAGTTTCTCCATTCTATCAGACCACTGTTTATTTTACTGTTCTTTGCTTTCTTCTTTGACTACCCTTGCTTTAGATTCATATCCTTTTACTTTCTAATCTCTTGTTTGGCAGTCCCATTCTGATTAATTCTCCTTGTTAGATTTCAGCATTCTTTCAGTATATGACTTTCACTATTTGTCCTCAAATCTTTTGTTCTATAACCAGGAGAGTGGGAGATGATGTTATGGACAGGTAAAGGCATGTCTGCTTCTCACAGGAAAGATCAAGAAAAGATATCCGGGCTGAGCAGACAATTGTCTCCTTACACTAACAATAGGTGCTGCCTGCATGCCTCGTTTCTCTGAAACCTCCCCCGAGGAAGAATAGGTAGCTAGTTACTGACAAAAGCCTGGGCCAGAATAGCTCCACTCATGAGATTAGCAATTTCAAACTATTACTTTAAGCAAACATCAATAGAAGTGCTAATGCAGTGGGCAAAAACCTCTTCCTCTTATCCCTTTTCAATGCTAATGAAACACGGTTTTTACAGCTCTGGTTCCCTTGGTAACTAAGAATTGTAAGGATGTTTTTGTATAAACAAATGTTTCACCTTGAGAACAAAGATGTTGGTGGAGGAGCAAAGGGCTCCGATGAAGACCTCTTTTCCATCTCTAGAGAGACAAAAAGCTTCTTCATGATTATTAATTAGCTTGGAAAAGGGTAAAAGTAGTTTGTACGGAAGCTCGCTCATGCAACTCAGCTGAGTCTGAGGTGAGAAACTGTCCAGCTCTGGGATAAGAACATCTGTTTACATTTGATTGAGTTCTGATTATTTCTGATTACTTGTGCTTACCTTTATTTGATGATTAATAAATCCACTCTAGGTTTGACAATACTTGAGACCATGACTTTACTGTTGGTCTTGTGCGACAGAAGACAGAAAGGAAGGACATCCAGACAAGTGACCTGTCAGTCTAGTGCCTAAGCGACAACTAAGTTGACCCAGTTCAAATATTCATGACAGATGCATGTTTATTTTCTCTGTCATCCCACTCAGGCCTCTTTAATCTTTCAAATGAATGCTTGAAAGACTGTTGGAACCACAAAAGCAACTCTAGACTTCTGTACTTCATCCCAGAGTTTCTCCATTCTATCAGACCACTGTTTATTTTACTGTTCTTTGCTTTCTTCTTTGACTACCCTTGCTTTAGATTCATATCCTTTTACTTTCTAATCTCTTGTTTGGCAGTCCCATTCTGATTAATTCTCCTTGTTAGATTTCAGCATTCTTTCAGTATATGACTTTCACTATTTGTCCTCAAATCTTTTGTTCTATAACCAGGGAGAGTGGGAGATGATGTTATGGACAGGTAAAGGCATGTCTGCTTCTCACAGGAAAGATCAAGAAAAGATATCCGGGCTGAGCAGACAATTGTCTCCTTACACTAACAATAGGTGCTGCCTGCATGCCTCGTTTCTCTGAAACCTCCCCCGAGGAAGAATAGGTAGCTAGTTACTGACAAAAGCCTGGGCCAGAATAGCTCCACTCATGAGATTAGCAATTTCAAACTATTACTTTAAGCAAACATCAATAGAAGTGCTAATGCAGTGGGCAAAAACCTCTTCCTCTTATCCCTTTTCAATGCTAATGAAACACGGTTTTTACAGCTCTGGTTCCCTTGGTAACTAAGAATTGTAAGGATGTTTTTGTATAAACAAATGTTTCACCTTGAGAACAAAGATGTTGGTGGAGGAGCAAAGGGCTCCGATGAAGACCTCTTTTACATCTCTAGAGAGACAAAAAGCTTCTTCATGATTATTAATTAGCTTGGAAAAGGGTAAAAGTAGTTTGTACGGAAGCTCGCTCATGCAACTCAGCTGAGTCTGAGGTGAGAAACTGTCCAGCTCTGGGATAAGAACATCTGTTTACATTTGATTGAGTTCTGATTATTTCTGATTACTTGTGCTTACCTTTATTTGATGATTAATAAATCCACTCTTGGTTTGACAATACTTGAGACCATGATACTTTACTGTTGAGGTCCGAGGCTCATGCCCTGAGGGGACCATGCCGTGTTCAGGAAAAGGTCTCTGAGTTATGCAATATAGTTTCTCTTAGCGAGAACTAGTGAAAAGAGTAATCAGAGTAAGCTCCGACACGGTGCCCACGACAGTGACATAGAAATGTGCACCTCTCTTTGCCTTCTCTCACCTGTGAAAAAACACTGGACATAAAACTTCTTTGCAAAAATGCTCATCAATACTTTTTCATCCTATCCACTCACTCCTTAGTACAATGCTCTCCTTCCTAGTCCACTGTGGTGACAGCCTATAGACTATAGGTTAATAAGGGCAAGGGATACATACTGCATTCATGTGTAGTAAATCACTTCAACTATGTATAAATTCTTTATGACCCTATGGACTATAACTAGATAGGCTCCTCTGTCCAGTATTCTGACTTCCTTTACAAGTAGGAATACTGGAGTGCGATGCCATGCCCTCCTCCAGGGAATTTTCCCAACCCAGTGACTGAACCTGCATCTCTTATGTCTTTGGCATTTGCAGGCAGTTTCTTTACCATTGCCGCCACCTGAGAAGCCCCAATAAACATTATAATGACAACCAAAGGAGAGATTATGAAGGGAACAGGGAATGCCTTGCCTCTTTCTGATTACAGTAGTTATTGTTATCCTAGGATTTACTTTCCATGGAGTAACTAACTTTTAGCCAACTCTGGTCCAAAAAGATTAAATGAAAATGTGTGGAAATACAAATTTATGAGTTTTAAATTGTTTGCCTTTATGAGAGGTGTGATGAAATCTCCCACTCTTTCTGCTCCATTCTGGCTAAGATATGAATCCTCCCTTTGTCCATCTTTCCTGCACCCGAGTCACTTAGCAGCTAGCTTTGTTATCAGATCAACTCTCATGGTATTGCAGTGCTTGGGTTCAAGTCACCTTTATGTTACTTAAGTCTGGCCCCAAAGCACAAGAGTGGTGATTATGGCAATCCAGTTATACCAAAGAGAGCCGTAAATGCTTCCTCTAAATAAAACAGTGAAAGATCTTAACTTAATAAAAAAAGAAACAGAAAAGAATATGCTGAAGTTATTATGGTCCATGATTGGAATGAATCTTCCATCCATGAAAGTGTGAAAAGGAAAATATAGACTTGCTCTAGTTGTGCTGTTGCATCTCAAACTGTAAAAGTTATGGGGACAGTGTGTGATAAGATCTTGGTTAAGCTAGAAAAGGCATTATATTTTTACAATAAGGTATTTTTATAGTGAGAGACTACATTCACATAAATTTTATTATAGTACATGTTTCTAACTTTCTATTTTAGTTATTGTTACTAATCTCTTCCTGTGCTTAGCTTGTAAATTAAACTTTATCACTGAAGGAATATAACACAAAAAGTGTTAGACACTATCCATGATTTCAGGAAACCACTAGGGGTCTTGAAATGTATTCTTCAACAATAAGAGGTGACTATTGCACTATATCTCCCTGTTACAAGTCAGGATCTCCGCAGTAAGTTCCATTATTGTATCTGCATTTTCCTTTGCTCTTCCACTGACCTGGATCCAGCACAAAGACAGTAATAATATTCTTTAAAGATATAAAATGCTGTTTTCCACCTGTTTTAGATTATCCTCACACTCAGCAATTTGTAACAAATAAATATTTGGCAGGTCAGCCTGACCATAAATGTAATAAAAGTCAGTAAGCAAATACATTTGGATGATCTATAAAATATAGTTTAAATTCTAATGTATTCACTATAAATAAGTAGTTGCCTGAAAATTGTCATGGGAGGTTTACAAAAAGGGAATTTCTTTTCATCCTGGTGGATGCTTTAGAATTAAAGATTCTTTTTTTCTTTCTTGGATAATAGGGCTTCTCAGGTAACTCAGTGGTATAAAATGTGCCTGCCAGAAGAGCTCAAGATGACCAAATAATAAGACAGAGATATCACCAGTTCCTAGCAAATCAATTCTCCCTTTGTCCGTTGCACCCGAGTCACTTAGCAGCTAGCTTTGTTATCAGATCAACTCTCATGGTATTGCAGTGCTTGGGTTCAAGTCACCTTTATGTTACTTAAGTCTGGCCCCAAAGCACAAGAGTGGTGATTATGGCAATCCAGTTATACCAAAGAGAGCCGTAAATGCTTCCTCTAAATAAAACAGTGAAAGATCTTAACTTAATAAAAAAAGAAACAGAAAAGAATATGCTGAAGTTATTATGGTCCATGATTGGAATGAATCTTCCATCCATGAAAGTGTGAAAAGGAAAATATAGACTTGCTCTAGTTGTGCTGTTGCATCTCAAACTGTAAAAGTTATGGGGACAGTGTGTGATAAGATCTTGGTTAAGCTAGAAAAGGCATTATATTTTTACAATAAGGTATTTTTATAGTGAGAGACTACATTCACATAAATTTTATTATAGTACATGTTTCTAACTTTCTATTTTAGTTATTGTTACTAATCTCTTCCTGTGCTTAGCTTGTAAATTAAACTTTATCACTGAAGGAATATAACACAAAAAGTGTTAGACACTATCCATGATTTCAGGAAACCACTAGGGGTCTTGAAATGTATTCTTCAACAATAAGAGGTGACTATTGCACTATATCTCCCTGTTACAAGTCAGGATCTCCGCAGTAAGTTCCATTATTGTATCTGCATTTTCCTTTGCTCTTCCACTGACCTGGATCCAGCACAAAGACAGTAATAATATTCTTTAAAGATATAAAATGCTGTTTTCCACCTGTTTTAGATTATCCTCACACTCAGCAATTTGTAACAAATAAATATTTGGCAGGTCAGCCTGACCATAAATGTAATAAAAGTCAGTAAGCAAATACATTTGGATGATCTATAAAATATAGTTTAAATTCTAATGTATTCACTATAAATAAGTAGTTGCCTGAAAATTGTCATGGGAGGTTTACAAAAAGGGAATTTCTTTTCATCCTGGTGGATGCTTTAGAATTAAAGATTCTTTTTTTTCTTTCTTGGATAATAGGGCTTCTCAGGTAACTCAGTGGTATAAAATGTGCCTGCCAGAAGAGCTCAAGATGACCAAATAATAAGACAGAGATATCACCAGTTCCCTAGCAAATCAATCAAAAGCTCATCAAGATATGGAAAAACCCCTGCAATCCAACCTCTAGGCAAAGCTAGTGTCAACTACAATGAATGGGCACAAGAACATTTGCAATCTGCCTCTGCTGAGATGGAACACTGTGTCTTAGGAGCTGCTGACTTTTCAACACCCCCTGAAGGAAATCAGGGTGGGGCAAGGCACTCTGTGCTCTGGGAAATCCAGTGGAGCAGGTCTTTAGATAGGTAAATGACTTTTAGGAACAGCATAAACTCAATCCTTGTATCTCCTCACAGCTAGAAAAGTGCTAAAATCCTTCATGAAGATATCACATCCTCATGTCAGGCACAAGCCATTTGTAAAACAAAAGCCTTTGGAAAAAGCCTTTCTTTGATGGCATTTGAATTTTCCCCCACACTGAAACCCTTATATTGGCTTTCTTCCCCTAACTCTTTGGAGCAGTCTCTCAGAGCTATCTGGGGTGCTGCCTCCCGGGCTGCAGTCTTAATTATACCCCAAATAAAACTTAGCCCACAACTCTCAAGTTGTTCATCTTTTTTAGTCAACACTAGGCTCCCTGGAATGAGGTAGGGAAAAGATAGAGACATAGGGGAGGAGTCCAAGATGGTGGAGGAATAGCACAGGAATATTTCCAGCTCTTCAACAGATTCATCACAAATTAATTAAGATATGAAACAACCCCTACGATCCAGCCCCTAGAAAACAAATTACCTCAGGCCTCCAGTGGGTAAACTGGGCTCCCTGGAATGAGGTAGGAAACGGATAGAGACATAGACAGGAAAAAGAAAAGACAGAGGTGTGCTGAGGAGAATCCTGAGCCCCAAGTGAGGGAGGGAGGCAATAAGCAGGAAGAAACTCCCACTACTAAGAAGAATGGGGGAACCTTGGCAAAGAGTAAAATGAAACTCTAAGGCCGTAAACACCCCACAAACTGAGAGCGAACCACTTGGGCTTTCCCCGAGCCCCTGCCTCCCTACCCTCACAGCGGCTCCAGTGGAGGGCATAAGAAAAGATGACTGGGTGGAGAAAAGTGACCTGAGCGGAGAGGGGCAGAGTGGGTGGAGTAAACTGGCCAGGTTAGAGATAGGTAGCCAGGGCGAAGAAGAGCGGCCTGGGCAAAGAGCACCACCAGAAAAACCCAGCAGCTGTGCAGAGGTGCAGAGTGCTAGCTATAATGCTGGGAACAGCTGGCAGATCACTAGCAGGCCAGACACAGACAACACAATTCCAGCTTTCCTGGCCACCAAACAAGAGTGGTTCTGCAAGTATCCATGCCTACTAACTTGAAAATCTGGTTCTCACAGGGACCTGTGGTCTAAACAGCTGCCCCAATCACACACGTGGACCCAACTAGGATGGACTCAAAGCCTCTGTGACAGCCTCAGCAGCAAACTCTGGCATATGATACACACACAAATAAGATAAACTCACAACTGAGAATCTGGGGCAGTTTTCTTTGTTTTTTGTTTGTTTGTTTGTTTGTTTTGCCACGGTTTTCTGTCTTACTGCTTTAACTGTTAAAACTTTTCCTATTCGTTGTTATTCTCTTTATAACTATTCTTTGTGGCTTTCTCTACTTTTTTTCCTGTTGTACTAAACTTTAATATATGCAGTCTTTGTTATCTACCCCTACATTACATTGGAACACGATTCCATTTCTCTTCCTTACCTATCCATTCTCCTCCTTCTCTCGCCATCTTATTTGTTAGCAATTAACTGCTTTCACTGCTGTATCAGCGGTTGGGATCTTGCTCTAGTTTTGATTTCCAGGCTGTGTTAATTAGATTAGTTACACAGGAATATTTCCAGCTCTTCAACAGATTCATCACAAATTAATTAAGATATGAAACAACCCCTACGATCCAGCCCTAGAAAACAAATTACCTCAGGCCTCCAGTGGGTAAACTGGGCTCCCTGGAATGAGGTAGGAAACGGATAGAGACATAGACAGGAAAAGAAAAGACAGAGGTGTGCTGAGGAGAATCCTGAGCCCCAAGTGAGGGAGGGAGGCAATAAGCAGGAAGAAACTCCCACTACTAAGAAGAATGGGGGAACCTTGGCAAAGAGTAAAATGAAACTCTAAGGCCGTAAACACCCCACAAACTGAGAGCGAACCACTTGGGCTTTCCCCGAGCCCCTGCCTCCCTACCCTCACAGCGGCTCCAGTGGAGGGCATAAGAAAAGATGACTGGGTGGAGAAAAGTGACCTGAGCGGAGAGGGGCAGAGTGGGTGGAGTAAACTGGCCAGGTTAGAGATAGGTAGCCAGGGCGAAGAAGAGCGGCCTGGGCAAAGAGCACCACCAGAAAAACCCAGCAGCTGTGCAGAGGTGCAGAGTGCTAGCTATAATGCTGGGAACAGCTGGCAGATCACTAGCAGGCCAGACACAGACAACACAATTCCAGCTTTCCTGGCCACCAAACAAGAGTGGTTCTGCAAGTATCCATGCCTACTAACTTGAAAATCTGGTTCTCACAGGGACCTGTGGTCTAAACAGCTGCCCCAATCACACACGTGGACCCAACTAGGATGGACTCAAAGCCTCTGTGACAGCCTCAGCAGCAAACTCTGGCATATGATACACACACAAATAAGATAAACTCACAACTGAGAATCTGGGGCAGTTTTCTTTGTTTTTTGTTTGTTTGTTTGTTTGTTTTGCCACGGTTTTCTGTCTTACTGCTTTAACTGTTAAAACTTTTCCTATTCGTTGTTATTCTCTTTATAACTATTCTTTGTGGCTTTCTCTACTTTTTTTCCTGTTGTACTAAACTTTAATATATGCAGTCTTTGTTATCTACCCCTACATTACATTGGAACACGATTCCATTTCTCTTCCTTACCTATCCATTCTCCTCCTTCTCTTCGCCATCTTATTTGTTAGCAATTAACTGCTTTCACTGCTGTATCAGCGGTTGGGATCTTGCTCTAGTTTTGATTTCCAGGCTGTGTTTTAATTAGATTAGATGTTAATGGTTGGATATTAGCTTTGGTTTCATTGTTTGCCAGATCAATCGCCTGTTCTTTATCATTGTGAGACTATTTGGGTGTGGTTATGGATGTATATGTATGTGTGCATTTCCACTATGGTAGATAATATTTGAATGATTTTATAAAAGCCATTTATCAGGGATGCATTTTGGTCCCTCATATGCTTATATTTGTCCTACTACCACTGAATGCCATAACAAACAAGATATGGAGTCTCCATTCTTTGGGCAGCAATCAAACCCAAGAACCTCATAGAGGAAGCACTGACTACAAGACCCTATACTACCAGAGAATATCCAGCACTAGGGAATATTCACCTGCAAACAAGACCCAGCATCATCCAACTTCCAGTAATATTTTGGATAAGACACAAACCATTCAACCTTTTTACAGGAACAGAAATGTAAAGGAAGGAAGAGAGACAGAAACTGAAAGGAAGGGAAAATTCAATGTCAAAGCCTGGAAAAAAATAGACTTCAAACACAAAAAATCAAAAATTATCAATAAGAGAAACTGCACAAATGAAGGAGAAAACTATAAACACACAAATCCAAATGACTGAAAAGTAGCTAGAAAAACTATCTGAAAGAGAATTCAGACAAGTGATACTAACGATGACCCAAAATGTCAAAAATAGAATAATAGAGAATATTAGCACACTGAGCAAAGGCATACAAAAAATAAATAAATAAAAATATAGAGACAAACAACTCAATTCCTGAACTTAAAAATACTATAGAAGAACTCAATAGTAGAACATCTGAGGCAGACAAACGGATAAATGAGCTGGTGTGGGGAAACAAACCAGTGAAGGTTTTTGTAGCTTTGGCTAATCCAGGAAAAAATCATCTTGGAAATAATAAAAATAAGAGAAAAACAAGTCAATTTAATTCACATGGGCTCTTTAGCTGGAGTCATACTGATCAGCGACAGGTGGGAGATCTGCTATGGACTTTGGAATGCCAGGTCTGTGCAGACTCTTCAACTTATTGCTGATACCATTGTTCCCCAGCTGTAATGTGCTCTATCCATTAGAAAGACAATGCAAGCAACTTAGAGTCACAAAGGGTGACTATTGAATAGGGCTGTGACTGATTCCGAGCCCATACTAATATCATTGCCTGTAAACACCTGGAGGCTTCAGCACTGAATAAAAGCAGACAAGTGAATGTGTTCAGTGCCTTTACCCAAGAGGTCTTGAGCCCCCCATTCCCATCCTTTCTCTCTGTCTGTCTGTGTGTATTTCTTAAAGTATTGTCACATCTGCTGTTATTTATGCACCTGTCTGGCGAGCTGTGGCAAGCTGGAAGACATAATAATGGAAATAACTGCTGAAGAAGAGAATCAAGTACAAAACCTGAAAAGAATTGAAAACAGTCTCAAAGACCTCTTGGATAATATCAAACGCACCAATATTTGAATTATAGGTATCTCAGAAGAAGAAGAGAAAGGGTATGAAAAAATTTTGAAGAGACTACAGCTGAAAACTTCCCCAGCATGGGAAAGAAAATAGTCAACTAAGTCCAAAAAGCACAAAGAGACTCATACAGGATATATCCCGGGCGAAACACAGTAAGTCACATACTAATCAAGATAACACAGACTAAACATAAAGAAAGAATACTAAAAGCAGAAAGAGAAAAACAACAAGTAACATAGAAGGAAAAAAAAAAAAACCATAGAAGGGAAACCCCATATGTTTAACTGCTGATCTGTCAACAGAAAACCTGCAGGCCAAAAAGGAAGGGCAAGGCATATTTAAAGTTCTGGAAGAGAAAAATCTACAACCAAGATTACTCTAACAGCCAAGCATTTCATTCAAAATGTATGGATAAATCAGAAGATTTACACACAAGCAAAAGTTAAAAGAATTGTGTACCACCAAACCAGCCTTACATCAAGTGAAAAAGGAACTTATATAGCCAATAAATACAAAAGAAGAAAAAGAGGTACAGAACAAATCCCAAACGTTTAAGAAGATGAAAATAGGAACATTTGTATCAATAATTACTTTAAATGTAAATGGACTACATGCCCCAACAAGAAGACACAGACTGGCCGAATGGATACAAAAGTAAGACCCATATGTATGCTATTCACAAAAGACCCACTTCAGACCTAATGACACACATTGACTGAAAGTGAGAGGATGGAAAAAGATATTCCATGCAAATGGAAATCAAAAGAAAGTAGCAATCCTCATATCAAACAAAATAGACCTTAAAATAAACAAGATTATAAGAGACAAGGCAGAACACTACATAATGATCAAGGAATCAACCCAAGAGGAAGACATAACAATCATAAATATCTATCCGCCCAATATAGGAACACTTCAATACACAAGGCAAACACTTTAAGACATAAAAGGAGAAATTGGCAGTAACACATAATAGTAGGAGAACATAACACCCATTTTTCAGCAATGGACAGATCATCAAAATGGGAAATTAATAAGGAAAAACAGGCCTTAAAAAATACATTAGAAGAGATGGATCTCATTGATATCTTTAGAACCTTCTACCCAAATGGAGAATCCACTGAATTCTCAACTGAACATGAACCTTCTCCATGACAGACTAAATTTGGGGTCACAAATCACACCTCAGTAAATGTAGAGAAAATTGAAATTTTATCAACAATCTTTTCTGACCACAAAGATATATGAGATATTGATTAAAAGAAAAAAAAAAAAAACACGCTAAAAGCGCAAGCATATGGAGACTAAATAATATACTTCAAATAATGAACAGATTACTGTTAGGTTGGTAGGCTATTAAAGGGTTAACACAGCAGCCAGAGATTCCCCAGCCCTGAAAGAGTCACAGGAAAGGACCTGTTGCTAGGGGTAACATGGTAACCGGAGACTCCCTACCAGAGATTCCCCAGCACTAAATAGTCATAAGAAAGGGCCAGTTGTTAGGGTTAACACCGCGACCAGAGACTCCCCGGCACTAAATCAGAGGGTCATTTTCTTGCCTGCTGGCACCTGAGAGTCTCTTTAGACCTGCGATAAGGAGATGGCCTTGGCCATAAAGATTCCTCACTGCATCTGGAAAGTGTCAAGAACTTCACACCCCCAGCCCGCGGACACCTCAAAGATAGTAGGCTCATCACTGGACTTCCTGCCAAGTTTAAACAAAGAACTCGTTTCTGCGCCTGCTCTGAGGAATCCCCCTCTCCTTTTTTCCTGCTCCCCTTTCCTCCCTAATAAAACCTCCTCGTCCCATCTCCGGGGAGCGATTTCTCTGGCCCATCTCTCGGACCTGTGGATCTCGCCTGGGAACTCTTCCCAAATAAACTTCTTCCTAACTTCTCCACCTTTTTTTAGATTATAAGAGACAAGGCAGAACACTACATAATGATCAAGGAATCAACCCAAGAGGAAGACATAACAATCATAAATATCTATCCGCCCAATATAGGAACACTTCAATACACAAGACAAACACTTTAAGACATAAAAGGAGAAATTGGCAGTAACACATAATAGTAGGAGAACATAACACCCATTTTTCAGCAATGGACAGATCATCAAAATGGGAAATTAATAAGGAAAAACAGGCCTTAAAAAATACATTAGAAGAGATGGATCTCATTGATATCTTTAGAACCTTCTACCCAAATGGAGAATCCACTGAATTCTCAACTGAACATGAACCTTCTCCATGACAGACTAAATTTGGGGTCACAAATCACACCTCAGTAAATGTAGAGAAAATTGAAATTTTATCAACAATCTTTTCTGACCACAAAGATATATGAGATATTGATTAAAAGAAAAAAAAAAAAAACACGCTAAAAGCGCAAGCATATGGAGACTAAATAATATACTTCAAATAATGAACAGATTACTGTTAGGTTGGTAGGCTATTAAAGGGTTAACACAGCAGCCAGAGATTCCCCAGCCCTGAAAGAGTCACAGGAAAGGACCTGTTGCTAGGGGTAACATGGTAACCGGAGACTCCCTACCAGAGATTCCCCAGCACTAAATAGTCATAAGAAAGGGCCAGTTGTTAGGGTTAACACCGCGACCAGAGACTCCCCGGCACTAAATCAGAGGGTCATTTTCTTGCCTGCTGGCACCTGAGAGTCTCTTTAGACCTGCGATAAGGAGATGGCCTTGGCCATAAAGATTCCTCACTGCATCTGGAAAGTGTCAAGAACTTCACACCCCCAGCCCGCGGACACCTCAAAGATAGTAGGCTCATCACTGGACTTCCTGCCAAGTTTAAACAAAGAACTCGTTTCTGCGCCTGCTCTGAGGAATCCCCCTCTCCTTTTTTCCTGCTCCCCTTTCCTCCCTAATAAAACCTCCTCGTCCCATCTCCGGGGAGCGATTTCTCTGGCCCATCTCTCGGACCTGTGGATCTCGCCTGGGAACTCTTCCCAAATAAACTTCTTCCCTAACAGCTTGCTGTCCACCGTGTCTTTGCAATTCTTACATCTGGTGCCGAAACCCGGGAGGAGTGTGAGCCTCGGAGCCCTCTGCGAGTGCCCCTCCTCTCCCGCTGACACGGTGGGACCTCTCTGACCACCACCCGCCCCGGCATACGTGAGTGGTAAGTTCCCCTTATATCCCATTGTTCTCACTTGAGACTCTGCTCCGGGCCCCTGGATGGAAATTGCAGCCACGTCAGGGCAACCCTCCGCCCCTGTGGCTTCCAGCGACTACCATTGCAAAGACGTCTCCCACGGTTTTCGCACTCTCCAGTGTTCTGCTCACGCCAAGCAGAACATCTATCCTGTGGTCCCAGGCAGTCTCGGGGACGCCTGCTTCTGCCTAGTTCCGCATCTGCCAGTCTCAGGTGACAACATGGGCAATTCTCAATCCAAACCTGATCCTCAGACCCCTTTGGGCTGTTTACTCTGAAATTTCTCTCAATTGAAACTATCCCCCGACCTGCACCCTAAGTGGCTTATTTTTTATAGCAATACTGTGTGGCCACAGTATCCTTTAGATAACCAGAACCAGTGGCTTAAAGATGGAACTTTTGACTTTAATGTCCTCACTGACTTAGATAATTTCTGCCGAAGGAACGGGAAATGGTCAGAGATTCCTTATGTTCAAGCTGTTTGGGATGTTCGTTCCCGTCCTTCTCTCTGTGCTGTCTGTTCTACCTCCAAAGTCCTTCTTGCTAAAGAGACTCTGCCTCCATCGCTGATAGCTCCACCGCTAAGAAACACCAAACCCGCTCTCTCTCTCTGATTTAGACGTGGAAGCCTTGTCCTCACTTTCTGAACCTCCTGAAAACCTTTCTCCTCCGCCGGCTAGACCCATCCAGGCCCCGCCAGAAATCCCAACCTCTTTAGCTCCTGAAACTGTCTCTCTTTCACCTAGTAACTCTACCCAACCTCTGCCATACCCCAAATCAACCTCTCACCAGAGTCCACCAAACTCACCTTTAGCCCCCGCAGAACCTCCCCCCCACCTTCACTTTCTCCCACTTCCCCTAATCCCCACTTTTCAATGCCTGCACCCTCTCGAGCCTCGGCTTTATACCTGCCACTTCCATCCTCAGAAACTATGCGATCTTCTTCTTTCTATGACTCCCCCATTAGTGCTCACAGTCACTCTAAAATTACGCCTGCTACAGACCCTTCCCCTATATGCCCATTTCGAGAAGTGGCCGGGACAGACGGAGTCGTGCGGGTACGTGCACCTTTCACTCTTGCTGATCTCTACCAAATTGAAAAACGCCTAAGTTCTTTCTCTGCTAACCCTTCTTTATACATCAAAGAATTTCAATATCTTACACAAGCATATGACATTACCTGGCACGATCTCCAGGTGGTCCTATCCTCCAGCCTAACTCCAGAAGAAAAAGAACGAATTCTAATTGCTGCCATGGCTCACGCTGACCAAACACATCTTACTGATGACACTATGCCACTAGGTGTTGAGGCAGTTCCCAGAACCAAACCAGCTTAGAATTACCAACCAGGGCAACCTGGCCGTCAGCGGCAAAATCAAATGATTACATGTCTGATAGCAGGAATGGGGACTGTCTCACATAAAGTAGTTAACTATACCAAACTTCAAGAAGTCACCCAGATGCCGGATGAAAATCCGGCCCTCTTGCTTAATCGACTTCAGTGGTCCTAACTCTCTATACTCGAATAGACCCTGCCTCTGACGCAGGAGCCACCATTCTTGCTACTCACTTTATCTCCCAATCGGCCCCTGACATTAGAAAAAAGTTACAAAAGGCAGAAAGGGGACCGCAGACCCCTATCCAAGACCTGGTAAATACGGCCTTTAAAGTTTTTAATGCCTGAGAGGATGAAGCCGAGGTCTCACATAAGGCCCAGCTGCAGCAGATTGTAGCCCTCCAAACCCAAGCCATGGTAGCTGCCCTGAGGCCTGCCAATGCCAAAGGTAAACAAGGGGGATCTAAAGGCACGCAAAAGACCCCACAAGTACCATTTTACAAATGTGGCAAAGAAGGCCACTGGGCAAGGAATTGCCCCAATCCCCGAGTCCCTAACAGACCCTGCCCATTATGTAACCAGAAGGGACATTGGAAGAGTGAATGTCCCACACGGTCTGGTACGACCTCGATGCCTCCACATCGGAGCCCTGCCAGCCCCTCTCCTCTGGACCTACTGGGCTTGGCTGATGACTGACACGGCCTGGACTCGAGGACCCCCATCACCCTCGCAGAGCCCAGGGTAACGCTCCAGGTAGTGGGTAAGTCTATTTCCTTTTTAATAGACACAGGGGCTACCTACTCTGTTTTGTCATCCTATGCGGGACCTTTGACTACTTCCCAGATCTCGGTTATGGGTATAGATGGTCAACCCACTACATCCTTTCAAACAGAGCCTCTACCTTGCAAACTCGATTCGACCTTCTTTACACACTCATTTTTAATTATTCCTTCCTGCCCTCTCCCGCTTTTAGGACGAGATATTCTAGCCATTCTAAAAATGGTCATGCTCATAGGCTTTGACTCTGCCACTCATCTCCTTTCCTTATTAGTTCCTCCTACCGATTCACCCCAAGTCCTCCCCGACATTAAAGCTAATCCTATAGTCTGGGACACAGCCACCCCAGTCATTGCTGCCCACCATCAACCAGTACTCATTAAACTAAAAGATCCTTCTTATTTCCCATCGAAGCCCCAATTCCCAATTTCTGATGCTCACAGAAGGGGACTCAAACCAATCATCACCTGGTTGCTAGATCAAGACCTTCTCATTCCCACCAACTCTCCCTGTAATACTCCGATCCTTCCTATAAAAAAGCCCACAGGAGCCTATAGACTGGTCCAAGATCTTCGTCTGATCAATGAGGCAGTTATTCCTATTTACCCAGTAGTCCCAAATCCTTATACCCTTCTCTCTCATATTCCTCCGAACACCACCCACTATACTGTCCTAGATCTTAAGGATGCCTTCTTTACCATTCCTTTACATCCTGATTCCTATTTTCTTTTTGCCTTCACATGGACTGATCCGGGCACCCAGGTCTCACAGCAACTCACCTGGACAGTCCTCCCCCAAGGGTTTAGGGACAGTCCCCACCTGTTTGGACAGGCTCTAGCTAAAGACCTGACTGCCCATTACCAGACAGCCATCTCCTACAATATGTCGATGATTTACTATTATGCAGCCCCTCTTATTCTCACTAACAACTAGACACCGCAATGCTTCTCAATTTCTTAGGACAAAGGGGATATAGAGTCACTCCCTCTAAAGCCCAACTGTCCAGTCCCACGGTCAACTGTTTAGGAGTTAGCTTAAACCGCTCCTCAAAACTCTGACCACAGATAGAATACAGGCACCACGCAGTCTGACTCCTCCCACTACCGCTGATCAAATTCTTTCCTTCCTAGGTCTAGTAGGATTTTTCAGACACTGGATACCCAATTTTGCCATTCTTGCTAGACCCCTCTATCGAGCAGCGAAGAAACCCCCCACAGGACCTTTGACTTCCCCTACAGAAGTGGCAAAAGCTTTCCATGTTCTTCGAGATTATTATGATCGCTTCTCCGACTCTCGCATTACCAGACCCTAATAAACCCTTTCACCTCTTCACCGACGAAAAAACTGGAATAGCAACCGGCCTTCTGGCCCAACCACTAGGCCCTGCCTACCAACCTATTGCTTATTTATCAAAGCAGCTAGATAATACTGTTAAAGGATGGCAACCTTGCCTCTGGGCTCTAGCAGCAGCCTCAGAGTTGGCAAAAGAATCTCTCAAACTGACGCTCTCTCAATCCTTATCGGTCTTTTCAACCCATAGACTTCAAGATTTACTAACCCACTGCTCTTTCCCTGCTGGGACCCTCCCACATCCAAGAGTTTCACCTGCTGTTCATTGAAAACCCCCTTATTACTCTATGCCCTTCTCCTCCTTTAAACTCTGCTTCTTTACTGCCCAAGTCCACAACACTCCCCTTCCCGCTGCACCCCTGCCCTGAGGTGGTAGAAGAACTCTCCCTCCCCCGAAAGGACTTGTTAGACTGCCCACTCCCTAGCCCAGATCTGACTCTGTTTATAGATGGGAGCTCAATAGTGGATAACACTGGGACTCGTAGGGCTGCATATGCAATCGTCTCTGAGTCCTCTACACTGGAAGCCTCCTGTCTTCCAGAAGGGACAACCTCCCAAAAGGCAGAACTAGTGGCTCTTACCCGAGCCCTCCACCTGGCCAAAGGAAAAACGGTCAATATATACACAGACTCTAAGTATGCCTTTCTCATTACACATTGTCATGCGGCTATATGGAAAGAGCGCGGGTTCCTAACTACAAAAGGATCACCTATTACCAATGCTCCACTCATTTTCAAGCTATTAGAAGCTCTCCAACTCCCCCACAGAGTGGCTGCTATACACTGCAAAGGGCACCAGTCTCAAAATAACTCAGTAGCCCGAGCCAATGCTAGAGCAGATGCTGTGGCCAGAAGCCTGACTTCTGGTCTCCCCACTACTAACACTGCTTTATTCTTGACCCCCACTGAAACTCCTAACTACTCTCCAGAAGAGCAATCACTCTTAAACACACAAGGAGGAGCATACTCAAAAGAAGGATGGATTACTGTTCAAAACAAAATAGCCCTTCCCGCCTCCCAGGCATTAGACATCCTAACCCAAGTACATCAGACACTACATATTGGCCCATGAGCTATGTTCCATTTCTTAGAGCCTTTATTCTTTCATCCCAATCTAAAAACTCTGATTAAATAGGTCCACTCACAGTGTCACATTTGCTCTGTCACCTCATCCCAAGAAGGGCTTCACATTAGGCCACCAGCACATCAGATGAGAGGATACCTCCTGGGAGAAGTCTGGCAAATTGACTTTACCCATATGCCTCCCTGCCATAAATTGAGATTTTTGCTTACTCTGGTAGATACCTCACTTCACACCCCTGCTCTTTCCCTGCTGGGACCCTCCCACATCCAAGAGTTTCACCTGCTGTTCATTGAAAACCCCCTTATTACTCTATGCCCTTCTCCTCCTTTAAACTCTGCTTCTTTACTGCCCAAGTCCACAACACTCCCCTTCCCGCTGCACCCCTGCCCTGAGGTGGTAGAAGAACTCTCCCTCCCCCGAAAGGACTTGTTAGACTGCCCACTCCCTAGCCCAGATCTGACTCTGTTTATAGATGGGAGCTCAATAGTGGATAACACTGGGACTCGTAGGGCTGCATATGCAATCGTCTCTGAGTCCTCTACACTGGAAGCCTCCTGTCTTCCAGAAGGACAACCCCCCAAAAAGGCAGAACTAGTGGCTCTTACCCGAGCCCTCCACCTGGCCAAAGGAAAAACGGTCAATATATACACAGACTCTAAGTATGCCTTTCTCATTACACATTGTCATGCGGCTATATGGAAAGAGCGAGGATTTCTAACTACAAAAGGATCACCTATTACCAATGCTCCACTCATTTTCAAGCTATTAGAAGCTCTCCAACTCCCCCACAGAGTGGCTGCTATACACTGCAAAGGGCACCAGTCTCAAAATAACTCAGTAGCCCGAGCCAATGCTAGAGCAGATGCTGTGGCCAGAAGCCTGACTTCTGGTCTCCCCACTACTAACACTGCTTTATTCTTGACCCCCACTGAAACTCCTAACTACTCTCCAGAAGAGCAATCACTCTTAAACACACAAGGAGGAGCATACTCAAAAGAAGGATGGATTACTGTTCAAAACAAAATAGCCCTTCCGCCTCCCAGGCATTAGACATCCTAACCCAAGTACATCAGACACTACATATTGGCCCATGAGCTATGTTCCATTTCTTAGAGCCTTTATTCTTTCATCCCAATCTAAAAACTCTGATTAAATAGGTCCACTCACAGTGTCACATTTGCTCTGTCACCTCATCCCAAGAAGGGCTTCACATTAGGCCACCAGCACATCAGATGAGAGGATACCTCCTGGGAGAAGTCTGGCAAATTGACTTTACCCATATGCCTCCCTGCCATAAATTGAGATTTTTGCTTACTCTGGTAGATACCTTCTCAGGTTGGGTAGAAGCCTACTGGACCTCACAAGAAAATGCTCACACTGTATTCACTATTTTGCTAGAGCAGATAATACCCCGCTTCGGATTGCCCTCTTCCATTCAGTCCGATAACGGGCCAGCCTTCATCTCTCAGATAGTACAGCAAGTCTCTTCTGTTCTAAATATTTCTTGGAATCTTCACATTCCATATCACCCTCAATCATCAGGAAAAGTAGAAAGAGTCAATGGACTGATTAAGGCTCACCTGGCTAAACTAACTGTGGAAGTATGTCTTTCCTGGCCTGAACTGTTGCCTCTTGCACTGGCCACGCTCAGGGCTACTCCTAGAGCCCCCACGTTCCTCAGCCCCTTTGAGCTCCTCTATGGTTGCCCCTTTCTTATCAATAACAACTTGCCTACTAAAACCCCTTTATTAGCCTCTTATCTCCTTTACTTGACTCTGCTTCAAAAACTTCTTCGAGAACACGCAGACCAGGTCCTGCCACAACCCAGTCATCGTGACACACCTAACACAAGTACTCAATCCTTTCCTACTTCCTTACAACCAGGAGGCTCAGTGCTTCTCAAAACATGGCACCCAAAGCCCTTGGAACCACGGTGGACCGGACCACACACAGTGATCCTAACCACCCCAACGGTGGTTAAGCTACTGGGAGACCTGGCCTGGCATCACGTGTCTCAAATAAAAAGGACTCCAAGCCACCTGGATCAATTCTCTACTGAACTCACCGGATCCACCAAGATCCTGGAAAATGAACATCCAAGACCCCTGGGACTCCAGGTGACAATCCAGACAATATGACCTCCGGAGCGACAGAAAAGAGCCATTTTTCTTCCTCTCCTGGCCGAAATCACTTTGATCACATCATTAGCTGCAGCTGGAATTAGCACCGGAGCTTTGGGACATAGTGTTTCTACTCAACAAAAACTTGAAGAAAAGCTTCAGCCGGGGGTAATCCCGCTGCCTTCCTTTCTGCGGAAGGCCCCCGCAGAAGCTGGTGCCCAACGTGGGGCTCGACAATGAGAAAGTAGAAGGCAGCATCACTGTGCGGGTTTGAAAGAGAACCAATGAGTGGGCAACAAGGGCTTCAGCGTGGCACCTCCCTCTAGAGAGGCATCTTCTCAGAGTAATCCGGATTTCAAGGTGAGTCCCCCTTATTGGTTCTGGCGCAACGCCGTGAGTACGTGCGCACAGAAAACCTTAAAGGCAGCGACACCGACTGAAATCAAAGTTTCATTTTTCCCTTCATCGCTTTCCTGTCCTTCCTCTCTGTCTCAAATCTCTTTTCAAAGTCAGTCAGCGAGCAAGTATTAGTTGCAAAGACAACTGACAGATCCTGGTCAGGGGTACTCCCTGACGGACCCTGACGGTCTTGCGGAACGGTGCCTTAGTAGCGGGAGCCCGGGTAGGTGACTGTCTTCTTTCCATATTCCATGATGAGGACTGGCTTAAAATTTTGTGGGCACGGGTCAGGCATTTAAAAGCCACTAGGGGCCTGCCGCTTGAAGACTCCTGTGACAGGATAAGGGGGTCACGGAATGGGCCAGAGCCTCTTAGAGCGCCCACCCCCAGCAAGACAGTGTCCGTGCAACACTAGGGACTCCTTCACCATTTCACAAGCACGGCATAAGCCTGACTTCCCAGCCGTCACCACTCCCGTTAGGATTTTTGGTGGTTGTCCTCAGTGATCTTTCCTTTTTGCTTTCTTTCAACAACATGGGAAACTATATCCAATCTATTAGCAGAGCCTGGGAGCCTTTAAAAATGAAGAAGAAACTAGTGATGATGAGAGTTTCCCCAGTCACTCGAGGTCAAGACGTTAAGAAACAGGACTGTACTCCACACTCTGCCCTCCCCCCTTTGGAGAGATCACAGAGACGTCATGGGGAGGAAAGGCACTGGGGTCACCTTGGACAGAGAGGACCTATCCCAAAGACCCTTGGGAATCCTCAGTGCCCTTCACGGGCTGAACCCAAGTTTTTCCTGTAAACGTTAACCCAGGGGGAAACAGACCAGACGCCTGGTATCCATGGGAGGCCAATGATCTAAAGGAACTCAAGAAGGCGGTAGCCGAGGATGGCCCAAACTCCCCATGGGCAGAATCCATACTCCAAGGGCTGGCTCACCAACCTTGTACCACCCAAGACTGGAAGATGCTATGTAAGGCAGTACTTCTCAGTAACATTTATATCAAATGGTGTGCCTTCTTCAAAGAGGAATGTCATGCTCAAGCAGAAAGAAACCAGGCTACCGATCCCATCATTCCAGTAACTTTTGGAATGCTATCAGGAATGGCAGACCAATGGAGCACTGGTATACAGCCGGCCGCCATTCCTGCCCCTTATCAAGACCAAGTAGGGCTATATGTCTGGCTGCCTGGAAAAAACTTGCTGAGGGCCCTACTGAACCCCCCATATCTGGTATAGCACAAAAGAATAACGACCTTGCCTCTTTTGTAGATCCTGTAGAAAAGAGCCTCCAGAGAAAGTTCCCTCCAGGGCCTTTAAGAGATCAGTTCCTCAAAATGCTAGTTTTGGAGGGAATGAATACAGACGATAAATTGGCCTGTGCAGGACAAAAAGATCGTTCCATTGAGTGATGGGTTGTGCGCTCTAGAGATATAGGCACACATAGTCACCAAGCCCGCTCTATCACCAATACTCTTCAGGCTCAAACTGAGGCTGTCTCTGAGGCAATGACTAAAGCCTTATCCACTGTAATGGCATGGGCAGGGCCTCGTCCCAGGGGTCCCCTGCCTCACCCGAATCAGGCCACTGCTTTAACTGCGGCCAACCAGGGCACTTTAAGAGAGAGTGCCCCCAAGGAGATAAGAAAGCATTCAACCGAAAACCCTCCACTACTCCATGCCCTGGATGTAAAAAGGGGCATCACTGGAAAGTAGACTGCAAATCTAAATATGGTAAAGATGGTAAACCTTTAAACTAGATGAGTGGCAACCCCTAGCCCCATCAACTCAAGGGGGTCCCCTCACCCTGCCTGATTGGTACAATCAACTCATTAAAAATCCTTTCCCTGGGGCTTCCCCTGGTGGTCCAGTGAGTAAGGACACCTCCTTGCAGTGCAAGGGGTGCCGGTTCAATCCCTGGCCTGGCACGATCCCATGTGCCATGGAGCGGCTGGACCGATGTGTCCAATTACCGAGCCGGAGCTCTGGGGAGCATGTGCCCAGAGCCGGCACTCTGCGACGACAGAGGCCACCGTGATGGGAGGCCCACAGGAGCCAAAGAACAAAGGCGGATGAAAATAGAGAAATGAAAGACCAATAGAAGCGGCCTGCCCACTCCCCTCCCTCCCTAACCCTACCCCCACCCAAAATAAATAAATAAATAAATAAATAAATAAATCTTAAAAAAAAAATTAAAAACAAAGTTGAGGTGAAAGTTTATTAAAAAAAAAAAACAACAAAAATTCCTTTCCCCGATTACAATTTAAAAAGGCTGCCTACTAGATTGTCCGGAGTTAACAAACCCCTGGGGCCCATCACAGCCCACTGGACCGACCATCCCTATTTGCCTGGGCTGAGACCTAAGATGGACATTTATATAAAGGGGAAGAAATATAGATGTCTAGTCGATACTGGGGCCGACTGGTCTGTTCTCAGAGCAGAAGAGGTCCCTCCCGAGTGGGAAACAATCCCAGGTCCCATGATATTGGGAGTCAGAGGATATACCCCATCTAAAGAATCAGCAAAATGACTTACCTGGAAAGATTCTGATGGCAAAATAGGGACAGTCAAACACCTAATAGCTACTGGATTAAATGCTAACTTATTGGAACAAGATGTATTGGGGGCAGCTGATGCCTACATTACTACTGATCATACAGGCTTCTACGAGGGCCTGCTAGATGAGGAAGAATAGCAACAACAGCTTGTAAAATCCTATGTTGAAAATTATAGGGGAGATCCTAAATTTGAAAAAATGTGTAGGGGAGAATCATTAACTCAGTGGAAGGTGCACCTCCAACCCTAAAGGCCACTGCCCTCCAGGTTCCCCCAATACAATGGAAACATGGACCCCCAATATGGGTGGAGCAGTGGCCTCTTCCACTCCTTAAGTTACAAGCCCTTTGAGAAATTATAACTGAACAGTTAAACATTGGACATATCTGCCCTTCCATTAGTCCATGGAGTAACCCTATATTTGTGATTGAAAAGGCTTCAGAAAAATGGAGAATGCTACAGGATCTCAGAAAGATTAATGAGAGGATGATTATTCAAGGGACTCCCTTGAGAGTATTGCCCTGGATACCCCATACCCCCAATAGTCTATACCTCATGCTAATAGACATCAAAGTTTGCTTCTTTTCCATACCCTTGAACCCCCAAGATTGTGAAAAGTTTGCCTTTTCGGTGTCCTCTACTAACTTTGAGGGACCCGGTAAATGCTTTGAATGGAGAGTTCTGCCCCAAGGAATGGCCAATAGCCCAGCCTTTTGTCAAAACTATGTAAAAGACCTCCTCCAACCTGTCAAACAGCTAACAGAGACCAAACTGTATATATACATGGATGATATTATCTTAGGAGCCTCGACCACCACGCAGCTAACAGAGGCTTACAGAATTCTACAAAAATGTCTCTCAAAGGGAAAGCTTCATGTATCCTCTGACAAGATTCAAACTGTTCCACCGTTTAAGATCTTGGGATCTCGACTTTCCCTAGAGGGCGTTATCTCCTTAAAGCCTCAGTTACTTATTCAGAATCCCTACTCCTTAACTGGTTTACAGCAGGTTTGGGAAGAGATTAATTGACTGCAGCTCTGGATTCCTACCTCGAAGGGCCAACTCTTGCTACTCTTTGAATTATTATACTTATTCCCATGTCTGCTGGGCCACAGCCCATTCAGGAGAAAAAGCAAAACATGCCCAGAGCCAATTCTTACAATGCTTTGCAACTCTGGGTCTACCCTATCAGATAAAAACAGACAACGGTCCCTGCTTTGTTAGTAAACATTTACAAAACTTCTTTCAGCAATGGCACATCCGCCACACAACAGGGATCCCATACAACCCTCAAGGACAGGCCATAATTGAACGTCATCATCAAAACTTGAAGGCCCAATTACAAAAACAAAAAGGGGGAATAAGCCCTCACCAGCAACTTGGAATGGCACTCTTTACCCTAAATATTTTTAAATTTTTCAAAAAATGAACTGATGGCACCCTTTCAAAAACACTGGTTCAACCAAGAAATAAAACCTGAAATACAAGTGAGATGGAAGGACCTCATCACTGGCCAATGGAAGGGGCCTGATCCACTCCTTACGATGGGGAGAGGATTTGGGTGGATATTCCCCATTGGGGAACCCAGCCCTATATGGGTACCGGCGAGAAACCTTAAATTTATGCCACAAAACAAGGATCAAACCTTAGAATCTGCTGCAGATAAAATATGACCATATATCAGGCCCAAGAACAGAAAATTCTTGAGGCATCTCTCTCTCTTTCTCTCCTTAATAGGTACAACAGTAGCAACATCCGTGCTCAGAGTTCAACATGTCAGTGGTAAACAACATATTCACCGCCTCTGCCAAGGGACTTCAGACCTGCCTACATGAACTTGAACACCTGAGGGCTGCCATAATGGAACTCCAGCAACAGCTTGATCTACATGCCAGAGCTATCAAGATATTAAGCGTTCTGGCACGCTTAGACTGTGACATGAGATATCCCTGCTTTTGCTTGACAGCCTTCCCAGTGATAAATGAGACTCTAATTGAAGTACAAAACACATCATCACAGATGAAAATATGGAACACTAAATTTTGGGAGGGGCAAGAGATACTAGCTCATATTATTAGCAAACTAAATATAACCAGAGTAAAGTGAATTGTGCCCCAAACGTTCTGGGAACAAATACAAAAGGAGGTTAATGATTTTGGGCTATGGATACAAAGCCCATTCACCTGATTTAAAAATGCTATCTGCTTGATTTGTTGCCTTGTTAGCTATACTGTTTAAGGTCAAGGGTGTTATGGCCCACAATAAACAGTTGCAATAACAAAAAAAATTATGCTTACTCAGGTCCTAGAAGATGAACCCCACGTTGGACAAAACCCTTGGGTCAATATGGCCCTTTAAGAAAATACTCGAGACATAAAATGAGGCCTTTGAATAAAAAACGCTCTAAAAACTCCGTCCAGCCCCCGTAAAATAGCTGGTTAGCCAATGACGGGTAAGATATTCAGAGGAGGACAACCTAAGACAGGCACAACTGCTGAGCGGAGCTGAAAGGTAAGATGGCTGGTTAGCCATTGACAGGTAAGATCCTCAGAGGAGGGCAACCTAAGACAGGCACAGCCGCTGTTGGGAGCTGACGAGGCTAGAGGCTGGCCGCCTCTTAGCTCTATGCCTTGCCTCATCAAGAGTCTCTTAATTTTAAAATAAAAGAGGGGCAGATGTGGGGCTTTGAATTGAAAGAGGTCCGTTGCAAGCATAAGGAAGCTTAAGCACATTGTTTCAGTTTGGAGCTAAGATGGCGCCTACATGAAGAAACGAGGGCGTGATCTAAATTGTTAAGTTGATTGTCAAAATTTCTGATTGGTTCCACTGGTTTCCGTGCTCGTGGATGATTGCTTGACCTTTAGCTTGATTGGTGTAATCTATAGGAAGTCCCTTGCAAAAGCCCCTTCAGTTGTCTATAAAAGCTGAAAGTCTGCACTAATAAAATGGAACTGCTTTGACAGAACCCTTGCTGCATCTGATTGTCTCCCGCTTGCCGGGGGAGTGGGGGGGCGGGGGAGGAGGTGGGTTGGTGGGCAGCAGACTCACCTCTCTCTGAGATCTCCCGGTTTAACCGGGGGCAATCCTGCTGCCTTCCTTTCTGCGGAAGGCCCCCGCACATGACAACTCAAAACTTATGGGATGCAACAAAAGCAGTTCTAAAAGGGAATAAAATAGCAATAAAATCCTACCTCAAAAAACAAGGAAAAGATCAAAAAGACAATCTAACTTTACACTTAAAAGGACTGGAGAAAGAAAAATCAAGAAACCCTAAAATTAGCAGAAGAAGAGAAATAATAGAGATCAGAGCAAAAATAAATGAAAAAGAAATAAAGGGAATGATAGTAAATATTAATAAAATCAGAAGTTACTTACTTGAAAAGATAAACAAAATAGACAAACTACTAGCCAGACTCATCAAGAAAAAGAGAGAGAAGAGTCAGACCCACAAAATCAGAAATGAAAAAGGAGAGTTTACAACAGGCAATACAGAAATACAAAGGATTATAAGAGACTATTATGCACAATTATATGACAATAAACTGGATGACCTGGAAGAAATGAACAAATTCTTAGAGAAGTTGAATCTTCCGAAACTGAACCTGGAAGAAATAGAAATTATGAACAATCCAATCACAAACACAGAAATTGTATCTGTGTTCAAAAATCTACCCAAAAATAAAAGCCCAGAGCCAGTTGGTTTCGCAGGTGAATTCTTTCAGCATTTAAAGAGATAATGCCTTTCCTTATAATACTGTTTCAAAAAATTGCACAAGAAGGAATACTTCTGAACACATTCTACAAGGCCACCATCACCCTGATACTAAAGCCAGGCAAACACCTCAAAAAAGAAAATTATAGGCCAATATCACTGAATAATATAGACACAAACATCCTCAACAAATTCTAGCAGAAATAATTCACCACTAAATCAAATCTCTCACACACCATGATAAAGTCAGGTTCATCCCAGGCATGGAAGTATTCTTCAATATCTGTAAATCAATCAATGTGTTAAACCATGTCAATAAACTGAAGACAATAATCATATGATAATCTCAATAGATGCAGAAAAAGCCTTTGACAAAATCTAACATTCATTTATGATAAAAACTCTTTTAAAAATGGGCATAGAAGAAACCTACCTCAAAATAGTGAAAGTGATATATGATAAGCTCACAGCAAACATTATTCTCAATACTGCAAAACTGAAAGCATTCCGTCTGAGATCAGGAACAAGACAGGGGTGTTCACTTTCACCACTATTATTCAACATAGTTTTGGAAGTTCTAGCTACAGCAATTAGAGAGGAAAATGAAATGAAAGGAATTAAGATTTGAAAAGAAGAAATATAACTCTCACTGTCTTCAGACAACATGCTACTATACATGGAAACCATAAAGACACTATTAGAAAATTACTAGAGTCAATCAGCCAATTTAGTAAAGTTGCAGGATATAAAATCAATACACAGAATTCACTTTCGTTCCTATATACAAATAATGAAAAATCAGAAAGAGAAATCGAGGAAGCAATCCCATTCACCAAAAAGAAACAAAGTACCTACTCAAAAAATGGGAAAAAGACTGAAACAGACATCTCTTCAAAGAAGGCATACAGATTGCCAAAAAGCACATGAAATGATACTCAACGTCGCTCATTGTTAGAGGAATGCAAATAAAAATTACAATGAGATTGCAGCTCACTCCAAGCATCATCAAAAAAATCCACAGACAATAAATGCTAGAGAGTGTGTGGAGAAAAGGAACAGGCTTGCACTATTGGTGGGAATATAAATTGATACAGCCACTTTGGAAGGCACTAGGGAGATTCCTTAAAAAACTAGGTCTTCCCTGTTGGCCCAGTGGGTGAAGAGTCCTCCTTGTAGTGCAAGGGGTGCCAGTTTGATCCCTGGCCTGGGAGGATCCCATGTGCCTGCAGAGCAGCTGGACAGATATGTCCAATTGTGAGCTGGTGCTCTGGAGCGCATGCATCCAGAGCCAGTGCTCTGTGGCAGGAGAGGTCATTACAATCGGAAGCCCTCACGGTTCAAGGAGTAAAGATGGATGAAAATAAATAAATCAAAAGCCAATAAAAGCAGCCAAAATTTTTTAAAAAATGGAAAAAAGAAAAGGAAGGAATCTTGGAAATCATCTACTCCTATTAAAAAAAAAAAAAAAAAAACTAGAAGTACCATATGACCTAACAATCCCATTTCAGGCATATATCCTGAGGAAATCAAAATGGAAAGAGACACCTGAATTCCATTGTTCATTGCAGCACTTTTTACAATAGCTAGAACATGAAAACAACCTAGATTTCCATCAACTGATGAATGGATAAAGAAGCTGTGGTACATATATGCAATGGAATACTTCTCAATTATAAAAAGAAATGCATTTGCATCAGTTCTAATGAGGTGGATGAATCTAGAACCTACTATACAAAGTGAACCTGTCAAAAATAGAAGGACAAACACAGTATACTAACACATATATATAGAATCTAGAAAAATGGTACTGTTAAATACCCATGCAGAGCTGCAGTGGGGAAACAGATATAGAGAACAGATTTGTGAACATGGGAGAGAGTGAGGAGTGGATGGGAAGTATCAAAATAGTAACATGGAAACTTACACTACCAAATGTAAAAGAGACAACTATTGTGAATATGCTATAAGAATAAGGGAACTTATATGGGGGCTGCTCAACAACCTGGAGGCATGGAATAGGGAGAGATTGGGAGAGGGGTTCAAGTGGGAGGGATGAAATGTGTACCTATGACTGATTTTGGTTTATGTATAGCTGTAAACAACAAAACTCTGTAAAATAAAATAAAATATAATTATTAAATAAACAGACATAAAAAAGTGAAAAGAAAAGACTGAGGAGAGCTTGAGAGAAATCTGCACTCTGAGAGACGGAGTGAGGCAAGAAACAGAAACTCCTGGCCCAGGGGAAACCCCCTCACAAGGGAGGTTAAGAGGAGAGGTAGAATCTTGGAGAGCCAGAAGAAAAAACTGAAACTCTTAGCCCATAAACACCCCCACAGACTGAGAATGAACCCCTTGAGCTCTGCCCCAAACCCCTGCTCCCACAGAGGCTTGAGATAAGTGCCTGAGAAAAGTAGACCAGGTGCAGAAAAATGGCTCTGGCAGAGAAAAGTGACTCTGGTGAAGAGCGCTGTCAATAAAGCACAACAACTCCACAAAGGCCCAGTAGTGGCGACTCAGAGTGTACTCAGAGTGTTAGGAACAGACTAGAGGATGTCTCGCAGCCCAGCACCCTGCTGGTGAGGGCCTTCTGACTAACCCCAGTTAAAGCAGGAAAGGCCTGAGTCTTCTTAAAAGAGGTCGCCTGTAGCCAGTTTGAAGTACCGCTGAGAGGGAGTGGGGAAACAGACTCTGGGAAGGGGGGCACTATTAGAACTCTGAGAGCACTAGAACCCTGGAAGGGAGAGCAGTGACCCCTTATGAGACTGAGTCCTGCACATTTGGCACTCAATCTTCACAGAGACACTGTATTGCCAGCTATCCTGGCCACTAGGCCTGATCAACTGGTCCTGTAAGCACTGCACTTACTAACTTCAAAATCTGGTTTTCCCGGGAACCTGAGATCTAAGCAGCATTCCCACCTCCACACCTGGCTGCCACTAGGACATCCAAAGATTCAAGGGCAGCTTCAGAAGCAAACTCTGGCAGAGGAGCCACTAACAGAAGAGAAGATAAATTCATAACTGAAAACCAGGGACAGGTTTCCCCTCCCCCCAAGTTTTTCTGTCTCTTCACTTTAACTGTTAAATTGTTTCATATCTACCATTATTCTCCTTACAACTATTCTTTTGTTTGCTTTCTCTACTGTTTTTTTTCCTCTCTACTAAAATTCAATGTGTACGAATCTTTGTTATCTACCTCTACATAGATTTGCAATACTATTCCATCTTTATTCATTACCTATCCATTCCCATCTTTCCCTTCCTCATCATACTTGATGGTTACTAGCTGCTTTTATTGCTTTATCCCCAGCTGGGACCTTGCTCTAGTTTTGTTTTCCAGACTGTGTTTTAGTTAGCTTGGATCTAAACTGTAGGATATCAACTTTGGTTTCATTGTTTGCCAGAACAATCTCCTGTACTTTATCTTTTTAGCTTGTTCAGTTTTTGTTATGGATGTATATGTATGTGTCTTTTTCCATTATGTTAGATGATATTGGCATGATTTTATAATTGCCACTTTTTGAAGATGTGCATTTTGTCCCTCATATGTTTATACTAGTTTTAATACCAATGAAAACCATAGGAAAGCAGCTGTGGAATCTCCATTGTTCTGGCACAGATCAAAAAACCTGGAACTTTGGAGAGGGAGCATCAGTTCCAAGACCCTCCACTGTCAGCGAATGCCTAACACTAGGAAATATTAAACAGCAAGAACCCTAACAAAGACAAGCACCTGTGTACAAGACCTGACATCACCCAACACCCTCTAATAGAAGGTCCCTCCAAACAACAAAAAAGTCAAAAATGCAAATCCAATCATCAGCAGACAGGAACACCAAATAAAGCAGGCATGCCCATCAGAGGGGAAAAAAAATAATTGAATAAATAAAAACTTGCCTTCTCACATACTTTACATGAAGCCTAAACAAACTTTTGGGCCTTCCTACAAGGACAGAAACCAAAAGGAAGGAAACACTCAACTGTGAAGCCTAAGTAAAGGAAACCTCAACACAATAAATTAATAATAATAATGAAAAGGCAGAGAAACACTGTACAAATGAAGGAGTAAACTGGAAACACAAATTCAAATGAGCAAAGAAGAAAATATAGACAAATAGAAAGAAAAAATAGACAAATATCTGAAAGAGATTCAGAAGAAATATACAAATGATGATCCAAAACATTGAAAATAGAATAATAGAGAAAATGGAAAAATCAATTACCACACTGAAGAAGAACATGCAAGAAATCAAAAGTAAACAAATAGAGAGAAACACCTCAATTGTTGAACTTAAAAATACTATAGAATCAGTAGTAGAGTATCTGAGACAGAAGAATGGATAAGTGAGCTGGAAAATATAATGGTGGAAATAGCTGCTGAAATATAGAAGAAAGTACAAAGAATGAAAAGAACTGAGGGAAGTTTCAGAGACTTTGGGGATAATATCAAATGTACCAACATTTAAATTATAGGGGTCCCTGAAGAAGAGGAGAGAAAAAAAAAAAAAAAAGATCTGAGAAAACTGCTGAAGAGATTACAGCTGAAAACTCGTCCAACATAGGAAAGGAAATAGTCGATCAAGTCCAAGAAGCAAGAATCCCACACAGAATGAATCCTGCCTCTGAGAAACACACCAAGACACATACTAGTCAAATTAAAACAGATTGAACACAAAGAAAAAATATGAAAAGCAGCAAGGGAAAAACAGCAAGCGACATACAAGGAAAACCCCATTCGTTTAACTGCTGATCTTTCCTCAGAAGCTCTGCAAGCCAGAAGGGAATGACAAGGCATATTTAAAGTGCTGAAAGAGAAAAATCTGCAGCCCAGCTTGGATCTCAATCAAAATTGATGGAGAAATCAAAAGCTTTACAGACAAGCAAAAGATAAAAGAATTTATTACCACGAAACCAGCCTTACAACAAGTGTTAAAGGGACTTATATAGTGAGCAAATACAATAGAAGAAAAAGATCTTAAAAACCTCAAACAGTTAAGAAGATGACAATAGGGACATTTGTAACAATAATTACTTTAATGTAGTGGCACAATTAATAGTAGATGTTTATTAGCACAGTATCAGTTGTGTGGTGATTAAGAATTAGAAACTGGGGAATGAGGAAAAACAGGTGCTTGTAATCAGTACTATAGACACTAAACACTCTAAGTCCAGTAGACTGGTTGTATAATTGGATAACTACCCTTGATTTTCCCATTCTCTCCCTTTATGAAAAATTTCATAGCAGATATCAGAAATTTTCCTTTTGTATGAACTTAAGTCATTAGGCTGAATTTTAAGAATATCTGCTGTGTCATCCCTCTATATTATTATGAATTTGAGTTTAAGGAGATAGTAAGAGTCCATACCTGGTAAAGGATGAAAGAAAGGTTAAAGAGATTTCAGCATGATTGAAATCACTCTAGGTTCTGAGGGAAGACAGAGAAACAATGTGAGAAAAAAATAGAGAAGAATATTGGAACTGAATCCAAAAGAAAGATAAGAAAGTTTTCTGGAGTGATCTATAAAAGCAAATTTGGGGCAAGTAAAAGAGATATTGAAAGGTATCTTATGCTTGTTCTTTTTCATTTATTATTTTCCTATTACTTGATCTTAACTTTGTTGAAAAAGGATTTAGGGCAGTTTAAAAACAGAAGTTGTCCATATGGTGAAATACAAAAAGCAGAAATAAAATAGCAAAATGCCTCTCCTCCACAGTCAAACGTACTCCTCTTTCGGTCCTCTCATCACTTACAAAGGCTTCAGCACAGAATAAGTAGCATGTGAATATTATGCCATCTACAACACTGTTTCTAAGGCTTCTTCTTGCTTATGTTATGCAACATGTAGGACATATCTTTGTAAAAAAAAATTAAAAAGCCAAAAAGAAATGCCAAAGGAAACAAGCCAAAACCAGCCAAAATTATCATCCATGATTTGTCAAATGTATATTTCCTATAATAATTTACACAACGCTATGATATTTCTTAGCATAATGGAGAAAAGACATTTAGTAACCTGTAAAATAACCCCATTATCCTGGAAAGCACGAATGAATACAATTATAGTAGAAATGATCTTAAAAACCTCAAACAGTTAAGAAGATGACAATAGGGACATTTGTAACAATAATTACTTTAATGTAGTGGCACAATTAATAGTAGATGTTTATTAGCACAGTATCAGTTGTGTGGTGATTAAGAATTAGAAACTGGGGAATGAGGAAAAACAGGTGCTTGTAATCAGTACTATAGACACTAAACACTCTAAGTCCAGTAGACTGGTTGTATAATTGGATAACTACCCTTGATTTTCCCATTCTCTCCCTTTATGAAAAATTTCATAGCAGATATCAGAAATTTTCCTTTTGTATGAACTTAAGTCATTAGGCTGAATTTTAAGAATATCTGCTGTGTCATCCCTCTATATTATTATGAATTTGAGTTTAAGGAGATAGTAAGAGTCCATACCTGGTAAAGGATGAAAGAAAGGTTAAAGAGATTTCAGCATGATTGAAATCACTCTAGGTTCTGAGGGAAGACAGAGAAACAATGTGAGAAAAAAATAGAGAAGAATATTGGAACTGAATCCAAAAGAAAGATAAGAAAGTTTTCTGGAGTGATCTATAAAAGCAAATTTGGGGCAAGTAAAAGAGATATTGAAAGGTATCTTATGCTTGTTCTTTTTCATTTATTATTTTCCTATTACTTGATCTTAACTTTGTTGAAAAAGGATTTAGGGCAGTTTAAAAACAGAAGTTGTCCATATGGTGAAATACAAAAAGCAGAAATAAAATAGCAAAATGCCTCTCCTCCACAGTCAAACGTACTCCTCTTTCGATCCTCTCATCACTTACAAAGGCTTCAGCACAGAATAAGTAGCATGTGAATATTATGCCATCCACAACACTGTTTCTAAGGCTTCTTCTTGCTTATGTTATGCAACATGTAGGACATATCTTTGTAAAAAAAAAATTAAAAAGCCAAAAAGAAATGCCAAAGGAAACAAGCCAAAACCAGCCAAAATTATCATCCATGATTTGTCAAATGTATATTTCCTATAATAATTTACACAACGCTATGATATTTCTTAGCATAATGGAGAAAAGACATTTAGTAACCTGTAAAATAACCCCATTATCCTGGAAAGCACGAATGTAGGTAAAACATTAAGCATTAAACATTAAAGTGAATCAAGATTAAGCAAAATAAGGTCAGTGTCAGCTATTGGTTAGGTTAGACATGACATCAAAGTTGCTGACCATCATAACACTTTTCAAATATATTGAGAGCGTTCATTGGAATTTTAAAAATGTGAGTTTTATGTTTCCTCATCTTTCCCTTGGTAATAACTTCACCTTGCTATCAGTGGTGTTAAAGATGGTCTTAAATACTTCCTAAGTACTAATTACTGGGCAATATACACAGGTAAAAATATTTTATTTTGAAAAGATTTATGGAAGATTATAATAATATAACATAATTATATAATAATTTAATATAATAATATAATAATGACCATTATTTATATATAAATATTAAATTGATGTCTCTTTTTCAATCAAGGAAATCTGAAAAGAAATTTCAAGATTTTATACTATTGAAAACATTGTTTTAGATTTTTCTAAATATTTACTATATTAAATCAAAACCATTGTTTTTCAGCCTTCTCCATATTTCTCAAGATAATAAAATTTCATTCAATTCAAGTACCATTCCTACAAGAGAATTTTTCATCTGACCACTCTGTGAACTGTTCATTAAAATATGGTACCTGATCCCACGGACAGAGGACAATGGATCCTCTGTCCATGGGATTCTCTAGGGAAGAATACTGAATTGGATTGCAGCTTCCTTCTCCAGAGGATCTTCCCAACTCCGAGACTGAACGCACGTCTCCTGCACTGCAGACAAATTCTTTACCACTGAGCCTCCAGGGAAACTTTAATAAAAAATGAATCGCATGATTAGTTTTTAGACCTCTAAAGTTATTTGATACCTATTGTCAATGACTTTGTTTGATTAATTCATCTTATTTCATATTTATAGTTTACCTACCAATTGTTACATAAAAAATTGATATACAAAGTATAACATTGGAACTTATAACAAAAGAAATGCCAAAGGAAACAAGCCAAAACCAGCCAAAATTATCATCCATGATTTGTCAAATGTATATTTCCTATAATAATTTACACAACGCTATGATATTTCTTAGCATAATGGAGAAAAGACATTTAGTAACCTGTAAAATAACCCCATTATCCTGGAAAGCACGAATGTAGGTAAAACATTAAGCATTAAACATTAAAGTGAATCAAGATTAAGCAAAATAAGGTCAGTGTCAGCTATTGGTTAGGTTAGACATGACATCAAAGTTGCTGACCATCATAACACTTTTCAAATATATTGAGAGCGTTCATTGGAATTTTAAAAATGTGAGTTTTATGTTTCCTCATCTTTCCCTTGGTAATAACTTCACCTTGCTATCAGTGGTGTTAAAGATGGTCTTAAATACTTCCTAAGTACTAATTACTGGGCAATATACACAGGTAAAAATATTTTATTTTGAAAAGATTTATGGAAGATTATAATAATATAACATAATTATATAATAATTTAATATAATAATATAATAATGACCATTATTTATATATAAATATTAAATTGATGTCTCTTTTTCAATCAAGGAAATCTGAAAAGAAATTTCAAGATTTTATACTATTGAAAACATTGTTTTAGATTTTTCTAAATATTTACTATATTAAATCAAAACCATTGTTTTTCAGCCTTCTCCATATTTCTCAAGATAATAAAATTTCATTCAATTCAAGTACCATTCCTACAAGAGAATTTTTCATCTGACCACTCTGTGAACTGTTCATTAAAATATGGTACCTGATCCCACGGACAGAGGACAATGGATCCTCTGTCCATGGGATTCTCTAGGGAAGAATACTGAATTGGATTGCAGCTTCCTTCTCCAGAGGATCTTCCCAACTCCGAGACTGAACGCACGTCTCCTGCACTGCAGACAAATTCTTTACCACTGAGCCTCCAGGGAAACTTTAATAAAAAATGAATCGCATGATTAGTTTTTAGACCTCTAAAGTTATTTGATACCTATTGTCAATGACTTTGTTTGATTAATTCATCTTATTTCATATTTATAGTTTACCTACCAATTGTTACTATGCTAAACACAAAAGTTGTGGATATACAAAGATATAACAGTAACTGGAGGAGAACTTATATGTACAGAGGAAGAAAAGATATGTAAATTTGTAGGCATTGCAGTGTGAAAATTACTATAAAAAGGATTATAAATATAATATATGTTAAAAAAAAAGAATTATGCACAGAATATTCTCTAACTTCTTTTCTTGCATAGTGAGATATGAATCAAAAGAGAGTTGAATTTTGCTCAAAGCGAAAATCCTTAGTATAAATGAGCTCACTGATAATATATTCTGTGCTATCCAATACAGTGGCTCTTAGGCAAATGTAGCTATTTGAATTAATCAATTAAATAAAATTTAAAATTCAGTTTCTTGCATATGTCCGTAAGTCATATGTTAAAGCACTCAATAGTGTCATATTTATTAACACAAAAATATTACCAAAGTTTGTGTTTGATAATTATTTTCTAAATTTTTTTCCACAAAAGGCAATGATTTTTAGGTAAGTAGTTGTGTTCCAATTTAAAATTGTAAAAACATCAAGCTATGCATCAAAGTCAAGTTTCTAGTTGTCAAGAAGAATATTGTGTACTATTTCATAATGAAGTCATAGCAAGAACATATATTTTTAGTTGTATCTTCTTCATTATTGCATTATTAATACTTATCAAATTAACTGCAGAAATCTGAAAAATAAAGTTTTATTGAATGCTAAATGAATAAATTATACTCATAAATAAATGAACAGTAACGTTTTACTGAACACTAAATGGGTGGATAGATTCATTGAAAGAATAAATAAATGAACACATTATTTTTCTTTGAGTCAGTCAAATAACAGAATAGGTAGTCAACAGCTGGTAAAGAGATCACTTATACCACCTATACTCTTTATTTTTTCCACCCAACATTTCCAAGGAAGGAACAGACTATTAGAATATAAAATGTCAAGAAACCTTAAAGACAGTTTGAATGAACCTTAAAAAACTTGCGATTCAACTTTTCTTTCTCCTGCCACTGTTCTTTCTTTCTTTCTTTTCTTTCTTCCTATCTTTTTCTTTCTTCTTTCTTTCTTTTTTCTCTTTCTCTCTTTCTTTCTCTCTTTTTCCTTCTCCTGTACTCTCTTTCTCTCCTTTCTCACTCCTCTTTCTTTCTTTAGGAGTGGACAAAAATACAGGCAGGTTCACATGGTTCATCAATAACACAAGCTTCATATTAGAGGAAATAAAGTATCCATTTTGTTGCTTGTAATTTGACATTTAAAAATACTATTCAAAAGTTATTAGAGACTGAAGTTCTTGGATCTTAAGATATCACTATATCATTATAGTGATTGCAATTTAAGGAATAATTGAGTGAATCAATAAAATAATTTACTCCAAAGTAAGAATCCATGAGACATTGAAAGTTATGTTTCACTCAAATTCATGGAGAAATCCAGGGTCATATTAGGGCAGTTACTTAGGTGAAACGTTTAGATGAGCAGTTCATAATGACAGCATAAGATTAGATAAAAGTACTGGAGTATACAATACTATCTTATATCTTTAAATTTGGTTCTGTGCATTATTTTTTTTTAAATTCTGATCTCTAACATTTATGTGTTCCTTTAATTCTGAATGATGTGAAAATAAAGATGCCTATTAGCCAACTAAGTTTATGATAGAAGCTAATCATATTTTCCTAACTGAGGTTCATACTTTAGTTGATGATAATGATGCATAATTTTAAGCACTGTATCTAAGAGGAGTAAAGTTGGGCCTATGGTCTTAAACTCATGAAATGAGCATAATAATTTTGAAGGGGGAAAATTATTCTTATCTTCTGCAAGTACCTGAGTTAGACTCAGAATATTGAGAAAAATGTTGGTATCATGACAGAGTAAGCCAACTGAAAGTAAGAAATATGTTATTTTTTACTCATGCAAATGTCACTTGGAATACAGGTGTATACTTAGAAGGTGGGTTCAGTTATCATGTATGTGCGTGTATGCTCAGTCACTCAGTCATATCTGAATCTTTGTGATCTCATGAATTGTAGCCTTCCAGGCTCCTTTGTTCATGTGATTATCCAAGAAAGAATACTGGAGGACTTCCCTGGTGGTCCAGTGGGTAAGGACACCACCTTGCAGTGCAAGGGGCGCCAGTTCGATCCCTGGCCTGGGACGATCCCACGTGCTGTGGAGCGGCTGGACCCATGTGTCCAATTACCGAGTCAGAGCTCTGGAGCGCATGCGCCCAGAGCCGGTGCTCTGCGACAACAGATGCCACCGCGATGGGAGACCCACACGAGCCAAAGAACAAAGATGGATGAAACTAGACAAATGAAAGACCAGTGGAAGTGGCCCACCCACCCCCCTCCTTCTGCACCCACGCCAAAATAAATAAATAAATGTTTTAAAAAAAAATACTGGAGTGTGAAGTTGTTTGTTTTTCCTGAGGATCTTCAAGACAGACATCAAACCAATGTCCCCTGTGGCATCTGAAATGGCAGGCAAATTCTTTACTACCTGAGCCACCTAGGAAGCACTGACTTACTAATACAGAATGCAGTTAAAAGGACTAGCTATTCATCCTGAAGTATTGCAGAGAAATTAGAGATTCTAGAATGTGACTTGAATCAATTGGTTAGAAGCAGACCAGTTTAATTCTTGGGTGATGACAGGAAAACATTTTCTGCAGCAAGCTAATAAGTAGATTTAAGTGTTCACAATGCTTGTGAGAAGAAACAGTTCTTGTAGCATAATGAATTTAAGCCTTTGAAGGCAGAAATTTGCCCAGAATAATCTTTAAATAACCAAGTATTGTCTGCTTACACTAGAGAGATCTCAAAAAAGGTAAAACTTGATGTAAGATTTTCCTAACTGAGGTTCATACTTTAGTTGATGATAATGATGCATAATGTTAAGCACTGTATCTAAGAGGAGTAAAGTTGGGCCTATGGTCTTAAACTCATGAAATGAGCATAATAATTTTGAAGGGGGAAAATTATTCTTATCTTCTGCAAGTACCTGAGTTAGACTCAGAATATTGAGAAAAATGTTGGTATCATGACAGAGTAAGCCAACTGAAAGTAAGAAATATGTTATTTTTTACTCATGCAAATGTCACTTGGAATACAGGTGTATACTTAGAAGGTGGGTTCAGTTATCATGTATGTGCGTGTATGCTCAGTCACTCAGTCATATCTGAATCTTTGTGATCTCATGAATTGTAGCCTTCCAGGCTCCTTTGTTCATGTGATTATCCAAGAAAGAATACTGGAGGATTTCCCCTGATGGTCCAGTGGATAAGGACACCGCCTTGCAGTGCAAGGGGCGCCGGTTCGATCCCTGGCCTGGGAAGATCCCACGTGCCGCGGAGCGGCTGGACCGATGTGTCCAATTACCGAGTCAGAGCTCTGGAGCGCATGCGCCCAGAGCCGGTGCTCTGCGACAACAGATGCCACCGCGATGGGAGACCCACACGAGCCAAAGAACAAAGATGGATGAAACTAGACAAATGAAAGACCAGTGGAAGTGGCCCACCCACCCCCCTCCTTCTGCACCCACGCCAAAATAAATAAATAAATGTTTTAAAAAAAAATACTGGAGTGTGAAGTTGTTTGTTTTTCCTGAGGATCTTCAAGACAGACATCAAACCAATGTCCCCTGTGGCATCTGAAATGGCAGGCAAATTCTTTACTACCTGAGCCACCTAGGAAGCACTGACTTACTAATACAGAATGCAGTTAAAAGGACTAGCTATTCATCCTGAAGTATTGCAGAGAAATTAGAGATTCTAGAATGTGACTTGAATCAATTGGTTAGAAGCAGACCAGTTTAATTCTTGGGTGATGACAGGAAAACATTTTCTGCAGCAAGCTAATAAGTAGATTTAAGTGTTCACAATGCTTGTGAGAAGAAACAGTTCTTGTAGCATAATGAATTTAAGCCTTTGAAGGCAGAAATTTGCCCAGAATAATCTTTAAATAACCAAGTATTGTCTGCTTACACTAGAGAGATCTCATGGTAAAAATAATAGGAGGTGGCTCAAATTTGGGATATCTGACTTGTTATGTAAGAGTGGGAATCCTAGAAGTATAAATAGGTCTAATGAAAAGCATCAGTTTTTATATTTACTTAATTTTTAATTGGAAGATAATTGATTTACATTGCACTCCCAGGTGCTCAGTTGTAAAGAATCCACCTGTCAATGGAGGAGACACAGCAGATATGGGTTCAGTCCTTGTGTTGGGAAGATCCCCTGGTGGAGTAAATGGCAACCCATTCTAGCATCTTTGCTAAGAAAAATCACGTGGACAGAGGAGCTTGGCAGACTACAGTTCATGGAGTCACAAATAGTTTCACACGACTGAGTAAGAAGGCATGTTGGTTTCTACTATAAAATAACACAAATCAGTCATAACTACATGTATGTGAATATATATATGAATATATATAATCTTCCTATTTAGCCTCTATCCCACCCCTCTAAATCATCACAGAGTGCCAGGCAGGGCTGTCTGTGTTATATATCAGTTTCTAACTAGCTAGCTGTTTCACACATGGTAGTGTATATATGCTTTCTCAATTCATCACACCCACTCTCTGCCCTGATGTGTCCACAAGTCTGTTCTCTATGTCTGTGTTTCACCTTTTCCTTGTAAATAGATCCACAGCACCATTCTGGCTTCCACAGTGTCTCAGAGAGTAAAAAAAAAATCTGCCTGCAAATCAGAAAACCAGGTTTGATGCCTAGGTGGGAAAGATTCCCTGGAAAAGGGGAGAGCTACACACTCCAATATTCTTGCCTGGAGAATTCTATAGCCGGCGGAGCGTGGTGGGTTACAGTCCATGAGGACACAAGGAGTTGGACATGGCTAAGCGACTTTAGCTTTCAGTACTTTTTAATCTATATTGGGCGAGGAAATGGATGCATGAATGCCTAGGAACAGTCTCTTTGCCAGAGACTGGTTTGAACAAACAGAGGAGAAAAGTGACACAGTGCCTACTGGTATTTAAATGAGATAAATGGAGGATCTGACCAAAGTGGCAAACTGAGCTGTGCCATAGCAAACCACAGAAAGAACATACATATTCCAGTATGTATTTCTTGATATTATGATTGGAAGAGATGAATAAGCATACTTGGTAAGGAGGCCAGCGATTTCCAAGCAGGAGGAGGAGGAGGAACAAACATTTTTAGCCAAAATGCCTTCACCTTGATTGCCACACCTATGACAATAATCTATTTCTTTTAAGACTTTCTTTAATCCCAGAGCTAATGTTTGTAACAACAAAGCATCTTGATGGAGGACATGTTTCTCCTTCTTAACTTGTACCTATGCCGTCTAAAGGTGCATGTTTTGGGTGTGGGTCTGGTAAGACTTTATCACCTTAAAATATTATTTTGAACTATTGTTAATAACCAACTGAAAAGTACAAAAATGCCTTGCCTGAACTGACTTCTGGGGGTATTCTTCTATCCCCACTTCCAGTGTCTATGTTGGAAGTTTTCTTGATCCTTTTTTTCTTTAATAAACTTACTGCACAAAGCTCTGAGTGACCAAAGTCAAGTCTTTCTGATCCCAGTGTGAATTTTCTCCTTTGGAGATCAAGAATCCGACACTGTTCATGGTAAAATATTTACAGTCATCTATCATTATTCAATTTTTGAACATCCAAAATCAATTTTATTGAAGTGCATTTTTTTGTACTGACACTCATTTTATCATTGATGAACCTACTCTGGCACAGTATTATCATTCAAAGCTCTAGCTTACTTTTGGGGTGTACCTTGGTGTTGTGCATTCTCTGGGTTTGAACAAGCATCTAATAACACATATCCATCATTGTAATATCACACTGAACAGTTTCACTATCCTAAAATTCCTCTGTGTTCCACATATTCATCCGTTCTTCTGCTGAGCTCCTGGCTACCTCTAAAGTTTCTACTGTCTCATAGTATGCCCTTTTCTAGAATGTCATATAATTAGGAGCATACAGTATTTACCTTTTTCAGCATGATTTCTGTCAATTACTAGTATGCACTTAGCTTTACTCCTTGTCTTTTCCTGTCTTAATAGTTCATTTCTTTTCAGTTCAGAATTGTCTGAATGCATCACAGAAAAACTGTATTAATTGGATGCAGAGTTTCTGAGAATATCAAGGGGAGATAAGAAGGCTTTAATAAATGAACAATGCAAAAAAACAGGAAAGGAATAGAATGGGAAGTCTGGAAATCTCTTCGATAAAGTTAGAGACACCAAAGGATCTTTTCATGCAAAGTTGGGCCAATGAAGGACAGAAATGGCAAGGACCTAACAGAAGCAGAAAAGATTAGGAAGAGGTAGCAACAATACATAGAAGAACTATGCGCACACACACATATGCACACACACACACACACACACACACACACACACGTCTTAATGACCTAGATAACCACAATGGTGTCGTCACTCACCTATAGCCAGACACCCTGGCGAATGAAGTAAAGTGGGCTTTTAGAGACATTACTGCAGAGCTAATCTAGTGGAAGTGATGGAATTCCAACTGAGCTATTTAAAGTTCTAAAAGATGATGTATTAAAATGCTGCACTCAACAGCAAATTTGAAAAACTCAGCTATGGCCACAGAACTGAAAATTTCAGCTTTTACTCCAATTCCAAAGAAAGGCAATGTTAGAGCATGTTCAAACTATCATACAAATTGCACTCATTTCACATACTAGAAAAGTAGTGCTCATAATCCTTAGTCTAAACTTCTGCAGTGTATGAACTGCCAAATGTACAAGTTGGGTTTAAAAAAGGAAGAGGAACCAGAGATCAAATTGCCAGCATACATTGGATCATAGAGATACAAAGAAATTCCAGAAAAAAAAATAAAAACATCCATTTTTGCTTCACTGACTCCACTAAAGCCTTTGATTGTGTGGATCACAACAAACTGTAGAAAACACTTAGAGACATGGGACTATCAGACCATCTTACAAACCTGAGAAACCTGTACACAGTTTAAGAAGCAACAGTTAGAACTGGAAATGGAACAATGGACTGATTAAAAATTCATAAGGGAGTATGGCAAGGATGTATATTGCCACTCTACTTATTTAACTTATATGCAACTTGCTTAGTGCTCAGTCATGTCTAACTCTTTGTGACTAAATGGACTATAGCCTGCCAGCCTCCTCTGTCTGTGGGATTTCCCAGGCAAGAATACTGGAGTGGGTTGCCATTTTCTCTCCAGGGCATCTTCCTGACCAAAGGATTAAACCCAAGTGAGGAAAAAATAACAGTATGGTGCCAGTCAGTCTCTCTCTCCCCACCCTTGCATGCTCTCTTGCCCCATGTCCTGTAAACAATGACTCTGCACAATTATGTAACCACTAAGATCATTTAGAGTGGTGCACACGCATGTCAAGTGGTACTAACTTGGTCACAGGTTACATTGTGTGCTGCATGCCTATATGAGCTTCACCATGAAAGTCCTGGCCACTGCTGCACTGGGGTTACATTGAAGGGGCATCATGGTTATGTTATATAAGGTTTTGTTATGGCTAAGGTATAGCTGCATTATGGTTATGTTATGACTACTGGTACAGCTGCTGCATCAGCCAAGAAAGAGTCTGTATTAGGGCTGCTGTGTCAATCAGGAGAGAATAAATGTGTCTGAAGTTCGTACAGTTTCTCTAGTCTTCTTCCAACCTTTTCTTGCACCTTGCCTACCATGGGCTCAATGAACAGTTGAGAAAAGCAAGACAATCGAAGTCACAAACAGCTTTAGCAATGCGTGGTATCTCTTGGGTCTTCTGCATTGGCAGGCAGATACTTTACCGCTGAGGCACCAGGGTGAAATGTCAGGCTGGATGAACCACACAGTGGAGTCAAGATTGCCGGGAGAAATATCAATAACCTCAGGTATGCAGATAACCATATCCTTATGACAGAAAACACAGAGGAACTAAAGAGCTTCGTAATGAAGGTGAAAGAGGAGAGTGAAACAACTGCCTTAAATCTCAACATTCAAAAAACAAACATCAAGGCATCCAGGCCCGTCATTTCATGGCAAATAGAAGGGGGGAAAGTGGAAACAGTGACAAATTATACTTTCTTGGATTCCAAAATCACCACAGCCTTGAGTTTAAAAGACACTTGCTCATTGGAGGAAAACTTATGTCAAATTTAGGCAGCGTATTAAAAAACAGAGATATCACTTTGCTGACAGAGGTCCATATAAGTCAAAGGTATGATTTCTCAAGTAGTCATGTACTGATGTAAGAACTGGACTGTAAAGAAAGCTGAATTCTGAGAACTGATGTTTTCATACTGTGGTGCTGAAAAAGACTCTTGAAATCCCTTGGACTGCGAGAAGATCAAACCAGTCAATCCTGAAGGAAATCAACCCTGAATATTCATTGAAAGGACTGATGCTAAAGCTGAAGCTCCAGTTCTGTGACCACCTGATGTGAAAAGCTGACTCATTGGAAAAGACCTTGATACTGGAAAAAATAAAAGGCAGAAGAAGAGGGGATGATATAGGGCAAAATGGTTAGATGGCATCACTGACTCTCTCAATGGACACAAATTTAGGCAAACACTGGGAGATAACGGAGGACTTGTAAACCTGGAATACTCAAGTCCATGGGGTCACTAAGTTGCACATGGTTATTGACTGGATAACAACGACAACCACAGTTTAATCTTCTCTTTCCCTACTTAAGGACATTTTGTTTTTTTCTGAGTTTTGGCTAATGTGAACACAGGTGTTATAAATATCTGTGTGAAGATTTTTGTGTGATTTGGGTAAAAACACCAAGGAACATGATTGTCGGATTGTATACTAAGATTAAGGAACTTCCAAATGGTCATCCAAAGTAGCTACACCATTTTGCATTCCTAGCAATGAATGAGAGTTTCTATCACTCAACATTCTAATCATCATTTGATGTCACTGATCTGAATTTTAGCCATTCTGATAGATATGTAATAGTACCTCATCATTTTAAATTGCATTATGATTCCATTTTCAGTGTACTTTTGCTTAAGGGTATAGTCAAAAGTTAGAAATAGAGTGACGATTTTTATTTTGCAATATATCCTCTAGGATGCTTTGTATTGTTAATTAAAAAATGATATCATGAAATATAGATAGGTTCTCTAGTTTCCAAATGAGAATTATTCTACAACCATGAAGAAAATACACTGATGATAGTAAATTTTTTGAGCTTGTTTCCAATAGTCAAATTTGCCAAAAAATGCCAATAAAAGCAAAAGACTATAATTGGTGTATAAATTAAATGTCATTAAATATACAAATTTTAATGAGAAAAGAATTCATTTAATGAGTTTTCATCTCTGAATATAGGACTCTGAATATTTGGATTTTGAAGATAATTATATTTTCAAATGATTTATTTTGCTTATTATTTTTACATTAATTATTTTACTCACTCTACAGAAAGACTTATTAAAGCATGTTCTTGAAATGCTGACTATTTGAGCTTTTGCTATAACTTCTTGTCTGCTCATAAATCTTACACTTTAAGGAACAAAGACTGAAGATAACACCCAGAGATGATTCCTTGATGTTTATTTTGAAAACATAATATTTTGCCATGATTTTGGTCACTAAATAAAAAGTAAAACTGGGCAAAAATTGGAATTCCTTAAGTTATATCTCCAAACAAAAGTCAAAGTATATCAACATAGTATAAAACTGTATGATTACAGTAATTTAATGTTAGTTATCTACCTTGTTCTGCAATAATGGATTATATTGTATCACTTATTATTCTATACAGACTTACAGGAAAAGATAAAGTGAAAAGTTCCCAGCAAGCAGAGGTCTAACCACTAAATCTTTATTCTCCTAGCCATGACCCTTAAATTACACATTTAACATTTCATATTTCAAACTGAATGCCATGGCTCAACCTGTTTTAAAATCTTCTGAAATATTAGGTGATGTGCATTTGAGATTAAAAAACATATTTATTTTATTATTGTACCTGAAATAGCATCATGGAAAATTTTTGAAATTATCTATTTTAATTTTAATTAAAAAATGATATCATGAAATATAGATAGGTTCTCTAGTTTCCAAATGAGAATTATTCTACAACCATGAAGAAAATACACTGATGATAGTAAATTTTTTGAGCTTGTTTCCAATAGTCAAATTTGCCAAAAAATGCCAATAAAAGCAAAAGACTATAATTGGTGTATAAATTAAATGTCATTAAATATACAAATTTTAATGAGAAAAGAATTCATTTAATGAGTTTTCATCTCTGAATATAGGACTCTGAATATTTGGATTTTGAAGATAATTATATTTTCAAATGATTTATTTTGCTTATTATTTTTACATTAATTATTTTACTCACTCTACAGAAAGACTTATTAAAGCATGTTCTTGAAATGCTGACTATTTGAGCTTTTGCTATAACTTCTTGTCTGCTCATAAATCTTACACTTTAAGGAACAAAGACTGAAGATAACACCCAGAGATGATTCCTTGATGTTTATTTTGAAAACATAATATTTTGCCATGATTTTGGTCACTAAATAAAAAGTAAAACTGGGCAAAAATTGGAATTCCTTAAGTTATATCTCCAAACAAAAGTCAAAGTATATCAACATAGTATAAAACTGTATGATTACAGTAATTTAATGTTAGTTATCTACCTTGTTCTGCAATAATGGATTATATTGTATCACTTATTATTCTATACAGACTTACAGGAAAAGATAAAGTGAAAAGTTCCCAGCAAGCAGAGGTCTAACCACTAAATCTTTATTCTCCTAGCCATGACCCTTAAATTACACATTTAACATTTCATATTTCAAACTGAATGCCATGGCTCAACCTGTTTTAAAATCTTCTGAAATATTAGGTGATGTGCATTTGAGATTAAAAAACATATTTATTTTATTATTGTACCTGAAATAGCATCATGGAAAATTTTTGAAATTATCTATTTTAATTTTAATTAAGGAACAGAGCAGAGTTTGCTTGAGTAACCTTGTGAATTTGAAGCTCATTTAATTAGAAAATTTCCCCCAGAGTCAAGATAAGAACACTGAGAATTTTCATTGACCATTTTCTGATTCAGCCATATTAGGAATCCAAAGATATTGCTAAGTCACACAAGTGATACTAAGCCATTTCAATTGAAAACTGAAGTTTTACTTACGTAGATGTGAAATTTCAACTTACCCCTATCTGTGTCATACAAGAAGACAAAACAGTTCCATTCATAGTGATCCAGCAGACTCAGTAGTGCTCCTCGTAAGGAAGGCCTTAGCTGCAGCACAAACTGGCTCTCCCCCTCGGTAGGAAAACTTGGTGTGATTAGGGAGATGTGTAAGGCGCTGCAAAATGAGGTCAAGGTATGTACTGACCTCTTATCATAGAGTCCAAAAATGGCAAATACTCCTCTGGAATACTGGGAACAGACTGAAACAGAAATTAAACAAACAAACAAACAAACCTATTAGCACACCAAAACTGTTAACTCCACATCCGCAATTTATGAAACAAACAAACAAAAGTCTCTGAATCATTGATATATAAGAAAAGAATAAACATGAAATATGAAATCAGTTGTTTATACAATTAGTGGACTCTTGAGGTGGTACTCAAAGTCTTGTAGTGAATGAGATAACAAGAGGTTTACTCAAGAAGTCAAGCTGAATAAAAGAAACATTTGATTAAAATGAAGTAATATATTCACTCCATGGTTATGTGACTAATCCAATGCTAGAGACCTTTAAGTCTGACAAATCCAATTTATTCTTACTTATAAAAAATATGATATTATACTTCAAGATATCTGAGTATTGACTGGGAAAGAATTTAAGTCACCTTAGTGTTATCCTTCCTAAAGTATATGCATGTGTTTTTTCTATTTTGAATTGGGCTGCTTTTGCAACATAGCCTAAAGTGTTACTTTTTCTTTGCAATAGCAGTTTCATTTTTCACCATTGTCTTAAAGTTCTCTCAGTTTATACTTGAAAACAAAAGGATATGCTATCTGGAAAGTCACCATTAGGATATCCTAGAAGCTTAGTGGAATTATGGCCAGTTGTATAGATTCTAGGTGGAAGCAATTCTCAAACCCAACAGAACCAAGTTTTCCTAAAATATTTAAAAGAACTTCAGGCAAACAAGTACACAGCCTCACGTTGACCTTTCTTTTCCATGTTCCCAGGTGTTACAAGGTCAAGAAGGCAAATTAATAAAAAAAAAAAAAAAAAAAAAAAAAACTTTTCTCAAAAGTCTTGGCCAATCATATTCTGATATCTCTTTTGACATGACTGATTTCAAGCTTGTGTGACCTTTTAGTTAAAATTTATAGCATACAAACATGCATTAAGACACTGGACTGGGCAGAGAGAACACTGGGAAGTGCACCAGGAGGACATAAAGCTGCATTCAGCGTGAGAATCCCACCGGGGAGAGTACTGTGAAAGGGGTACCCCAGGAGGTGAGCTGAGAAAACGCTGGCAAAGGGTAGAAAAAGAAACAGGGAAATCCCCCACGGGTTGCAGTCCGGAAACCCTGCTCAAGGCAGATGGGGAAGCTGCTGCCCGCCTTTAGGGCAAACAGGGAGGCTTGAACTTGCCCCGTCAGTTCCAGCAAGTCCGCATAGCCCCAGAGCTGCAAAAAGGAAGTTTGGCATTTAGGACACAAAAACTCAGTCCCGCAGCAGCAGAGCCACGAAACCTGGAGAAGAGAAAGGATTGAAGGCTACCAGGGGCATGCAATAGAACCAGGGAACTCTCTCCAGCATGGGGTCCAGAGGTGTAACCCCCACACGATGGACTGGAAATCGCCCAGCCAGCATCAGGAGGAGAGAGGAAAGGGTCAGCTGCACTGGCTACAGACACTGTGGAGAAACCAGACCCATCAGTTCTGGAAGGATCTGGACTACAAATTTACCTGACCCTCACTGAAACCTAAGACATAAGCAGCCGAATAACCCCCAAGCCCACCACCTACCAATAAACACTAGGGAAATCTGGGACAACATCAAGAGCAAACTGGTGGAAGGTTTGCTACCAAATAAAATAAAAACCAGGGACAGTATTTTTGGCTTTTTAATTTTGTATTATTTTTTAAAATTTTAACTAATTATTTATTTATTTATTTTGCCACTGCTTCCTCCTTCATGCAAAAACTGTAAATTTTTTCATACCTATTGATATCCTCTATAAAAATATTTCCTACCTTCCTGTCTCTACTATTCTCCTCCAGCTGTACTAAACTCTACTTCACACTAATCTTTGTTGCCTAACACCACAAAACACTTGCAACGTGAATTTATTCCTTCTTATTACCCAAACAATCACTTCCTTCTCACCCCCAACACATGTCTTAGTTAAAAACAGTTTTCATTGTAATATTCCCAGCCGGGAGCTTGCTCTGGATCTGTTTTTCCAGACAGTGTTTTAATTAACTTAGAGCATAATGGTCAGGTACCAACTTTGATTGAGGCATTGGCCAGAAAAATTTCCTATACTTTATCCCTTTAAGACTGTTCAGTTGTGCTAATTGATGTGTATGTATGTTTATTTTTCCATTATGTTAGAACATATTTGCTGTTTGATGTATCTACCAAGGATGTTCAGGAAATCCCCCACGGGTTGCAGTCCGGAAACCCTGCTCAAGGCAGATGGGGAAGCTGCTGCCCGCCTTTAGGGCAAACAGGGAGGCTTGAACTTGCCCCGTCAGTTCCAGCAAGTCCGCATAGCCCCAGAGCTGCAAAAAGGAAGTTTGGCATTTAGGACACAAAAACTCAGTCCCGCAGCAGCAGAGCCACGAAACCTGGAGAAGAGAAAGGATTGAAGGCTACCAGGGGCATGCAATAGAACCAGGGAACTCTCTCCAGCATGGGGTCCAGAGGTGTAACCCCCACACGATGGACTGGAAATCGCCCAGCCAGCATCAGGAGGAGAGAGGAAAGGGTCAGCTGCACTGGCTACAGACACTGTGGAGAAACCAGACCCATCAGTTCTGGAAGGATCTGGACTACAAATTTACCTGACCCTCACTGAAACCTAAGACATAAGCAGCCGAATAACCCCCAAGCCCACCACCTACCAATAAACACTAGGGAAATCTGGGACAACATCAAGAGCAAACTGGTGGAAGGTTTGCTACCAAATAAAATAAAAACCAGGGACAGTATTTTTGGCTTTTTAATTTTGTATTATTTTTTAAAATTTTAACTAATTATTTATTTATTTATTTTGCCACTGCTTCCTCCTTCATGCAAAAACTGTAAATTTTTTCATACCTATTGATATCCTCTATAAAAATATTTCCTACCTTCCTGTCTCTACTATTCTCCTCCAGCTGTACTAAACTCTACTTCACACTAATCTTTGTTGCCTAACACCACAAAACACTTGCAACGTGAATTTATTCCTTCTTATTACCCAAACAATCACTTCCTTCTCACCCCCAACACATGTCTTAGTTAAAAACAGTTTTCATTGTAATATTCCCAGCCGGGAGCTTGCTCTGGATCTGTTTTTCCAGACAGTGTTTTAATTAACTTAGAGCATAATGGTCAGGTACCAACTTTGATTGAGGCATTGGCCAGAAAAATTTCCTATACTTTATCCCTTTAAGACTGTTCAGTTGTGCTAATTGATGTGTATGTATGTTTATTTTTCCATTATGTTAGAACATATTTGCTTGATTTTAAAGACTGTCATCTACCAAGGATGTACCTTTTGTCCCTTATATGCTTATATTTGAAGCAATACCATTGAAAGTCATAGCAATCCAGATATAAAGCCTACACTCCCTTGCCAGAGATCAAACCAAGGACCCATGGAGTGGAAGCGCTGACTCCAAGACCCTGCACTATCAAAGAACACACAGCACTAGAGATTATTCAACTGCAAACGAGACACAAACCACTGAAATCATCTACAAGGGCAGAAACCAAAAGGAAGGGAGAAATCAACCACGAAGCCTGGGAAAAGGACTTCAATCACACAGACACACACAAAGAAACAAAAATTAACGTAAAAATGAAAAGACAAAGAAACATCAGACAAATGAAGGAACAAGTCAGAGAGAAACAGTTGCAAATGACAGAAGATGAAATAGACAAATTATCTGAAAGAAAATTCAGAAGAGCAATACTAGCAAAAATTCAAAACTCCAAAGACAGATTATTAGAGAAAATTAGCACACTGAAAAGATACATCCAAGAAATGAAAAGTAAACAAATAAAGACAAACAAGTCAATTGCTGAACTGAAAAATACTATAGAAGGACACAACAGTAGAGTATCAGAGGCGGAAAAACAGATAAATGAGCTGGAACACAGAATGGTGGAAACAGTTGTTGAAGAACAAAACAAAGCACAAAGAATCAACAGAACTAAGGATAGCCTCAAAGACCTATGGGACTATATCAAATGCATCAACATTAGGATTATAGGGGTCCCAGAAGAAGAAGAGGGAAAGAAAAGCTATGAAAAAATTCTTGAAGAAATTATAGTTGAAAACTTCCCCAACATGGGAAAAGAACTAGTGAACCAAGTCCAAGAAGCACAAAAAGCTCCATACAGGATAAACCCCAGAAGGACCACACCAAGGCACATTCTAATCAACCTAACACAGACTAAATATAAGGACAGAATACTTAAAGCAGCAAGGAATAAAGGACAGATAACTTACAAAGGAAACCCCTTATGTTTAAATGCTGATATAGCAACAGAAACCCTGTAGACCAGATGAGAATGGCAAGACACAAATAAATGGCTAAAACAGACAAATCTACAACCAAGAATTCTCTATCCAACAAGGATCTCATTCAGAATTTATGGAGAAGTCAAAGCTTTACAGACAAGCAAAAGCTAAAAGAATTCTATACCATGAAACCAGCCTTACAACAAGTGTTAAAGCGCCTGATATAGCCAATAAATACAAGAGTAGGAGAAGTCCTACAAATCAAACCCAAAACATCTAAGAAGATGACAATAGGAACATTCGTGTCAATAATGACTTTGAATGTAAATGGGCTAAATGCTCCCACCAAAAAAAACAAGACTGGCTGGATAGTTACAAAAGCCAGACCCACATACATGCTGTTTACAAGAGACCTACTTCAGACCAGATGACACACATAGACTGAAAGTGAGGGGATAGAAAAAGATATTCCATGCAAATGGAAATCAAAAGAAAGCTGGAGTAGCAATCCTCATATCAGACAAAATAGACCTCAAAATAAAGAAGATTAGAAGAGACAAGGCAGGACACTACATAATGATCAAGGGATCGATCCAAGAAGACATAACAATCATAAATATCTATGCACCCAACACTGGAGCACCCCAATACAGAAGACAAAAACTTTCAGACATAAAAGAAGACATCGACACTAACACAATCATGGTAGGAGACTTTAACACTCCTCTCACACCAATGGACAGATCATCCAAACAGAAAATTAATAAAGAAACACAGGCCTTAAATGCCACACTAGAAGAGATGGACATCATGGATATCTTTAGGACTTTCCATCCGAAAGCAGAAGAATACATTTTCTTCTGAAGTGCTCATGGAACGTTCTCCAGGACAAAACACATCGTGGGCCACAAATCAAACCTCAGCCAGTGCAAGAAAATTGGAATTATATCAATCATCTTTTCTGACCACAATACAATGAGATTAGACATCAACGGCAGGAAAAAAAAAAAAAAAAACGCTCAAACATAATCATATGGAGATTAAACAACACATACAGAAAAAAACAAACTAATTATTGAGCAAATCAAAGGAGAAAAAAAAAATTTTAGAAGAAAATGACAAGGAACACCGAGTACAAAACCTATGGGATATCAGAAAAGCAGTGCTAACAGGGTAAGTTTGTAGCAACACAATCCTACATCAAGAAACAAGAAAATTATCGAACCGACAACCTAACCCTTTGCTTAAAACAGTTGGAGAAAGAAGAACAAAAACACCTCAAAGTGAGCAGAAAAAGAGAAGTCATAAAGATCAGAGCAGAAATAAACGAAAAAGAAACAAAAGAAACAATAGCAAAGATAAATAAAACAAGAAGGTGGTTCGTCAAAACGTAAACAAAATCGGCACACTGCTGGCCAGACCGATCAATAAAAAAAGGGAGAAGAACCAGATCAACAAAATCAAAAATGAAAAAGGAGAAATTACAAGAGATATTGCAGAAATACAAAGGAATATATGAGACTGTTATGAACAACTTTATGGCAACAAACTGGACAACCTGGAAGAAATGGACAGTTTCTTAGAAAATATTAGTCTTCCAAGGCTGAACCAGGAAGAAATGAAAACTAAGAACAACACAGTTGAAAGCTCAGAAATCAAATTTGTGGTCAAAAATCTACTCAAAAATAAAAGCCCAAGGACAGATGGCTTCACAGGCGAATTCTACCAAACATTTAAAGAGCTAATGCCTATCCTTCTAAAACTCTTTCAAAAAATTACACAGGAAGGAATACTTCCAAACACATTCTACAAGGCCACCATCACCCTGATATCAAAACCAGGCAAAGACAACACACACAAAAGAAAATTATAGGCCAATTTCACTGATAAATTTGCATGCCAAAATCCTCAACAAAATCCTAGCAAACAGAATTCAACAACACATCAAAAAACTCATACATCATCACCATGTCAGGTTTATCCCAGGCATGCAAGGATTCTTCAATATCCACAAATCAATTAATGTGATATACCATATAAACAAATTGAGAGATAAGAAACACATAATAATTTCAATAGATGCAGAAAAGCCTTTGACAAAATCCAACACCCATTTACGATAAAAACTCTTCCGTAAATGGACATACAAGGAATCCACCTCAGCATAGTGAAAGCCATATATGAGAAGCACACAGCAAACATTATCGTCAATGATGAAAAACTGAAAGCATTCTCTCTAAGATCAGGAACAAGAAAGTGGTTTCCACTTTCACCACTATTATTCAACATAGTCCTGGAATTTCTAGTAATAGCAATAAGAGTAGAAAAACAAATAAAAGTAATCCAGATTGGAAAAGAAGAAGTAAAGCTCTATTTGCAGACGACATGATATACATAGGAAAGCCCAAAGACACTATTAGAAAACTAGTAGAGCTAATTAACAAATTCAGCAAAGTCGTGGGATACAAAGTCAATACACAGAAATCACTGGTGTTACTATATACAAACAATGAAAAATCAGTAAACGAAATCAAAGATGCAATTCCCTTCACCATTGCCACCAGGAGAATAAAATATCTAGGAGCAAACCTACCCAAAGAAACAAAAAAATTCTTCACAGAAAATTAGAAGACACTAATGAAAGAGAGAAGACTTAAACAGATGGAGAGATATTCCATGTTCTTGGATCAGAAAAATCAACATTAAGAAAATGACCATATTACAAAATATCATCTACAGATTCAATGCGATCCCTGTCAAACTCCCAATGACATTCTTCACAGAGCTAGACCAAAGAATAACACAGTTCATATGCAAACACAAAAGATCCTGAATAACCAATAACCAAAGCAATCCTGAGAAAGAAAACCAGAGTTGGAGGGATCAGCCTTCCCAACTTCAGACTATACTACAAAGCAACAGTCATCAAGACAGTGTGGTCCTGGCACAAAAACAGAAACAAAGACTAATGGAACAAGATAGAGAGCCCAGAGATGAACCCACACATCTATGGGTACCTTATTTTGACAAAGGAGGTGAAAACACAAAATGGGACAAAGACAGCCTCTTCAACAAATGGTGCTGGGAAAATTGGACAGCTACATGCAAAAAAATGAAGGTGGAACATTCTCCGACACCATACACAAAGATCAACTCAAAATGGATTAAAGACCTAAATGGAAGACTAGAAACCATCAAACTTTTAGAGGAGAATATAGGCAAAACACTCACGGATGTAAACCAAAGCAAGATCTTCCATGACCCACCTACTAGAATAGCAGAACTAAAAAGACAAATGAACATGTGGGACCTCATGAAACTTAAAAGCTTTTGTACAGCAAAAGAAATGACAAAGAAGCTGAACAGACACCCCACAGAGAGGGAGAAAATCATAGCAAATGAAACAACAGACAAAGAATTCATCTCCAAAATCTGCAAGCAACTCAGACAACTCAGCACCGGAAAAATGAACAACCCAATCAAAAAATGGGAAAAGGACCTAAACAGACACCTCTCCAAAGAGGACATACAGATGGTCAAAAAGCACATGAAATGATGCTCAACCTCAGTTATTATTAGAGAAATGCAAATCAAAAGTACAATGAAATATCACCTCACACCCATCAGAATGGCAATCATCAACAAATTGACAGACAGTAAGTGCTGGAGAGGGTGAGGAGAATAGGGAATACTCTTGCATTGCTGGTGGGAATGCAAATTGCTACAGCCCCTATGGAAGACAGTATGGAGATTCCTTAAAAAACTGAAAAGAGAAGCACCATTCAGCCCAGCAATCCCACTCTGAGGCTTATACCATGATGGAATCAAAACTGAAAGAGGCACCTGTACCCCAATGTTCACTGCAACTCTCTATACAATAGCTAGAACATGGAAGGAACCTAGATGTCCATTGACGAATGAATGGATAAAGACACTCTGGTACATATATACAATGGAATACTACACAGCTGTAAAAAGAAATGCAGAAGAATCAGTCCTAATGAGGTGGCAGGATCTAGAACCTATCATAAACCATGAAGTAAGTCAAAAAGAGAAAGAGAAGTACAGTATACTAACACATATATCTGGAATCTAGTAAGAGGCTTATGGTAGCACAAGTAGAGAGGTGATGGAAAATTAGACATAGAGAACAGACATATGGACTTTATGGTGCATAAACAGTGGGTGGGAAAAAACAAAATGAAGGTGGAACATTCTCCGACACCATACACAAAGATCAACTCAAAATGGATTAAAGACCTAAATGGAAGACTAGAAACCATCAAACTTTTAGAGGAGAATATAGGCAAAACACTCACGGATGTAAACCAAAGCAAGATCTTCCATGACCCACCTACTAGAATAGCAGAACTAAAAAGACAAATGAACATGTGGGACCTCATGAAACTTAAAAGCTTTTGTACAGCAAAAGAAATGACAAAGAAGCTGAACAGACACCCCACAGAGAGGGAGAAAATCATAGCAAATGAAACAACAGACAAAGAATTCATCTCCAAAATCTGCAAGCAACTCAGACAACTCAGCACCGGAAAAATGAACAACCCAATCAAAAAATGGGAAAAGGACCTAAACAGACACCTCTCCAAAGAGGACATACAGATGGTCAAAAAGCACATGAAATGATGCTCAACCTCAGTTATTATTAGAGAAATGCAAATCAAAAGTACAATGAAATATCACCTCACACCCATCAGAATGGCAATCATCAACAAATTGACAGACAGTAAGTGCTGGAGAGGGTGAGGAGAATAGGGAATACTCTTGCATTGCTGGTGGGAATGCAAATTGCTACAGCCCCTATGGAAGACAGTATGGAGATTCCTTAAAAAACTGAAAAGAGAAGCACCATTCAGCCCAGCAATCCCACTCTGAGGCTTATACCATGATGGAATCAAAACTGAAAGAGGCACCTGTACCCCAATGTTCACTGCAACTCTCTATACAATAGCTAGAACATGGAAGGAACCTAGATGTCCATTGACGAATGAATGGATAAAGACACTCTGGTACATATATACAATGGAATACTACACAGCTGTAAAAAGAAATGCAGAAGAATCAGTCCTAATGAGGTGGCAGGATCTAGAACCTATCATAAACCATGAAGTAAGTCAAAAAGAGAAAGAGAAGTACAGTATACTAACACATATATCTGGAATCTAGTAAGAGGCTTATGGTAGCACAAGTAGAGAGGTGATGGAAAATTAGACATAGAGAACAGACATATGGACTTTATGGTGCATAAACAGTGGGTGGGAGGCATAGAGGGAGTAACATGGAAAACTATACTGTAATATGTAAAAAAAATAGCTATTGTCTTTGCCCTGCAGTGATAGAAGATCTTATAGGGGATAGATACGATGTCTGGGAGGGGTGAGATGGGGGGTCCTGGGAGGGTGGAAGGTACCAGGGATATGCATATGACTGATATGGGAACATACATGTCTGTGAACAACAAAACCCTGTAAAATTTTTTTTTAATTATTTTAAAAAAAGTCTATTGCCTTGAAAAATTTTCCCAGGCTTTCTTTTACAGAAGGGTTAGGATGTATAGGCAATAGATTAAAAAAAAATATATATATATATATATATATAAACAAAGCAACTTATTCCTTTAGATAGATCTTTACATTTTATGAAGTATATTCACATAATACCTCATTGATTATTATTGCTATTTTATTGTTGTTACTATTATTATTTGCATTTTATATGAAGGGAAATGTTAGTTGTTTCTTAGTACATGAAAATACAGGTTACAGAAATGTATCTAAATTTATTTACTTTGGAGCTGCTAATTTCTTCCTATTTTCATTAACATATTGCTCCACAGTTTTTTAAAAGTATGCACAATGTATATTTATTAGAAAACATTGGATATATTCCGTTTTGTATAATATAACCTTGTCTTTTGTTTATTATATATATATTAGTTTGTACCTCTTAATCCTCTGTCCTTATCTTGTCCATCCGTACTCCCACTGAAAACCACCTTTCTGTTCTATATACTCATTAGTCTGTTTCTATTTTGCTATATTCACTAGTTTATTTTTTAGATTCCACACATACACAAGTAATACCACACTGTAGTTGTCCTTTTCTACTGACTCACCCTATCCAGTACAATATGTTCTAGATATATCCATGTTGTTGCAAATGTCAAAACTTTATTCTCGAGGGAGGAGCCAAGATGGCGGAGGAATGAGGGGAAGATTTCACCAGCTCTCCAACAGAATCACCAGAACTAATCAAGAAAAGAACCACCACCAACAAACCAGCCGCTAGACGACAGAAGAATTCCACAGGTCCGTGAGAATAGAAGAGTGAATAGCCAGAAATTCCCCAGAGCTAGGGTTCTAAGAATCTTCTGTCCTAACCCCACACCGGACCGCACCGACGGAGAGCGCGCCAGCAAGTGCCCTAAGAGGGGGCCTAAGCAGAGCCTCGGGGGAGAAAGGGCAGCGCTCAGCATGAAAACTCCAAGAATCCGTCCGGATCGCCAGCAGAAATTAAGACACTGCGAAGATAGGATACAGCAGGGTCGAGCAGAACGCGCTTGCTACCTGGTGACCTCAGGCCGGACTGAACGAGATGGGAGAGCGCCCACTGTGAGGAACGCAGCGCTTGGCCGCCGGGCGAAAATTGCGACTTTCCGCCTGGCACCGGGTGAGTTCAAACACTCCTAGTGGGGGACTGGCTGAAGGGGAAGTCGCCCGCAGATTGCTGACCAGGGACCGGGCTCGAGCGGGACGGGGAGACTTGTGCCTGCCTTTGGAACTTGAAGGTGCAACCGGCATTGCGCACGCGCCAGTGGCGGAAGAACCCCTGCACCCCCATAGCTGCACCCCCATAGCTACACCCGCAGTGGCGGAAGCCGGGAGAAGGGCAGATATCACAGGCTACCTGCAGGTGCGCTGCAGAGCCAGGACGCCCCCGCCCAACACGGGATTGCGCGCGCACCACTGTCCCCCGCCCGACGGACTGGGATCAGCCTGCGCCCCCGCCCAACCCGGGACGGCGAGCGCGCCACGGTTCCCCGCCCAACGGACAGAGATCAGCCCGCCGTCCGCGTCAGCATCTGAGCTTGCAGACCGGTGCCATAAGGAAAAGGCTGCATCATCAAGACAACACCATCGAGAGCAGACTGGCTTCCAGACAGATGAGAGGATAAAAACCAGGGACAGTATTTAGCTTTTTTGTTTATCTGTTGTGGACGGTTCTGCTTATTCGTTTAATTGGTCAGGTTTGGGTTTGTTTTTTGTTTTTTTTTTCTCTCTCTCGCTCTCTTTGATCTCTTCTTATTAAGTTTCTCCTCTTTTTTTTGTAATTTTTAATTTTTTTGATTTTTAATTATTAATTTTTTTATTATTAATTTTTTTTAATTTTAATTCTTGAACTTCCAATTTTCTTTCCTCTTTCCCTCTCCTTCCTCCCTCTATGTTCTAAATCTAAAACTTTCTCCTATATACCACTACCCCCTAGATAAATATTTCCGACCTTCCTGTCTCCACTATTCTCTCCCAGCTGCACTAAACAAAACAACACACTAATCTTGGCTGCATAACCCTATAAAATCCTTCCAAGTTGAATCTATTCCTTCTCATTACCCATACATTTTCCACCTTCTCACTCCCAACACATATCTTAGTTAAAAATTGCTTTCAATGACGAAATAGTCCAAGCCAGGACCCTACCCAAGATCTATTTTTCGAGGCACTATTCTAATTAACTCAGAGCTTAATGGGCAAGTACCATCTTTGATTGTGTCGTTTGCCAGGAAAATTTCCTATGCTTTATCACTGTAAAACTGGTTAGATGTGGTTATTGCTGTGTATGTATATATATCTTATGACTAGGTTAGAAAACATCTGCATGCTTTTATGACTGTCACGCATTAGGGACACACCTCTTGCCCCTCAGTTGCTAGTATTTGAACTAATATCACGGAACACTATAGCAAACCAGGCATAGAGCCTACATCTCCTGACCAATCATCAAACCAAGGATCCTCGAACTAGAAGCCCTGATTCCAAGACCCCACACTATCAAAGAACATACAACACTAGAGATGAAACGACAGAGAAACACTGCACAAATGAAGGACCAAGCTAGAGAATCACAGCCTCAAATGACAGAGGAGGAGATAGACAAAGTATCTGAAAGAGAATTCAGAAAAACTATTCTAATGAGGATGTAAAACACCGAAAACAGAATATTAGAGGAAATTAGTGCATTGAGAAAAGACATGAGGAAATGAAAAATAAGCAAATAGAGACCACCAACTCAATTGCTGAACTCAAAAATACGATAGAAGGCCTCAACAGTAGACTATCTGAGGCTGAAGAACGGATAAGCGTGCTGGAAGATAGACTGGTGGAAATAACTGGTGAGGAACAGAACAAAGCCGAAAGAATGAAAAGAACTGAGGAAAGCCTCAGGGACCTATGGGACAATATCAAACGCACCAACATTAGAATTATAGGAGTCCCAGAAGAAGAAGAAGGGAAGAAAGGTTACGAAAAAATTCTTGAAGAGGTTATTGTAGAAAACTTTCCCAGCATGGGAAAGGACATAGTCAACCATGTCCAAGAAGCACAAAGAGTTCCATACAGGATAAACCCTAGAAGAAACACACCAAGGCACATTCTAATCAAACTAACACAGACTTGACAGATTACTAAAAGCAGCTAGAAGCAAACAACAAATAAAATCCTTCCAAGTTGAATCTATCCCATTATACATTTTCCACCTTCTCACTCCCAACACATATCTTAGTTAAAAATTGCTTTCAATGACGAAATAGTCCAAGCCAGGACCCTACCCAAGATCTATTTTTCGAGGCACTATTCTAATTAACTCAGAGCTTAATGGGCAAGTACCATCTTTGATTGTGTCGTTTGCCAGGAAAATTTCCTATGCTTTATCACTGTAAAACTGGTTAGATGTGGTTATTGCTGTGTATGTATATATATCTTATGACTAGGTTAGAAAACATCTGCATGCTTTTATGACTGTCACGCATTAGGGACACACCTCTTGCCCCTCAGTTGCTAGTATTTGAACTAATATCACGGAACACTATAGCAAACCAGGCATAGAGCCTACATCTCCTGACCAATCATCAAACCAAGGATCCTCGAACTAGAAGCCCTGATTCCAAGACCCCACACTATCAAAGAACATACAACACTAGAGATGAAACGACAGAGAAACACTGCACAAATGAAGGACCAAGCTAGAGAATCACAGCCTCAAATGACAGAGGAGGAGATAGACAAAGTATCTGAAAGAGAATTCAGAAAAACTATTCTAATGAGGATGTAAAACACCGAAAACAGAATATTAGAGGAAATTAGTGCATTGAGAAAAGACATGAGGAAATGAAAAATAAGCAAATAGAGACCACCAACTCAATTGCTGAACTCAAAAATACGATAGAAGGCCTCAACAGTAGACTATCTGAGGCTGAAGAACGGATAAGCGTGCTGGAAGATAGACTGGTGGAAATAACTGGTGAGGAACAGAACAAAGCCGAAAGAATGAAAAGAACTGAGGAAAGCCTCAGGGACCTATGGGACAATATCAAACGCACCAACATTAGAATTATAGGAGTCCCAGAAGAAGAAGAAGGGAAGAAAGGTTACGAAAAAATTCTTGAAGAGGTTATTGTAGAAAACTTTCCCAGCATGGGAAAGGACATAGTCAACCATGTCCAAGAAGCACAAAGAGTTCCATACAGGATAAACCCTAGAAGAAACACACCAAGGCACATTCTAATCAAACTAACACAGACTAAATATAAAGACAGATTACTAAAAGCAGCTAGAAGCAAACAACAAATAACATAAAGGAAACCCCATACGTCTAACTGCGGATCTCTCAACAGAAACCCTGCAGGCCAGAAGAGAATGGCAGGACACATTTAAACGGCTAAAAGAGAATAATCTGCAACCACGAATTCTCTACCCAGCAAAAGTCTCATTCAGAATCAATAGAGAAGTCAAAAGCTTCTCAGACAGACAAAAACTAAAAGAATTCTGTACCACAAAACCAGCCCTACAACAAGTGTTAAAGAGCCTGATATAGCCAATAAATACAAGCATAGAAGAAGTCCTACAAACCAAACCCCAGACTTCTAAGAAGATGACAATAGGAACATTCGTATCAATAATTACTTTGAATGTAAATGGATTAAATGCTCCAACCAAACAACACAGGTTGACTGAATGGATCAAGAAACATGACCCATATATATGCTGTTTACAAGAGACCCACTTCAGACCTAGAGACACTCATAGACTGAAAGTGAAAGGCTGGAAAAAGATATTCCATGCAAATGGAAATCAAAAGAAAGCTGGAGTGACAATTCTCATATCAGACAAAAATAGACTTTAAGTAAAGAAGATTCTAAGAGACAAGGCAGGTCATTACATCATGATTAAAGGATCCATCCAAGAGGAAGACATAACAGTCATGAACATCTACGCACCCAACACAGGGGCACCTCAATACATAAGACAGATACTTTCAGACTTAAAAGAAGAAATCAATAATAACACAATAATAGTAGGAGACTTTAATACTCCTCTCACACCAATGGATAGATCATCTAAACAGAAAATTAATAAAGAAACACAAGCCTTAAATGCCACACTAGAAAAGATGGACCTCATCGATATCTTTAGGACGTTCCACCCAAAAGCAGAAGGATACACTTTCTTCTCAAGTGCTCACGGAACATTCTCCAAGATAGACCACATCTTGGGCCACAAATCAAACCTCAGTCAATTCAAGAAAACTGAAATTATATCAACCATCTTCTCAGACCACAATGCAATGAGACTAGAGATCAACCACAGGAAAAAAATCACTAAAAATACAAACACATGGCGATTAAACAACATTTACCTAAAAAACCAACTGATCACTGAGGAAATCAAAGGAGAAATTAAAAAATTCCTAGAAGAAAATGACAGTGAATATATGACCGTGCAAAACTTTTGGGACACTGCAAAAGCAGTCCTAAGGGGGAAATTTATAGCAATACAATCCCACCTCAAGAAACTAGGAAAATATGAAGCAGATGACCTAACCCTCCGCTTAAAACAATTGGAAAAAGAAGAACAGAAACATCCCAAAGCCAGCAGAAGACGTGAAATTATAAAGACTAGAGCAGAAATAAATCAGAAAGAAATGAAAGAAACTATAGTTCAAATAAATAAAACAAAAAGCTGGTTCTTTGAAAAGGTAAACAAAATCGATAAGCCTCTGGCGACACTCATCAAGAAAAAGAGAGAGAAGAACCAGATCAACAAAATCAAAAACGAAAAAGGAGAGATTACAACAGATAATGCAGAAATCCAAAGGATTCTAAGAGACTATTATGAGCAACTCTATGGCAACAAACTGGACAACCTGGAAGAAATGGACAGTTTCTTGGGGAAGATCAATCTCCCAAGACTGAGCCAGGAAGAAACAGAAACTTTGAACAACCCAATCACAAGCTCAGAAATCGAATCTGTGATTAAAAATCTACCCAAAAATAAAAGTCCAGGACCAGATGGCTTCACAGCCGAATTCTACCAAACATTTCAAGAAGAACTAATGCCTGTCCTTCTAAAACTCTTTCAAAAAATTGCACAGGAAGGAAAACTTCCAAACACATTCTACGAGGCCACCATCACCCTGATACCCAAACCAGGCAAAGACAACACAAAAAAGGAAAACTATAGGCCAATTTCTCTGATGAACTTAGATGCCAAGATCCTCAACAAAATCCTAGCAAACAGAATTCAACGACACATCAAAAAACTCATACATCATGATCAAGTCAGGTTCATACCAGGCATGCAAGGCTTCTTTAACATCCGCAAATCAATCAATGTGATACACCATATTAACAAACTGAGAGACAAAAATCACATGATCATTTCAATAGATGCAGAAAAAGCCTTCGACAAAGTACAACACCCATTCATGATAAAATGAAATTATATCAACCATCTTCTCAGACCACAATGCAATGAGACTAGAGATCAACCACAGGAAAAAAATCACTAAAAATACAAACACATGGCGATTAAACAACATTTACCTAAAAAACCAACTGATCACTGAGGAAATCAAAGGAGAAATTAAAAAATTCCTAGAAGAAAATGACAGTGAATATATGACCGTGCAAAACTTTTGGGACACTGCAAAAGCAGTCCTAAGGGGGAAATTTATAGCAATACAATCCCACCTCAAGAAACTAGGAAAATATGAAGCAGATGACCTAACCCTCCGCTTAAAACAATTGGAAAAAGAAGAACAGAAACATCCCAAAGCCAGCAGAAGACGTGAAATTATAAAGACTAGAGCAGAAATAAATCAGAAAGAAATGAAAGAAACTATAGTTCAAATAAATAAAACAAAAAGCTGGTTCTTTGAAAAGGTAAACAAAATCGATAAGCCTCTGGCGACACTCATCAAGAAAAAGAGAGAGAAGAACCAGATCAACAAAATCAAAAACGAAAAAGGAGAGATTACAACAGATAATGCAGAAATCCAAAGGATTCTAAGAGACTATTATGAGCAACTCTATGGCAACAAACTGGACAACCTGGAAGAAATGGACAGTTTCTTGGGGAAGATCAATCTCCCAAGACTGAGCCAGGAAGAAACAGAAACTTTGAACAACCCAATCACAAGCTCAGAAATCGAATCTGTGATTAAAAATCTACCCAAAAATAAAAGTCCAGGACCAGATGGCTTCACAGCCGAATTCTACCAAACATTTCAAGAAGAACTAATGCCTGTCCTTCTAAAACTCTTTCAAAAAATTGCACAGGAAGGAAAACTTCCAAACACATTCTACGAGGCCACCATCACCCTGATACCCAAACCAGGCAAAGACAACACAAAAAAGGAAAACTATAGGCCAATTTCTCTGATGAACTTAGATGCCAAGATCCTCAACAAAATCCTAGCAAACAGAATTCAACGACACATCAAAAAACTCATACATCATGATCAAGTCAGGTTCATACCAGGCATGCAAGGCTTCTTTAACATCCGCAAATCAATCAATGTGATACACCATATTAACAAACTGAGAGACAAAAATCACATGATCATTTCAATAGATGCAGAAAAAGCCTTCGACAAAGTACAACACCCATTCATGATAAAAACTCTTCAGAAAATGGGCATAGAACGAACCTATCTCAACATAGTGAAAGCCATCTATGAGAAGCCCACAGCAAACATTGTCCTCAACGGAGAAAAACTGAAAGCATTCCCTCTAAGATCAGGAACAAGACAGGGGTGTCCACTTTCACCACTACTATTCAACATAGTCCTGGAAGTTCTAGCAACAGCAATAAGAGAAGAGAAAGAAATCAAAGGAATCCAGATTGGAAAGGAAGAAGTCAAGCTCTCTCTTTTTGCAGATGACATGATATTATACGTAGAAAATCCCAAAGACTCTATTACAAAGCTACTAGAGCTAATCAACGAATTCATCAAAGTCGCAGGATACAAAGTCAACACACAGAAATCACTGGCATTCCTATACACAAACAATGAAAATCAGAAAATGAAATCAAAGAGGCAGTCCCCTTCACCATTGCAACCAAAAGAATCAAATATCTAGGAATAAACCTACCCAAAGAAACAAAAGAACAGTACACAGAAAATTACAAGACACTCATGAAAGGAATTAAAGAATACTTAAACAGATGGAGAGATATTCCATGTTCCTGGGTCGGAAGAATCAATATTGTGAAAATGACCATACTACCAAACATCATCTACAGATTCAATGCAATACCTATTCAACTTCCATTGACATTTTTCACAGAACTAGACCAAAGAATAACGCAGTTCATATGGAAACACAAAAGACCTCGAATATCCAAAGCAATCCTGAGAAAGAAAAACGGAGCTGGAGGAATCAGCCTCCCTAACTTCAGACTCTACTACAAAGCAACAGTCCTCAAGACAGTATGGTACTGGCATAAAAACAGAACTATAGATGAATGGAACAAGATCGAGAACCCAGAGATAAACCCACGCACCCATGGGTACCTTATTTTTGATAAAGGAGGAGAAACTATAAAATGGGACAAAGACAGCCTCTTCAACAAGTGGTGCTGGGAGAATTGGACAGCTACATGCAAAAAAATGATATTGGAACATTCCCTGACACCATACACAAAGATCAACTCAAAATGGATTAAAGACCTAAATGTAAGACCAGAAACCATCAAACTCTTAGAGGAGAATATAGGCAAAACCCTCAAGGACATCAATCAAAGCAAGATCTTCTCTGACCCACCAACTAAAATAGCAGAACTGAAAAGAAAAATGAACATATAGGACCTCATGAAACTTAAAAGCTTTTGTACAGCTAAAGAAATTACAAAAAAGCTCAACAGACACCCCACAGAGTGGGAGAAAATCATAGCAAATGAAACAACAGACAAAGAATTAATCTCCAAAATCTACAAGCAACTCAGACAACTCAGCACAGGGAAAACGAACAACCCAATCAAAAAATGGGAAAAAGACCTAAAGAGACGCCTCTCCAAAGAGGACATACAGATGGCCCAAAAGCACATGAAACGATGCTCAACCTCGCTTATTATTAGAGAAATGCAAATTAAAACTACAATGAGATATCACCTCACACCTGTCAGAATGGCCATCTTCAAGAAATCTGCAGACAACAAATGCTGGAGAGGGTGCGGAGAAAAGGGAACCCTCTTGCATTGCTGGTGGGAATGTAAATTGATACAGCCTCTATGGAAGACAGTCTGGAGATTTCTTAAAAAACTAAAAACAGAAGCACCCTATGACCCAGCAATCCCACTATTAGGCTTATATCGTGATGAAATCAAAACTGAAAGAAGCACCTGTACCCCAATGTTCATTGTAGCTCTCTATACAATAGCCAAAACATGGAAGCAACCTAGATGTCCATCGATGAATGAATGGATCCAGAAGCTCTGGTACATATATACAATGGAATACTGCTCAGCTGTTAAAAGAAATGCAGAAGACTCAATCCTAATGAAGTGGCTGGCTCTAGAACCTATCATAAAAAGTGAAGTAAGTCAAAAAGAGAAAGACAAATACAGTATACTAACACACATATATGGAATCTAGTAGGACGGTCTTGATATCACACACAGGGTACTCATGAAAAAAAAAAAAAAAGACAGAGCATAGACAGGGACATCGTGGCGAAGAAATAGGGAGGGGGAAGCATGGAGGAAGTAACAGGGAAACCTATAGTGTTATGTGTGGAAAAGATAGCTAGTGTCACAGTGCTAAGGCAATAGGAGTGCTTACAATGGCTTGGGGCAAAGGTCTGGAGGGGTGGGATGGGGGGATCTGGGTGGGTGGGGACCATGGATATGCATATGACTGATCTGGGAACATACATGTATGTGAACAACAAAACTCTGTAAAACCTTTAAAATAAAGAATAAAAATAAATTTAAAAATTAAAAAAAAAAAAAAAAAAACTTTATTCTCCTTTATGTCTGAATGATATTCCACCACACACACACACACTGTATCTTCTCTATCCACCCATCGGTTGATAGACACCTAGGTTGCCTCCATATCCTGCAATTGTAGACGGTTTTGCCATGAACACTTTTTGAATCAGTATTTTCAGTTTCCTTAGATATCCTCTGGTGGCTTGGAAGTAAAGAATAGACCTGCCAATGCAGAGGATGTGGGTTAATCTGTGAGTTGGTAACATCCCCTGGAGGAGTAAATGTCAGTCCACTCCAGCATTCTTGCCTGGGAATACCATGGCCGGAAGAGACTGATGGGCTAGAGTCCATGGGGTCACAAAACGTTTGGACATGACTTAACGGATAAACAGCAAAAGCAACAATGCCCGGCTATAGTCAGATTATGGGGAAAAAATAATTTTCTCTTTAAAAACTTAACTACTTATTATTTTTTGGAAATTTACTGTATCTGTAGTGACAGAAGTATAATTGGAACTTGCAGACAGAAAATGTTACTGATGAAATCAGTAAAAACCTAGAAGCTTTATAAAAATGTTGTATAGTGCAATGTATGGCTGTGAACACACTGGATCTGGGCACTGGGAAAAGAGCAGGACAGTAAAGATAAAACTACTAAAACTACATTATAACTTATAGTATCTAATTTTTATATTAAATATAGGATGCACTTATCTGAGTTGCCACTTTGTAAGCTAAAATGACAGAGATTATGAGTTGTAATATATCTATAGCAGATATTACCAACTTGTACCCATAAACCTAGAGAATATGAACTTAATTTGTCCTCATTTTTTCCAGTTGAATATGAATGCTTTATGATAGGGTGTGCACTCCTCAATAAGCTGCTAGCTAAATCACTTCTTATTAGTATTACTATGCTATTTCAGATATTTATAGTAATAACCTAGCCATGTGGATACCTGAATCTGAATGACCATGCTCTCCATTTTCAAACATAAACTTAACTGTTTTTTGGTTTGGGCAAACTGTAGGAAGTATTGAAAAAGCATTAATGTTTCTTCCATTTGTAGCATAAAGAATTCACTGCAAAAAAATGTAGATTTAACACTATCACCCATATCATTCAACAAATGGTTACATACTGCTTAGTCATTGTGTCAATCATTTCTAATAAAGCATCGTTAGGATATTTTCACTGAAAAGAGGTTCACAACCGTAAAGGACAAGATAGAAAGATAAATTAATATTCAGGAAGGTGAATGCAATAAGGAATTGGTGCAAGGAATGAGGAAACATGGTTAAGGAGTTAGGGCCACATAAAGAAGGTGGACTGGAGGAAATGACACTGTCTGTGGAGGTCAGGATTGAAGAGGTAGAAATCAATAAGCAGGTAATTATAGTAGGCCAGGAAAGAAATAATAAGTTAATAAAGATAGTCATTGTAAGTATAAAGTGTAATGGGACACATTTAGGAGTTAATTAGCATAATCTAATAAATTATTGGATGAAGAGATGAGAAGGAAAGAGGACAAGAAAAAAGACAGACTGAAGGATGACTTTTGGTTCTATCTTGAGTTAATGAATAAATAGCAGTACTATCACCTTTGATGATGGATTGGATAGCTTGAATTTTCCTTGCATCCTGTGAGAAAAAAGCAGTTTTACATCAAATCCAATAGATTTTATCTTGGACCTGTTTAGTTTCAGGTGTCAGATGCTTAGCAGGTAGGTAGCTATATATAAAAATATAAAGTTGAGCAAAAAGAAGTAAGTCAAATATGTAGATGTGGAAGGAAATGCATGTGAAAATCAACATGAGATGCTTTAGGAAGAACCTACAGTGAAAATTTGATCTGGGGATGGAACTGTGAGGGGCAATGCATTTCAAGATTATAGCAGACATTATCAGAACTGAAGGAAAAATGGTGGATGAAAGAAGTAGACTATTTCAAGGACTGAAATATCTGAAGTATAAAATGTTACAGAGAAAACCTTTGCAAATTTCACTTGAGGATTTCTTTTTAGAGGTTTATGAGTTGTCTGTGAGACTTTGTAATGTTGCTGTTATCATCTTAATGGTTATTTGAAAGTAATATAAGCATGTCCTTTGTCATCGAGATTGATAACCCCCAAGCCTTGTGGCACCAAGGACTGGTTTTATGGAAGATTTTTGTCCAAAGATTAGAAAGACATGAGCAGTGAGGGAAACATGTAAATACAGATTAAACTTCTCTTGCTCACCTGCTGCTACCTCTAGCTGTGTAAGCCAGGTCCTAACAGGCCAATCCACTCCATCCAGGAGTTGGGAACTCATGACCTAGATAACCTCTTGGAAAAACAGATATGCCTTGATATCTCAGTAAGCACATTCCCTTGTAGGTCCTTTGCATTATTTTGTTCCATGGCTGGATTTCTCCGGAGAGATAGGTAAATGGAGGAAATAAAACAAACTGTCTGTGGAGGTCAGGATTGAAGAGGTAGAAATCAATAAGCAGGTAATTATAGTAGGCCAGGAAAGAAATAATAAGTTAATAAAGATAGTCATTGTAAGTATAAAGTGTAATGGGACACATTTAGGAGTTAATTAGCATAATCTAATAAATTATTGGATGAAGAGATGAGAAGGAAAGAGGACAAGAAAAAAGACAGACTGAAGGATGACTTTTGGTTCTATCTTGAGTTAATGAATAAATAGCAGTACTATCACCTTTGATGATGGATTGGATAGCTTGAATTTTCCTTGCATCCTGTGAGAAAAAAGCAGTTTTACATCAAATCCAATAGATTTTATCTTGGACCTGTTTAGTTTCAGGTGTCAGATGCTTAGCAGGTAGGTAGCTATATATAAAAATATAAAGTTGAGCAAAAAGAAGTAAGTCAAATATGTAGATGTGGAAGGAAATGCATGTGAAAATCAACATGAGATGCTTTAGGAAGAACCTACAGTGAAAATTTGATCTGGGGATGGAACTGTGAGGGACAATGCATTTCAAGATTATAGCAGACATTATCAGAACTGAAGGAAAAATGGTGGATGAAAGAAGTAGACTATTTCAAGGACTGAAATATCTGAAGTATAAAATGTTACAGAGAAAACCTTTGCAAATTTCACTTGAGGATTTCTTTTTAGAGGTTTATGAGTTGTCTGTGAGACTTTGTAATGTTGCTGTTATCATCTTAATGGTTATTTGAAAGTAATATAAGCATGTCCTTTGTCATCGAGATTGATAACCCCCAAGCCTTGTGGCACCAAGGACTGGTTTTATGGAAGATTTTTGTCCAAAGATTAGAAAGACATGAGCAGTGAGGGAAACATGTAAATACAGATTAAACTTCTCTTGCTCACCTGCTGCTACCTCTAGCTGTGTAAGCCAGGTCCTAACAGGCCAATCCACTCCATCCAGGAGTTGGGAACTCATGACCTAGATAACCTCTTGGAAAAACAGATATGCCTTGATATCTCAGTAAGCACATTCCCTTGTAGGTCCTTTGCATTATCTGCTCCCTCTTCCTGGCTTTTCCATGGCTGGATTTCTCCTTGTCCTTTTCTCAGCAAAAATGCCAACTCCCCAAAGAGGCACTTCCTGACATCTTTATGAAATAAAGCTCCCACAGCTCCGGGTACTCTGTTTGATGTTTTATTTTCTGCATAATACTTAACTATTTCAAATTATATTATTTGTTTGTTTAAGTATCTCTGATACCCAGAAAAATAAAAGATCTATAAAATGAGATAACTTGATTTTTTAATTCACTGATGTATTCTTGGTTTTAACACTTTCACAAGGAAAGTGCTCAATTAACATTTGCTAAATAAATGAAATCACAATTTCTGATAAAATAAATTAGGGAAGAAGATAGGTTAAGAAAGTATGGGGGCGGCGTAGAGGGATGTGCACTCATCCCTCCTGCAAAAATTCAGGTTCCTGCAAAATCGCCTGAATTCAAATGTGTTCCTGAAAGACCATCGACAGGAGGAGGTTGGATCTGATCACAAGAGGATACCCCACATCGAAGAACAAAGAAGAAGTTGCAACAAGATGGTAGGAAGGGCACAATCACGCTTTTAAGAGTCAAACCTCATACCTGCCAGAGAGGCCGGGTGGGCCAAAGGCTCAAAATCTGTTGCAGATGAAGACCCGGGAAAGGAGTGGTGATGATAGGGATAGAGTAGAACAGGTAGAGTCCTAGTGGGGGACGATAGGTAGAAGGGTGAAACTGGGGAAAGGTTGGGAGGCCAGTAAGTTGATGATAACTCAGAAAAGCTGCTCTTCGTTCAGTAAAGCAGGCTTGACTGGGCATGGATGACTGATGAAGGAGGAGCCGGTGAGGAAGGAATTAATGATGCATGTCTTACACCTGTGTCTACTTGAGGGGGGTGGTCTTCTACCATCCTATATATTGCTGCCCATACAGTCAGGGGACTAGCAGCAGAGCAGAACTTCTGCGCCTGCCTGTTTGCACAGCTTTCAGGTACCTTACTTCAATAAATCCTTTTCTTGTGTGTCACTCTGCTTCTTGCTGAATTCTTTTTGCGTAGAGGCACGAAGAACCTGAGCTTCAGTGGGTCCAGACCTTGGACTAAGTCCTGGCTGCGTGGGTTCGAGTTCCAGACAGGGTTTTGGCTGGGATCGAGTCCTGACTACCCCAAGCAGGGTTTTGGCTGGGGTTGAGCTTCAGCCATGAGGGTTCGAGTCCCAAACTGTTTTTGGCTGGGTTCGAGTCCCAGCAGTGTGGATTCAAGTCCCAAACAGAGTTCTGGCTGGGTTCAAGTCCTAAACCAGGGATTGTGGGTTCGAGTCCCAAACAGGGTTTTGGATGGAATTCGAACTCCAGCCACATGGGTTCAAGTCCCAAGCAGGACTTGATCAGGTCTGGGCCCTGGGTGTAAATCTCAAATCAAAGTAAAACCCTTTCAGTGATGCAACAAGGGATTGAACCAGGCCTGCTTTAGAAGTTCTAAGTGCCCCCTTGAGCTAGAAGTGCCTTTGTGCAGTCCTCAGAAGGACGTCACACTGTTTCCTTTGAAGGAAGCTGTCATTGACCAGCTCATAGAGCCGCCAAGGAGGACTGGAAACTCTGTGTGCACTGTGATCAGGAAAGGGGAATAGTGATCCTGCAGGATACTGAGCCAGACTCACCTCTGAGTGGTCTGACGTATCCTGCAGTGGCGGGGGTCGATGGTGGCCTGCAGCAGGGTCAGGGTCACTGCAGAAGTGCTTCTCATAGAGAGTGTAGGAATAAATCCTTTGTGAGAGAGACGCCATTTGCCCTACTGTAGTTTGAATGGTGGTCAAACTACAAGGAGGGAGTTTAGCTCCACCCAGCAAGAAAAGAGATTTGGACTAAGGATTAAGAAACTCCCAGGGCCAGCCGGGGCAGGCCTTTTAGTTCTGGAATAGGTGGAAATAAACAAGCAGTAAAAGAAGTCTTCAGAATCAACCACTGCCAGAGGCAAGAGAAAGACTGATAATTCCTGAATAGTCAGCAAGAGACAGAAGAGCATAAACACTATTTTCACATTTTGTCTGAAGATGGAGTCACTGCTGGATTTTTTTTAAATCTCATTTTATTTCTTATTCTTTTTTATTGCTTGTTTTGTTTTGTTTTGTTTTCAAGTGTTTTTGCCCCTTTTTTCCAAACCACCTCTGTCCCTCTCCCCGTTTTCTTTTAGTTTTGGTGTGTGAGTGTGAGTGTGTTTATTTCCTCCATTGAATTCTATTGAAGCTACTACTCTTATCAGTAAGACTGAATATATTCAAGTTTACATAATTTTTTTTTCTTTTTCCTTTGACAGCACACATTTTATTTTCATATAAACTTCTGGTTCCACAATGGCCTTTTAAGGTTCTGTGGGGGTTTTGATTGTTTTTATTATTTTTGCTTTGTTTTTCCATATTTTTGTATATATTTATTTCTGTTTTAATTTTTAAATGTTTTTATTTGTACTATTACTTCCTCTATAACTCTTTGCTTTCTCTGATGTTCCTTTCCTACAACAGTAAACTCTATTATTCTATATTTCTCTTCTATCCTCCCTTTCTACTTTTCCCTTTTCCTACCATATTTCTTAGGCTGTTCTGTCCTCATTGCCTTATCCCCAACGGGGACCCTGCTCTAGCATTATTCTCCAATTGGTGCTCTACTTATTTTGGTTATTAACTGGTGGATATCATTCTTGATTTTCTCTGTTTGCTGTGCTAATGTATTGTACTGTATTTTTTATTGGAATGTTTCAGTTATGTTATAGGTATATATGTTTGTGTGTATAATTCAATAGGCTAGATAGTATTTGCATAATTTCTTTTTTTTTAAACAAAGAGAGGGTTTTTTTTTTTTGGGCGGGGGTCGGGTTGGGAAGGGAGGGGAGCGGGCGGGCCACGTCTACTGGTCTTTCATTTCTCCATTTTCCTCCATCATTGTTCTTTGGCTCCTGTGGGCCTCCCATCGCGGCGGCGTCTGTGGCCGCAGAGCTCCAGCTCTGGGCGCATGCGCTCCAGAGCTTCGGCTCGGTAATTGGACACATCGGTCCAGCCGCTCCATGGCACATGGGATCTTCCCAGGCCAGGGATCGAATCAGCGCCCCTTGCACTGCAAGGCGGTGTCCTTACCCACTGGACCACCAGGGGAAGCCCTGCATAATATTTTAATTGCCATTTGTCAAAGGTATACCTTCTGTTTCTCATTCGTGTATATATGTTAAACATCATTTAATGCCATAACAAACCAGCCATCAAATCTTCATTCCCTGGTCAGGCAACAAGCCCTGAGGCTTTAGGGAGGGAGCACTGATTGCAAAGCTCTACAATACTAGGGAACACCTAACACTAGAGAACACTATACAAGTGATAACGTCAACAAAGGTAATCACTTGTATACAAGTCCTGACATCACCCAACCAGCAGCATCACCCAGAATAAGAAGCCCCATCCAAACAACAAACACCAGCAGATGTAACTCAAAGTCTGGGAAAACGGAACACCAAACAGAGTTAGGTAAAAATTTTATCATAACAATGAAAGGGCAGAAAAATACCACACAAGTGAAGGAACAATCTACAAACACACAAGATCAAATCAACATAGAGGATTTGGACAAACTTTCTGAAAGTGATTTCAGAAGAATGATAGTAAAGACGATCAAAGACACTGAAAACAGAATGTTAGAGAAATTGCAAGACACAACTAACACACTGAAATAAGAAATACAAGAACTTACAAAAAAAACTAACAGAGACAAACAACTCAATTGCTGAACTTAAAAACACTGTAGAAGGAATCAAGAGCAGAGTATCTGAGATAGAAGACTGGAAAAGTGAGCTGGACGATAGCAGATAGAACATCTAAAAAACAGAAACTAGCTCAAAGAATGAAAAGAGCAGAGGATAGCCTCAGAAACCGATCAGATGATATGAAATGTACCAATATTTGAATTATAGAGGTTCCAGAAGAAGAAGAAAAAAAGAAAGGCTATGAGAAAAATTTTGAAGAGATTCTAGTCAAAAATTTCCCCAACATGGGAAAAGAAATAGTCAGTCAAGTCCAAGAAGCACAAAGAGTGCCATACAGAATCAACCCGAGAAGAAACACACCAAGACACATATTAATGAAGCTAACACAAATTAAACACAAAGACAGAATTCTCAAAGCAGCAAAGGAAAGGCAACTAGTGACAAACAAGGGAAAGCCCATACATTTAACAGCTGATCTTTCAACAGAAACTCTGCTGGCCAGAAGGAAATGGCAGGGCACATTTAAATGGCTATAAGAGAATAATCTGCAGCAAAGAATCCTCTACCCAGCAAGTACTTCATACAAAATTGATGGAGAAATCAAAAGCTTTACAGATAAGCAAAAATTAAAGGAATTTAGTCACACCAAACCAACCTTCCAACAAGTGTTAAAGGGACTTGTATAGACAACAAGTATAAAAGAAAGAGAAAATCCACAAATCAAACCCATCATAACATCTAAGAAGATAACAATAGGATCATTTGTATCAATGATTACTTTGAATGTAAATGGACTAAATGCCCCAACCAAAAGACACAGAGTGTCTGAATGGATTCGAAAACAAGACCCATACATATGCTGCCTCCAGGAAACTCACTTCAGACCTAGAGACACCCATACACTGAAAGTGAGAGGATGGAAAAAGAGATTCCATGCAAATGGAAATCAATAGAAAGCTGGAGTATCTATCCTTGTACCAGACAAAATATACCTCCAAATAAAGAAGATTAGAAGAGACAAGGCAGGACACTACATAATGATCAGAGAATCGATCCAAGAGGAAGACATAACAATCATAAATATCTATGCAACCAACACTGGAGCACCCCAATTCACAAGACAAACACTTTCAGACATAAAAGAAGAAATAGACAATAACACAGTAATACTAGTAGACTTTAACAATCCTCTCACACCAATGAACAGATCATGAAAATGGAAAATTAATAAAGAAACACAAGCCTTAAATGCCACACTAGAAGAAATGGACGTCATGGATATCTTTAGGACTTTCCAGCCAAAATCAGAAGAATACACTTTCTTCTCAAGTGCTCATGGAACGTTCTCTAGGATAGACCACATCTTGGGTCGCAAATCAAACCTCAGTCAATTCAAGAAAACTGAAATTATATCAACCACATTCTCAGAACACAATGCAATGAGACTAGAGATAAACTACAGGAAACATACGGCTAAAAACACAATCACATCGAGATTAAACAACACATACCTAAAAAGCAAACTGACTACTGAACAAATCAAAGGAGAAATAAAACAATTCCTAGAAGAAAACGATAATGAACACATGACAGTGAAAAACCTACGGGACCCTGCAAAAGCGGTTCTAAGAGGGAAATTTATAGCAATTCAATCCCACATCAAGAAACTAGGAAAATCTCCAACAGGCGACCTAACTCTACGCTTAAAGCAACTGGAGAAAGAAGAACAGAAACACCCCAAAGCCAGCAGAAGAAGAGAAATCATAAGGATCAGAACAGAAATAAATGAATAAGAAACAAAAAAAAAACAATAGTAAAGATAAATAAAACAAAAAGTTGCTTCTTTGAAAAGGCAAACAAAATCAACAAACTACTGACCAGACTCATCAGGAAAAAAAGAGAGAAGAACCAGATCACCAAAATCAAAAATGAAAAAGGAGAGATTACAACAGATAATGCAGAAATCCAAAGGATTATAAAAGACTTTTATGAACAACTCTATAGCAGCAAACTAGCCAACCTGGAAGAAATGGACAGTTTCTTAGAGAAGATTCATCTCCCAAGACTCAACCAGGAAGAAATAGAAACTATGAACAACACAATCACAAGCTCAGAAATCGACGTTGTGATCAAAAATCTACCCAAAAATAAAAGCCCAGAGTCAGGTGGCTTCACAAGTGAATTCTACCAAACATTTAAAGAAGAGCTAATGCCTGTCCTTCTAAAACTCTTCCAAAGATTTGCACAGGAAGAAACACTTCCAAACACATTCTATGAGGCCGCCATCACACAGATACCAAAGCCAGACAAAGATAGCACACACACAAAAACAAAATTATAGGCCAATTTCACTGATGAATTTAGACGCCAAAATCCTCAACAAAATCCTAGCAAAGAGAATTCAGCAACACATCAAAAAGCTCATATATCATGATCAAGTCGGATTCATCCCAGTCAAGCAAGGATTCTTCAATATCTGCAAATCAACTAATGTGATGTACCATATGAACAAATTGAGAGAAAAATCACATGATAATCTCAATAGATATAGAGAAAGCCTTCAAAAAAGTACAACACGGGCATAGAAGGAACCTATCTCAACATAGTGAAAGCCATCTATGGGAAGCCAACAGTGAACATGATCCTCAATGATGATAAACTGAAAGCATTTCCTCTAAGATCAGCAACAAGACAAGTGTGTCCACTCTCAACACTCTTATTCCACATAGTCCTGGAAGTTCTAGCAATAGCAATAAGAGAAGAGAAAGAAAGAAAAGGAATGCAGATTGGAAAGGAAGAATCAAACTCTCTCTATTTGCAGATGACATGATATACATAGAAAATCCCAAAGACACTATTACAAAACTACTAGAGCCAATCCACAAATTCAGCAAAGTCGCAGGAAACAAAATCAATACACAGAAATCACTGGCATTCCTGTACACAAACAATGAAAATCAGATAACAAAATCAAAGAGGCAATCCCCTTCACCATCGCAACCAAAGGAATCAAATATCTAGGAATAAACCTACCCAAAGGAAAAAAAAAAGAACTATAAACTGAAAATTACAAGACACTCATGAGAGACATTAAGGAATGTCTAAACAGATGGAGAGATATTCCCTGTTCCTGGGTCAGAAGAATCTATATTGTGAAAGTGAGCATACTACCAAATGTCATCTATAGATTCAATGCGATCCCTATCAAACTCCCAATGACATTCTTCACAGAACTAGACCAAAGAATAACACAGTTCATATGAAAACACAAAAGACCTCGAGTAGCCAAAGCAATCCTGAGGAAAAAGAATGGAACTGGAGGGATGAAACTTCCCAACTTCAGACTTTACTAAAAAGCAACAGTCATCAAGACAGTAGGATACTGGCACAAAAAAAGAACTATAGAACAATTGAACAAGATCAAGAACACAGAGATAAACCCATGCACCTATAGGTACCTTATTTTTGACAAAGGAGGCGAACATATAAAATGGGACAAGGACAGCCACTTCAACAAATGGTGCTGGGAAAATTGGATAGCTACATGTAAAAAAATGAAGGTGGAATATTCCCCGACACCATACACAAAGATCAACTCAAAATGGATTAAAGACCTAAATGTAAGACTAGAAACCATCAAACTTTTAGAGGAGAATATAGGCAAAACACTCAAGGACATCAATCAAAGCAAGATCTTCCATGACCCACCTACTAGAAGAGCAGAACTAAAAACAAATATTGACCTGTGGGACGTAATGAAACTTAAAAGCTTTCTAACTGCAAAAGAAATCACAAACAATCTGAAAAGACAACCCAGAGAATGGGAGAAAATCATAGCAAATGGAACAATAGACAAAGAATGAATCTCCAAAACCTACAAGCAACTCAGACAACTCAGCACCGGAAAAATGAACAACCCAATCAAAAAATGGGAAAAGGATCAAACAGACCCTTCTCCAAAGAGGACATACAGATGGCCAAAAAGCACATGAAGCCATGCTCAACTGCACTTATAATTAGAGAAATGCAAATCAAAACTACAATGAGATATCACCTCATACCCGTCAGAATGGCCATCATCCACATACCGACAGACAATAAATGCTGGAGAGAGTGCGGAGAAAAGGAAACACTCCTGCATTGCTGGTGGGAATGTAGATTGCTACAGCCCCTATGGAAGACAGTATGGAGATTCCTTAAAAAACCAAAAATAGAAGCACCCTACGACCCAGCAATCCCACTCTGAGGCTTATACACTGATGAAATCAAAACTGAAAGAAGCATCTGCACCCCAATGTTCAATGCAGCTCTCTATACAATAACTCAAACATGGAAGCAACCTAGATGTACATCGATGAACGAATGGATAAAGGAGCTCTGGTACATATATACAATCGAATACTACACAGCTGTAAAGAGAAATGCAGAAGAATCAGCCCTAATGAGGTGGCTGGATCTAGAACGTATCATCAAAAGTGAAGTCAGTCAGAAAGAGAAGGACAAATACAGTATACTAACACATATATATGGAATCTAGTAGGATGGTGATGATGGCACACGCAGTGAAGCGACGGAGAGACAAACATGGACAGTGGACATGTGGACATTGTGCGGAAGGAACAGAGGGTGAGAGGCGTAAAGGAAGTAGCATGAAGGCTTGCACTATCATAAGTGAAGAAAATAGCTATAATCATTGCTCTGTGAGAAAAGTAGATCCTTCAAGGGTGCTGTATGACGGTCTGGAGGGGTGGCATGGGGCGGATATGACACCCTTAAATTTGGATTGGATAGCTACATGTAAAAAATGAAAGTGGAAAATTCCCCGACACCATACACAAAGATCAACTCAAAATGGATTAAAGACCTAAATGTAAGACTAGAAACCATCAAACTTTTAGAGGAGAATATAGGCAAAACACTCAAGGACATCAATCAAAGCAAGATCTTCCATGACCCACCTACTAGAAGAGCAGAACTAAAAACAAATATTGACCTGTGGGACGTAATGAAACTTAAAAGCTTTCTAACTGCAAAAGAAATCACAAACAATCTGAAAAGACAACCCAGAGAATGGGAGAAAATCATAGCAAATGGAACAATAGACAAAGAATGAATCTCCAAAACCTACAAGCAACTCAGACAACTCAGCACCGGAAAAATGAACAACCCAATCAAAAAATGGGAAAAGGATCAAACAGACCCTTCTCCAAAGAGGACATACAGATGGCCAAAAAGCACATGAAGCCATGCTCAACTGCACTTATAATTAGAGAAATGCAAATCAAAACTACAATGAGATATCACCTCATACCCGTCAGAATGGCCATCATCCACATACCGACAGACAATAAATGCTGGAGAGAGTGCGGAGAAAAGGAAACACTCCTGCATTGCTGGTGGGAATGTAGATTGCTACAGCCCCTATGGAAGACAGTATGGAGATTCCTTAAAAAACCAAAAATAGAAGCACCCTACGACCCAGCAATCCCACTCTGAGGCTTATACACTGATGAAATCAAAACTGAAAGAAGCATCTGCACCCCAATGTTCAATGCAGCTCTCTATACAATAACTCAAACATGGAAGCAACCTAGATGTACATCGATGAACGAATGGATAAAGGAGCTCTGGTACATATATACAATCGAATACTACACAGCTGTAAAGAGAAATGCAGAAGAATCAGCCCTAATGAGGTGGCTGGATCTAGAACGTATCATCAAAAGTGAAGTCAGTCAGAAAGAGAAGGACAAATACAGTATACTAACACATATATATGGAATCTAGTAGGATGGTGATGATGGCACACGCAGTGAAGCGACGGAGAGACAAACATGGACAGTGGACATGTGGACATTGTGCGGAAGGAACAGAGGGTGAGAGGCGTAAAGGAAGTAGCATGAAGGCTTGCACTATCATAAGTGAAGAAAATAGCTATAATCATTGCTCTGTGAGAAAAGTAGATCCTTCAAGGGTGCTGTATGACGGTCTGGAGGGGTGGCATGGGGCGGATATACATATGACTAATCTGAGAACATATGTATCTGTAAACAACAAGACTCTGTATAAGTTAAAAGTAAAATAAAGTTAAAAAAAAAAAAAAACAACGACAAGGAAGAGAGGAAAAAAAAAAAAAGAAAGTATAGAATGATTGACTATTAGCCACAAAAAAGTCTACACTCAGGTTGCAGAGTGGACTTAAGTAGTTACAGTTATTCACTTCAGTGTACTCTAAAACTTCATCTTCACAAGTAACCGAAAATACACTTTTATAATTTTATCAATTTAATTTTCACTAGGTAGTACATGATGAGGCTATCAGTTCACCCAGCAGCACAAGTTCTGAAGCTAAATGTGAATTTCTATTCCTCCCTGCTCTTGCAGCCTCTCCAGAATGTCACTCTGCAGAGATCCTGGTCCTCGACTTTCCTGAATACTATTTTACCACCATGAATTTCTACCTGTAAATTTTTTTTACCTAATTTCTACATATTAATTTTTAGACTACTGCCATTTATTTTTCTTATAAAAGGAATATTATTACTTATCTGAATCTTTAATTTTCCTGAAAACGTTAACAATTTATATGAAATCTTTAAAAATGTCAGAAAGTGTTCATTAAGCATCTTACTCTTTCTCCAATTATTTGCTCTTAAGATGATAAGCTCCTCATGTCAAGATCTGAAAATACTAAAAAAGATGGACCCAAAATTCATTAATTCAGGCCTCAAAACCTTATTATATTTATTAATATGCAAAAACTGATTTTCTTAGATGTCGAAATGATAGTTAGCTATAGTATATACGGGTTCTGAAACTCATCACCAAAAATGACAAGTCAAAACTCACACTATACAAAAATATTTCAGCTTAATTATATCATAATGAAGTCCTTTCATTTTCTCAGATATCTTCTCTGAGGATGCTCTGGACAAGGCCATCAAAACTCACAAGGAGGTATTGTCACGAGCTGCACTTAACACTATATATGCTCTCATTCAGTTTTCCGATGTCTGAGCTTGAAATTCTAAATTAAACTAATTGAAATCTTAGTGAAAATATAAAAATTGGTTTGCACATTTCTTTCTGAAGTCAGGCCATCATAAAGAAAACAGATGGCTCATTTTTCTTTCAAGGCCTATAAAGTAATAAACAGAAAGCTATCTGCAATATTCAGCATGAGAAGCAAGATTCCAGACAATGTAAGTTGGCTTCTTTGGCAATAGTTTGGGTGACAAAAAGATCAATCATTCTTTTTTTATATTACTAATGTATAACTGAAGGACTCCAAGAAGTGAACATTTAGAAGGAAGGTAGGTAAAAGGAGAGGAAGAAATCAATTTGAAAAAGCCACTAAATCATAACAAGTATGTTTGGTTCTTTACTTGTCAACTTCCAATCATGAAGAGAGTGAACAGGAAATGGCAGCCAGTGATTTACTGTTTAGAATTCAAGAATTTGGAATGTATTTATTACCAGAATTTGAAAATTGCTCTTGCAGCCTCTCCAGAATGTCACTCTGCAGAGATCCTGGTCCTCGACTTTCCTGAATACTATTTTACCACCATGAATTTCTACCTGTAAATTTTTTTTACCTAATTTCTACATATTAATTTTTAGACTACTGCCATTTATTTTTCTTATAAAAGGAATATTATTACTTATCTGAATCTTTAATTTTCCTGAAAACGTTAACAATTTATATGAAATCTTTAAAAATGTCAGAAAGTGTTCATTAAGCATCTTACTCTTTCTCCAATTATTTGCTCTTAAGATGATAAGCTCCTCATGTCAAGATCTGAAAATACTAAAAAAGATGGACCCAAAATTCATTAATTCAGGCCTCAAAACCTTATTATATTTATTAATATGCAAAAACTGATTTTCTTAGATGTCGAAATGATAGTTAGCTATAGTATATACGGGTTCTGAAACTCATCACCAAAAATGACAAGTCAAAACTCACACTATACAAAAATATTTCAGCTTAATTATATCATAATGAAGTCCTTTCATTTTCTCAGATATCTTCTCTGAGGATGCTCTGGACAAGGCCATCAAAACTCACAAGGAGGTATTGTCACGAGCTGCACTTAACACTATATATGCTCTCATTCAGTTTTCCGATGTCTGAGCTTGAAATTCTAAATTAAACTAATTGAAATCTTAGTGAAAATATAAAAATTGGTTTGCACATTTCTTTCTGAAGTCAGGCCATCATAAAGAAAACAGATGGCTCATTTTTCTTTCAAGGCCTATAAAGTAATAAACAGAAAGCTATCTGCAATATTCAGCATGAGAAGCAAGATTCCAGACAATGTAAGTTGGCTTCTTTGGCAATAGTTTGGGTGACAAAAAGATCAATCATTCTTTTTTTATATTACTAATGTATAACTGAAGGACTCCAAGAAGTGAACATTTAGAAGGAAGGTAGGTAAAAGGAGAGGAAGAAATCAATTTGAAAAAGCCACTAAATCATAACAAGTATGTTTGGTTCTTTACTTGTCAACTTCCAATCATGAAGAGAGTGAACAGGAAATGGCAGCCAGTGATTTACTGTTTAGAATTCAAGAATTTGGAATGTATTTTTTACCATTATGTGGCTCCTTAATGGAAAATTTTGATTCCTCATTTATATCTTATTCTATATAACTTGGTTACATAATTTCAGTAGTTTATTTTTATGTCAGATAAACAGTTTTTCAAGGATCTAAATAATAAGATGAAAGGTTTTGTTTATTTGAGGAGACACAGCTGTCTTCACGAAAAATATTTAAATACATCATAGAAGTGGATAACATAAATTAAAAGTGTAATGGAACAATATTTGGCAGATATTTGTGTAGGTTTTAGAACCAGATATTCTCAGAAATATTATACTTCCTGAATAACTGACGTATCACCACTTATTTTAGATGTAGAACTTATGACATTTGTCTAATGTCTGTTAGTCCTACTAGATATAACTCTTTGATAGCAACAATTGTGACTACTTTAATCATCGTATTTTTCTTCCAGCATTCAATATAGTTCTTGGTACATAGTTAGTGATCAGTAAATATTTGCTGAATGAACAACCATACCAATGGAGACAAGAATTCATGTATAAGGTAGTTATGATTCATCAAGGTATTTGGCCCTAATTAATGTTTTGAATGAAACAAGCAGCCATTTCAAGCAAATCTATCATGTAAAACTGCATTTTCATAAAGTATAATTATGTACTGTATTTAAGATGACACAATTTAACCAAAGTTAATTTATACAGTTTGATGGGTACTTAACAGTTTACATACTTTTAATGGGACTGCCTGCTCTGTGTGAAAGGCTAAGGATGCATATACAAATGTTCTAATGCCATGCCTCAAGCATGAGGGAGCTATTTAGTCAGCTACATCAGCAAGGGAAAGCAAAACAACTTAACAATTATTAAACACTAGTTGTGTGTCACGCTCTGTAACAGTTATGTTTTAGTAATCATTTTATATTCATTATCTCATTCAAACTTAATGACAACCCGAAAGGTAGGAATTGTGCTTCTTCCGTTTTTTTATCTTTTTGAAAATTGAAATTTAGTAAAGTCATGTAAATTGTATAGGTTTTTACATCTACGTAGTAAAAGAGCAATTTTTAACCCAAGTCTGATTCCAAAGTTCATGCTTATTCACTGTACTGCTTGAAAAGAAAAATCACTGGTTAAGCACTTCTTCCATTCTGCTCTCCTGAAGGGATGTTGGTTGTTATAATTTTATACTCTTGGAGGAGGCATGATAAGTGTGCTTATACTTAATGGAAGCAGAAATAGGTCTTATAGAAATAGGGATTATAGAAAATTGGTTTTGTGTTAAAAAGTCACTTCTTAAGGCAAACCAAATTTTAGCTGTCACTTAATAAAACAAACAGACAAACAAAGCCACATACATAACATGGACAAGTAAGACTGTAGTATCCACTGTTCAAATATTTTTCTTTTGTAATTATGCATTTGTAAACCACCAAATCTTGAAAGAGAATTTACAAATAACCATGACTAGATAGAAATACCAAATATTTGCGTGGTTTAGCTAGTTCAGCTATAAAAACATCTACTAAAGATTTTTTCCCATATTAGAATATAATAGTAGAGCCAGTAGCCAAATGTTAGTAAAGGTCATTAAATGGTTGGTTTAATTGTGTGTTCTTATACATTATTTTGCCTATACTCAGATTTCAAGAACAACTATCACATATCTGGACTGTACACGAAAAAGGAAAACACAAAACAGAAATAATTAGCCACTCCAGTTACTTTGTCAAAGTTATTGTACTGTATTTAAGATGACACACTTTAACCAAAGTTAATTTATACAGTTTGATGGGTACTTAACAGTTTACATACTTTTAATGGGACTGCCTGCTCTGTGTGAAAGGCTAAGGATGCATATACAAATGTTCTAATGCCATGCCTCAAGCATGAGGGAGCTATTTAGTCAGCTACATCAGCAAGGGAAAGCAAAACAACTTAACAATTATTAAACACTAGTTGTGTGTCACGCTCTGTAACAGTTATGTTTTAGTAATCATTTTATATTCATTATCTCATTCAAACTTAATGACAACCCGAAAGGTAGGAATTGTGCTTCTTCCGTTTTTTTATCTTTTTGAAAATTGAAATTTAGTAAAGTCATGTAAATTGTATAGGTTTTTACATCTACGTAGTAAAAGAGCAATTTTTAACCCAAGTCTGATTCCAAAGTTCATGCTTATTCACTGTACTGCTTGAAAAGAAAAATCACTGGTTAAGCACTTCTTCCATTCTGCTCTCCTGAAGGGATGTTGGTTGTTATAATTTTATACTCTTGGAGGAGGCATGATAAGTGTACTTATACTTAATGGAAGCAGAAATAGGTCTTATAGAAATAGGGATTATAGAAAATTGGTTTTGTGTTAAAAAGTCACTTCTTAAGGCAAACCAAATTTTAGCTGTCACTTAATAAAACAAACAGACAAACAAAGCCACATACATAACATGGACAAGTAAGACTGTAGTATCCACTGTTCAAATATTTTTCTTTTGTAATTATGCATTTGTAAACCACCAAATCTTGAAAGAGAATTTACAAATAACCATGACTAGATAGAAATACCAAATATTTGCGTGGTTTAGCTAGTTCAGCTATAAAAACATCTACTAAAGATTTTTTCCCATATTAGAATATAATAGTAGAGCCAGTAGCCAAATGTTAGTAAAGGTCATTAAATGGTTGGTTTAATTGTGTGTTCTTATACATTATTTTGCCTATACTCAGATTTCAAGAACAACTATCACATATCTGGACTGTACACGAAAAAGGAAAACACAAAACAGAAATAATTAGCCACTCCAGTTACTTTGTCAAAGTTATACTTGTAACCTTGTGAAATTTCAGAACTACTTCCAGCGTTTTCATAGTTAAATAAATTCTGATTGCAAAGTCCTTTACTGTTTTGGTCTAAACTATTAAGGTATTAAAGAGCACAATCATGTCTAATAAAAATGTTTTTTCTTCCCTATGATATTAAATCATGGCATATTATTCAAAGAATACTATTTATAATTTGATCTGACTGCATCTGTGTGTGTGAGTGTTGTATGTAATGAAAACATGAAATACTTTTGGGTTTCAGGAAATTAGAATAGATTATATCACTATAATCACAATTCTTTCGAAGAAAGATTTTCTTGCTAAAATAAAAAATATTTTCCTAATAGTTTTTCTTAAAATAATTAAAGCCCTCTATGGCCACAAAAATCATACTATAGGGCTTCCCCTGGTGGTCCAGTGGGTAAGGACACCGCCTTGCAGTGCAAGGGGTGCTGGTTCGATCCCTGGCCTGGGAAGATCCCACGTGCCACGGAGCGGCTGGACCGATGTGTCCAATGACCGAGCTGGATCTCTGGAGCGCATGCACCCAGAGCCGGCACTATGCAACGACAGACGCCACCGTGATGGGAGGCCCACAGGAACCAAAGAACAAAGACGGATGAACATAGAGAAATGAAAGACCAATAGAAGTGGCCCACCTGCTCCCCTCCCTCCCCAACCCATCCCCCGCCCAAAATTGATTAATTAATTAATTAATTAATTAAAAAATCATACTATACTAGAGCATAAATTTTTGGAGAAAAAAAGTTGAAATTTATGTACCATCTGTTTCTTGGCCAATAAAATGAAGAGAAGTTTATTCATTCTATCTGAAGAAAAATAATGTCATGTAAGATTTCATTATGTATAAAGAAATTTATGTCATGTTATAGAGACTGACAATTATTATGACAATATATTACACAGGAAGGTTCTAAAAATTTTCTAAACAACTTGATTATTTGGCGTGCTATGAAGTGAAAGAATAGATTTCAAAAATTATTAATAACACTAGGATCCATAGTTTTCTGAAAAATCATTAACTTTTCAAATATAATAGTTGCTAACATAACATAACATTGTGCTATTTTTGTGTACTTATGTTCAAACCTCAAATGTGCTTTGACAGATTGAGGACTTTTTTTGATTCTGTGGATGATAATGCATGGTTATTTTTAGTTGGTGGACCTCTAGCTCCAGGAATGTCTCTTAGGTTGGAAATCTCTCCCAGCAATCCGCATGAATGCCCAGAAACCTAGAGTTTGGTCTTTGTCGTGGCTGTGCCTCCTGATTCCATGTACAGAGGCATTTCTAACAAACATGAGATCTCTGGAAATACAGGTCAGAAATATCCAGGACTCGGCTGAAAGATGTCAAAGATGCTCTGTCATGGGGAACCAAATCATCTTGGCTGAGTGGTTAAGAAGAGGCTGATCTGATTCCTTTCCTCAATTTGGCTGCTTTATAGGATTTGTTGGGATTAAAACTGAACAAAATATGAGAGCTTTGCTCCAAAGGAAAGGGGCATGACTCCTCCTGGGCGATTATGGTTTCCTCAGGTGACTGAGAAATTTACGGGAGTGATGGAGGCCTCGGCCTCATAATGTGTTGTGGCCACATAGGGAAACCCTCTCATTAATTAAAATGTTTGCTTGTCCAGAAGTCGCACATAAGAACTGGCCATTCAGTGACCTGAGCAGCCACGGTGGTTTCAGATTGCCGGAGGCAGGTTCTGAGAAATGTAAAAGATTTGAAATGAAGCTGGGGTGACTTCTGGAGGAGTTGAGCTCACAATCAGCACATGGCCATGACACAATGTCACTAGTAATTTTATCCCTGACAAATTCAGCTTAAAATGAGAAAGAGTCTTTCATAAATAGGAACAAGGGGCGTCAAAGTCAATGTCTGACTAACACTCCAGCCAGATTCATGTAAAATACGTATGAAACTTATACTTTATGTCATGTTATAGAGACTGACAATTATTATGACAATATATTACACAGGAAGGTTCTAAAAATTTTCTAAACAACTTGATTATTTGGCGTGCTATGAAGTGAAAGAATAGATTTCAAAAATTATTAATAACACTAGGATCCATAGTTTTCTGAAAAATCATTAACTTTTCAAATATAATAGTTGCTAACATAACATAACATTGTGCTATTTTTGTGTACTTATGTTCAAACCTCAAATGTGCTTTGACAGATTGAGGACTTTTTTTGATTCTGTGGATGATAATGCATGGTTATTTTTAGTTGGTGGACCTCTAGCTCCAGGAATGTCTCTTAGGTTGGAAATCTCTCCCAGCAATCCGCATGAATGCCCAGAAACCTAGAGTTTGGTCTTTGTCGTGGCTGTGCCTCCTGATTCCATGTACAGAGGCATTTCTAACAAACATGAGATCTCTGGAAATACAGGTCAGAAATATCCAGGACTCGGCTGAAAGATGTCAAAGATGCTCTGTCATGGGGAACCAAATCATCTTGGCTGAGTGGTTAAGAAGAGGCTGATCTGATTCCTTTCCTCAATTTGGCTGCTTTATAGGATTTGTTGGGATTAAAACTGAACAAAATATGAGAGCTTTGCTCCAAAGGAAAGGGGCATGACTCCTCCTGGGCGATTATGGTTTCCTCAGGTGACTGAGAAATTTACGGGAGTGATGGAGGCCTCGGCCTCATAATGTGTTGTGGCCACATAGGGAAACCCTCTCATTAATTAAAATGTTTGCTTGTCCAGAAGTCGCACATAAGAACTGGCCATTCAGTGACCTGAGCAGCCACGGTGGTTTCAGATTGCCGGAGGCAGGTTCTGAGAAATGTAAAAGATTTGAAATGAAGCTGGGGTGACTTCTGGAGGAGTTGAGCTCACAATCAGCACATGGCCATGACACAATGTCACTAGTAATTTTATCCCTGACAAATTCAGCTTAAAATGAGAAAGAGTCTTTCATAAATAGGAACAAGGGGCGTCAAAGTCAATGTCTGACTAACACTCCAGCCAGATTCATGTAAAATACGTATGAAACTTATACTTGCAAGTACTTAGTAAGTTGGGAAACTATACTAAAAATGTTTAACTTAAATATCAAATTGGAGCTCTTGTCATTACAAAATTAATATTTTTTGTGTGCACAATTAAAAAAAAAAAAAAAGCCAGCCATGCTTACTTTGTTATCTTGAAGTCTCAAAAAGTAAGAACAAGAGTCACTTAACTAAAATGGTTGCTAGCACTGACTCTGCCAGGTCACAGGTCTAATGGGGGACTGAGAAGTCAACATTTGGCATTTATGTCATTTGGGCATTATTTTTCTACCTTTGGGTGCTCTTGCCACGTGGTTTCTGATATTAAGGTATCCTTTTGTCTTTTGTTTTATTTAAAGTGGCACTACCAGCTAATGAGATTCCGGTTTGGTTTAGGTTTGGTTTTGTTGATCTGGTTTGAGTGTGCATACATCTAATACAAACTGCTCAGGTTAATATGAAAAGCACTTCCTCTAAATTTCCACATTTCACTTGGGAAAGCCCTAGAAATTCTAAATGTCTGGTTAGCCTATATAGCTAAGCTCCAGTAACAAGAAAAATGGCTTAAAAAATTTTCTTGGTAAACTTTGTAATGATGCATTGAAAGGATTGGCTCTGGTATCTCAAGAATACAAAAAGTTTCTGCTATCATACTTTCTGGGGTAATGATACTCAGAAAAGACATTTTGGTTTGTTTGCTACCTTTTTGGTTTAATACTTCTACTGTGGTCAGAAATGTACTGTATGCACATAGGGATCTAAGAGAAAGGTTTCCCCTTGCAGTGTTGGCATGGGAAATATTCTGAAAATATACTCTGTTACATGCCAGGTGACATCAGAGGCAAAAGGAAAACCCAGTACATAGTTTGGCAGTGAGGAACTTAAATTTCAGGTTGTGGACAGATCTACTCCCAAGTGCTACATCGCCTCGTATACACAAGGATAGGACTGAGGGAAGACCATGGGCTACTGCGTCAGTAAGAAACAGATTAATTTCGACCAGAGAGGGAAACTCAGGTGAACAGTCTGTCTTCACCACCATCTAGAGCAGGGAAGGACGCCTCCAGTGGAAAAAAAGCAAGGGTGCTGGACAGTGCTTTCTTCCCTCTTACAAATGGGAGCTTCACAAAGTTCCAAGAACCCCAACCCTTTGGACTGCATTCTGAAAAACGGATAGATTTGACCATCAGAGTTTAAAGAAGACATGCCTAACTTTCCTTTGCAAATCGGCATGGCTACAATATCTGCTGAAAAATGGTGAACGATGGCTGGTGGCAGGGTCTCTCAATTACAATGCTGTTTCACAATTCGGTTTGTTCTATAGAAAGTAATGGGTAGATGTGGGGTTCTGAATTGAAAGAGGACCATTGCAAGCATAAAGAAGCTTAAACACATGTTTGCAGTTTGGAGCTAAGATGGCGCCTACAGGAAGGGACGTGGGAATGAAGGGAAGCTTAAGCGCATTGGTTAAAGAAGCTTAAGCACATGTTTGCAGCTAAGATGGCGCCTACAGGAAGAGACAGGGCGTGGTCTAAATTGTTAATTGATGGTCAAAATTTCTGATTGGTTCCCCTGGCTTCCGCGCTCATGAATGATTGCTTGGCCTTTAGCTTGATTGGTGTAATCTATAGGAAGTCCCGTGCAAAACCCCCTTCACTTGCCTATAAAAGCTGTGGATCTTCTTCAATAAAGCGGAACTATTTCGATGGAACCCCTGTCGCGTCTGATTGTCCCCTGCCTGAGCCAGGGGGCTGCGGGGCGGGCAGTTCAAGATTTGCCTTTCTCCGAGATCTCCCGGTTCAGCCGGGGGCAATCCCGCTGCCTTCCCTTTCTGCGGAAGGTCCCCTCAGGTAGAAAGCTAGAGAAGCTGAGAAACAGCTATGTAAGTTACTATCGCTTTAAGAGACATCCAACTATCCACTGTATGTTACAAAAACAGGCATTTTGGACCAAGTTAGTCTTTACAAAAATGGTTGCAGCTGGCTCAGACAGAATATTACAGAAGAGAGTAAGAGGAACAAAAGTAAAAACAAAAAGTCCAGAAAAATACTGAAACCCTAGTGTTGGTTGTTAGCTAAAACAGCCTGGGAGAAGATACTCAAGAAGAACACAGGTGAACAGGGACAGATCTGCAATCACTGTGTGAATGAGAGGGGCATCACAAGCAGGATTTGCCCCTGGCCTCTCAGCTGCCCCAGCTCCTTGTCTGGCCTGTCTGTCACAGACCACACTGAAAGAGACACTGCCCCCAGAGGCATAGGCCCCAGGGGTCAGACTCTCAAGACAACCAGGACTGAAGGCACCCGGGGGTCCCCACACAAACCCCTGTCCTAATAACACCTGCAGAATCTCAAATATGAATAACTGCTGGGGGCCAACTAGTCAATTTCCTTTTGGACACTGGGGCGACTTTCTCTGTGTTCACAGAAGCCCCTGGTTTGCTTTCTTCCCAATCCACTACTGTAATGGGACTGTCTAGACGAGCCAATGTTATTATTTCAGCCATTCTCTAAACTGCAACTAAGAACAAGGTCCAAGCCTCTGTTCTCACAAACATAGCCAGATTGTAATAACTTTAATTTCCAAGGGCTATGCTAAATTAAGTGATAAAAGTCTATTTAGTAGCTAGATAAATAAAGTGGTGTTTTGAAACATTTATTACTGAACAAAAAAAAATGTTTGGAGACATTCTAAGATGTTCTGTATAAAAAAACAATGTTTTTAAACTGACATTTATGCTTGTCAATTAAAATGTTAATATAAAGGTCAGTTTTTGGTTGTTTAAAAAAGAAATATAAATGTTTTTGGATAAAAGGCATAAAAAATGAAATTATATTTAATGAAAGACAAAAGAAGTAAATCTGACTTATAGATAGCTATTTCAAAATTAGAAAATAAATTGATGAGTACAAAAAGTGATAAAAGGATTTGTAAAAATGGAGCCTGAGTAAAAGGTTTATGCACATTTAAGACTGACTGTTTAAATTTAAAAATAATCTGAGACAAAGCTTAAATTCAGTTTTTTCTTTATTAAAAAGACTCACTTTATTCAGATGTCAATTGCTTTTGATAATACACTTAAGTTTATTTACCTCTTAACTGATCTGTTATGTAAGTAGCTGACTTTGGGAACACTAACTCAAGCTCAGAGCCTCACCTAGCTCAGGGATGGCCTGTTTGTTTAGGGGTAAACACTGCTATTGCTTCTCTAATGCCTAAAATTCTTAAGTTTACTAATGGGTAGAATCTTATTGTTCTGGCTTCCCTTGATGTAAATGGAATCTCAAATTCTAAAGTTTATAGTTGGATGTCAGAAAGTCTATATCAAATGTCTGTATGACAGGCCATTTTGGATACAGATACTGTCATAGATCCTGAAGCCTTAGAATTAACAGTGTAACCCAGCTCTCAGCTTTTTCAACAGACATTGCTAGAATGCAGCCACCAACCCAGACAAGCCACTACTAAATATGTGGACCATGCCCCTTTTCAGTTGAAGATGTAAAAGGGGACATATAATAAGAAATAATTTACTTAGATTTTCCCGTAAGTGATTGCAAGTGATTTGTTTGTAAGATCATTATCTAAACGTGATATACATGTTAAACTGAATTACTCCCTGTCAGTATTGATTATTCCTTGTTAGTCTTTACTGAATGTAACCTGTACTGGTGAAGGAAGAAAGAAGCTGGCTGCCCTGACTGAACTGAAACCATCTTGAGGAAGAGGACTTCATCTGACACTTTCAGTGAACTCTGGACAGTGTTTGGACTGGGTAGCCATGGAGATGAAAAATTAACTGTCAACTAGGCCTCCAGGGCTGGTGAGAACCTGACCAGGAAGGCCTCGGCCATGAAAATGAAATATCTATCACAAGATAAATTGCCATTTGTGATTTTAGTTAATCAATTTATGTTATAAACAGGCTAAGCGATATGCTTAGATGATTTTTGATTGTACTATTGTGAATGTTACCAAATCATACTTTTTTCCTTAACGTCTCCTAGGCAACCTTAGAAGTTGGGGATATGGGTTTGTGCATGTAGGCTTTAGGTATAAATGTGAGCCACAAGTTTTGCTTGGGGGCCTTGGCTAAATGAAGGCCTTGGACCCACTGGTGTAAATCGAGCCTAATAAACCTCTTTTCCATCCAACACTAGGGGCCACTGAGCGTACCCACAACAAAGACTTACCTCTTAACTGATCTGTTATGTAAGTAGCTGACTTTGGGAACACTAACTCAAGCTCAGAGCCTCACCTAGCTCAGGGATGGCCTGTTTGTTTAGGGTAAACACTGCTATTGCTTCTCTAATGCCTAAAATTCTTAAGTTTACTAATGGGTAGAATCTTATTGTTCTGGCTTCCCTTGATGTAAATGGAATCTCAAATTCTAAAGTTTATAGTTGGATGTCAGAAAGTCTATATCAAATGTCTGTATGACAGGCCATTTTGGATACAGATACTGTCATAGATCCTGAAGCCTTAGAATTAACAGTGTAACCCAGCTCTCAGCTTTTTCAACAGACATTGCTAGAATGCAGCCACCAACCCAGACAAGCCACTACTAAATATGTGGACCATGCCCCTTTTCAGTTGAAGATGTAAAAGGGGACATATAATAAGAAATAATTTACTTAGATTTTCCCGTAAGTGATTGCAAGTGATTTGTTTGTAAGATCATTATCTAAACGTGATATACATGTTAAACTGAATTACTCCCTGTCAGTATTGATTATTCCTTGTTAGTCTTTACTGAATGTAACCTGTACTGGTGAAGGAAGAAAGAAGCTGGCTGCCCTGACTGAACTGAAACCATCTTGAGGAAGAGGACTTCATCTGACACTTTCAGTGAACTCTGGACAGTGTTTGGACTGGGTAGCCATGGAGATGAAAAATTAACTGTCAACTAGGCCTCCAGGGCTGGTGAGAACCTGACCAGGAAGGCCTCGGCCATGAAAATGAAATATCTATCACAAGATAAATTGCCATTTGTGATTTTAGTTAATCAATTTATGTTATAAACAGGCTAAGCGATATGCTTAGATGATTTTTGATTGTACTATTGTGAATGTTACCAAATCATACTTTTTTCCTTAACGTCTCCTAGGCAACCTTAGAAGTTGGGGATATGGGTTTGTGCATGTAGGCTTTAGGTATAAATGTGAGCCACAAGTTTTGCTTGGGGGCCTTGGCTAAATGAAGGCCTTGGACCCACTGGTGTAAATCGAGCCTAATAAACCTCTTTTCCATCCAACACGAGGTGAGTTGGGTGCTTCACTGAGCGTACCCCACAACAAAGACTTCTACTATGAGAAGGCAGATTTCTCCACTTCAACAACAACAAAAAGACTTTCTAGAATAACCGATTGTTCTGTTTTTGCTGTTTGCTCCCAGCGTTTCAATTGCATCATGAAATTTGTTTCCAACCTTCTAAACGCTTTCAGTTACAGATGATGGTTCATGTTCCTACAACCTCCTCCAGCTATTACTTGGGACTCCTGGATCAAAGACCCAAATAAAGGGTAAAGAGAATATGCTGCCTCAATAATATAGAGACCACGCCCCGGCTCAGCTTGAAGAAGCCAGATTGATCATCACCCCCTTCCCTTGGCAGCATAATGCTCCTAAAAGAAAAAAAAATAATAATAATGACAAGAGTTAATACACAGATTTAATAAGTAGGCCAGCAGATCCCAAGGAGGAGAGGGGGAAGAAAAAAGAGAAAAAAAAGGTAAAGATTTTCAATGCTGAAACTGAAACCAAGTTTCTTGTCTTATGTTAATGCTGTGAGTCTAACAGAGCCTTTACATCAGAATGTCTCACCTAGTCCTGAAGCCTAGTGGCTATCCTCTACCTAATCTCATGTTAATGTTGTGGGTGTGGGCCTACAGGGCTTTTACAACTGTAAAATATTCTTTCGGTCTATTGTTTTAATAACTGACTAGATGCTCTCAGATCAAATTTGTGGGGACCTAGACACTGTTATGACAACGGTTTTCTCACTACAGGACCACTGGTGAGAACCTGACCAGGAAGGCCTCGGCCATGAAAATGAAATATCTATCACAAGATAAATTGCCATTTGTGATTTTAGTTAATCAATTTATGTTATAAACAGGCTAAGCGATATGCTTAGATGATTTTGATTGTACTATTGTGAATGTTACCAAATCATACTTTTTTCCTTAACGTCTCCTAGGCAACCTTAGAAGTTGGGGATATGGGTTTGTGCATGTAGGCTTTAGGTATAAATGTGAGCCACAAGTTTTGCTTGGGGGCCTTGGCTAAATGAAGGCCTTGGACCCACTGGTGTAAATCGAGCCTAATAAACCTCTTTTCCATCCAACACGAGGTGAGTTGGGTGCTTCACTGAGCGTACCCCACAACAAAGACTTCTACTATGAGAAGGCAGATTTCTCCACTTCAACAACAACAAAAAGACTTTCTAGAATAACCGATTGTTCTGTTTTTGCTGTTTGCTCCCAGCGTTTGCAATTGCATCATGAAATTTGTTTCCAACCTTCTAAACGCTTTCAGTTACAGATGATGGTTCATGTTCCTACAACCTCCTCCAGCTATTACTTGGGACTCCTGGATCAAAGACCCAAATAAAGGGTAAAGAGAATATGCTGCCTCAATAATATAGAGACCACGCCCCGGCTCAGCTTGAAGAAGCCAGATTGATCATCACCCCCTTCCCTTGGCAGCATAATGCTCCTAAAAGAAAAAAAAATAATAATAATGACAAGAGTTAATACACAGATTTAATAAGTAGGCCAGCAGATCCCAAGGAGGAGAGGGGGAAGAAAAAAGAGAAAAAAAAGGTAAAGATTTTCAATGCTGAAACTGAAACCAAGTTTCTTGTCTTATGTTAATGCTGTGAGTCTAACAGAGCCTTTACATCAGAATGTCTCACCTAGTCCTGAAGCCTAGTGGCTATCCTCTACCTAATCTCATGTTAATGTTGTGGGTGTGGGCCTACAGGGCTTTTACAACTGTAAAATATTCTTTCGGTCTATTGTTTTAATAACTGACTAGATGCTCTCAGATCAAATTTGTGGGGACCTAGACACTGTTATGACAACGGTTTTCTCACTACAGGACCACTTAGACTCCCTGTCGGAAATGGTATTACAAAACTGCAGAGGGCTTGAGCTTCTCACTGCAGACAAGAGAGACATTTGTGTCTTTCTTGAAGAGCAATGCTGTCTTTATACTAATAAATCTGGCATAGTTCAAGATATGGTACAACAGCTTAGAGACCAAATGACCAAATAAAGGAATGCTGACAACAGCTGGTTTGGGAATGGATTTTCAGCATGGCTTCCATTATTCTTTCCCTTAGTTGGTCCGGTGGTCACCATTGTTATATTTCTGCTTTTTGCTCCTTGTCTTATTTGCTGCATAAACAGAATTTATACAAGGAAGGATTTGAGCCTTCACCAACCAGACAGTTTCACAAGAGCTAAAGATTTAATTCATTATAAAGAAAACCAGTGGGGGATGTAAGGCTAGAAAATAGAAGGAATACTTTGTTCAAATGATTCTGAAAGAACGGAAAATCAGATAACCTGGTTTCAACAGACTAGGTTGCTCCACCCAAAGGCAGGCAAACATCCTCCCTGAGGCCCCCTCCCGCCGAACGGCACTCCCGATACGAGGCCTCCGCCCACTAAATTCCAACACTCGGCGGCACTCCCTGGAATTTCTACTGAGCCGAATGAAAGAAATCTCACAGGTCGCTATTCATCAGATGCTCCTTCAGCCCTATTCCCGACTGCCCACCAGCCCATCACCCTCAGACCAGCCTTAGACTCCCCATGCCCAAACAAAGACTCAGCAGGAAGTAGCCAGACAAAGTTCGGCGCCCTATATCACCAAAAAGGCTGGAATGTTTGGTTGGTAGGCTATTAAAAGGTTAACACAGCAGCCGGAGATTCCCCAGCACTAAATAGTCAAAAGAAAAGGCCAGTTGCTAGGGTCAACACCGCGACCAGAGACTCCCCGGCATTAAATCAGGGGGTCAGTTGCTTGCCTGCTGGCGCCCGAGAGTCTCCTTAGACCTGCGATAAGGAGATAGCCTTGGCCATAAAGATTCCTCTGGAAAGTGTCAAGGACTTCACACCCCCAGCCCGCGGACACCTCAAGGATAGTGGGCTCATCACTGGACTTCCTGCCAAACATATAGCCAATCGTGTAATGCCTGATGTGCCCACCAAACATATAGCCAATCGTATGTTGCCTAATGTACTTGCGTTAATTTGAAACTTTGCCCTATAAAAACCCCGGAATCCTCGGCGAGGGTGTGCAGCTTGTTCGACCAGGCTGACACCCGAGTGCGCACTCGCTCAATAAAATACTACTCTTGGTTTTGCAGCTCTTGGTCTGGTCTTTGAGTCTCGGGGACCTCCTGGAAATCTCTGCTCCCTCCCATCGGGGAAACGGAGTTTATCAATTCTGCCCTCTCACCTAGTTTCACTGACCACAGGAGTTGACTATTCAGAGGCAATGTGACAGACCTCAGACCTAGCCCCTCAGTCTTAGAATCAACAATTTTTGTTAAGCTATAACCAGTGGCTCTGATGTGACTATAGATAAGCATACCTGTGTCACTCTCTTAATCTCTGTAAACAATTTATGCCATGGGAAGATGGAAAGTAAAAAAAATTCAAGATTCTGTGAAAAACATGATGATTGCCTATAAATCATGTACCCTGTTTCAGTTGGGGCTGCACATTAGAGCATCTTTTAGGCTGTGTGCAGTCACTTGTTGGCAATAAAAACTCCTAATTCGGCTTTTTCCTGCTTAGAGTGGTCTCTGTTTCTTCTCGGGACAACACTATTATACAGTCACTTTTCCATGACCTAGACAGATAGTTCAAGTCAAAAGTCCATTCAAATAAGAGAAGCAATTCAATAGCAAGATCTATTAACTATGTATTAACTAGTGATTTGATGTTAAAAATATCTATTACCTATGAATTAATAGATATTTAAATTTTATAAAGTGTATGTTACCGGTAAGACAGGGTGATCTATGAGCAAGGAAAGTGTACACTCTCATTTGTCATGGTGTTAAACAATATTTCAATAAATTGAGCCTAGAGACTGCCAAAATGTTTCAGGGAGAAAATAAATTCTAGCTCCGAGTTGCAAACTGTTTATTTAACTTGCTTTCTGTCGTTATTGTTATTACAATCATATTTAATGGTTTGCCTGGAAGACCCTGCCTCTCTGTCTGATTGTGAAGTAAAATACCTTTGTTCAAGAATCCTGTCCACCTGTAGATGGCAGAAAGAGAGAAGTTAACACTTCCCCTGCCTGAGGCTTGCCATTCTAAGAGATGTTTGCAAGATTAATGGCCTTTTTACTTTGGTTAGTCACCTCCCTCTATGTCTGATCTATAAAATAACCTGGTATACAAACCCCAGATAAGATGTTTTTTCTGAGGCACTAGACTGCCAAGCCATCTTCTCGGTCATCTGCTTTCCAAATAAAATTGTTTTCCTTGCCTCAGAACCTCCTCTATGGGATTCATTGGCCTGCAGTGTGACAAGCAGAGCGAGCTTGGACTCGGTAACAAAAATACATCCGTAGATTTTTATTATGGGTATGAGTCATTTTGACCTAGCCCCTCAGTCTTAGAATCAACAATTTTTGTTAAGCTATAACCAGTGGCTCTGATGTGACTATAGATAAGCATACCTGTGTCACTCTCTTAATCTCTGTAAACAATTTATGCCATGGGAAGATGGAAAGTAAAAAAAATTCAAGATTCTGTGAAAAACATGATGATTGCCTATAAATCATGTACCCTGTTTCAGTTGGGGCTGCACATTAGAGCATCTTTTAGGCTGTGTGCAGTCACTTGTTGGCAATAAAAACTCCTAATTCGGCTTTTTCCTGCTTAGAGTGGTCTCTGTTTCTTCTCGGGACAACACTATTATACAGTCACTTTTCCATGACCTAGACAGATAGTTCAAGTCAAAAGTCCATTCAAATAAGAGAAGCAATTCAATAGCAAGATCTATTAACTATGTATTAACTAGTGATTTGATGTTAAAAATATCTATTACCTATGAATTAATAGATATTTAAATTTTATAAAGTGTATGTTACCGGTAAGACAGGGTGATCTATGAGCAAGGAAAGTGTACACTCTCATTTGTCATGGTGTTAAACAATATTTCAATAAATTGAGCCTAGAGACTGCCAAAATGTTTCGGGGAGAAAATAAATTCTAGCTCCGAGTTGCAAACTGTTTATTTAACTTGCTTTCTGTCGTTATTGTTATTACAATCATATTTAATGGTTTGCCTGGAAGACCCTGCCTCTCTGTCTGATTGTGAAGTAAAATACCTTTGTTCAAGAATCCTGTCCACCTGTAGATGGCAGAAAGAGAGAAGTTAACACTTCCCCTGCCTGAGGCTTGCCATTCTAAGAGATGTTTGCAAGATTAATGGCCTTTTTACTTTGGTTAGTCACCTCCCTCTATGTCTGATCTATAAAATAACCTGGTATACAAACCCCAGATAAGATGTTTTTTCTGAGGCACTAGACTGCCAAGCCATCTTCTCGGTCATCTGCTTTCCAAATAAAATTGTTTTCCTTGCCTCAGAACCTCCTCTATGGGATTCATTGGCCTGCAGTGTGACAAGCAGAGCGAGCTTGGACTCGGTAACAAAAATACATCCGTAGATTTTTATTATGGGTATGAGTGCATTTTAATTGCTCAAATATTTAATCAGTGCTTCATTTTGTATAAACTATTTTCCTTTATCTTTCGCTGAGTAAAACAAATGAGTTGATTTTTTTCCCTTATTCAACTGCATGTGAGCAGATATATAAGTCTCAATCCATGATATTGAATCTTTCAGGCAAATTTTTATTTTGTAACTCGATTTTTTTCTCTAACAACGCTTGCAGACATCACGGAATAAACTTTCTAATTTTGTATTCAGTTTTATGTTTTATATTTAGAAAATATTAAGGGGAATTATTTTAAGTAATATTTTGTGGTTGAGGTAGCTATAAATCAACGTATAATGACTGACCTGCACACTATTGAAATATGTTTCAGGTACTCCCTAAAGCTGTGGAAGTAAAAATAAGTAAAATGCATTCTATAATTTTTGAGAATATGCAAAATTGAAACTTTATGTAATAATATTTAATTCCATCAGGGCTGGAACATCTATTCGGTGATTCTAAGCATTTACTTTAAGATTGGCAATATTCTAGGTGCTGGGGATATCTCAGTAAATGATTTACATATATATTCTTACACTGAACAAATGATAACAAGTAGAATAAATGCTTATAAAAAGGGAGAGTAATGAAAAAAATGTATATTAATTTAATTAGTGTTAACTAGGAGCAGATCAGTCTCAACATGAGGGAGAACTTTGTCAGATACAACAAGTGTAAATTGCCAAGAGCTATAAAGAAACTAAAAGAAAGACTATTCTTTTTGGTGCCTAGATGGGGAAGGGAAATGGCAAGTGATAAGGCTGAAGAGGAAATACAAAGCCAGGCTTTTGAGACCAGCATAAGAACCATGTGAATTTTGCGCTTTATCCTAAGAGCAATGAGAAGCCACTTTCCTAATGGGAATTAAGAGAATAAAGTACTTTGATTTGTGTTTTTAGACTACTAGCTGCTCTTTGGAAAATTAAACAGGATTAATAATGGATCCTAGGAAACTTGATGACTGCTATTGTAGTAGTCCAGACAAAAGCTGATAATACTTTAGAATTCAGGGGCTGTGAATATGGAGTGAAATACATGGATTTAAGCCAGATTTGGCAAGTAGAATTAATCACTTTGGCAATTAATGATATGTGAGTATTAGGCAAATTCACATTTTAGTTTCCTGTGGCAGATGGAGTAGCTGTGGGAGGCTTAGTGAGTCCAGTTTTGTACATACTGAAGTTTGAGATGTCTGAAAGAAGTACGAAGAGAAATGCCAATTAGACAGTTGGGTATATACATCTAAAGCTAAAGAAAGAACATTTGCAAATATTAAAAATAAATGTCCTCTGAATTTAGAGGAGCTGAAACATTTAGAAAGAGTTCCTGTTTTGTGACACTGTTGCTGGACACTGTGAATATTTTGTTTGCCAGCTGACAATGAGATGTTTTCACAGAGGACAGAAAGTGATCATAGCAGGAAGATATTTTCTTTAGGGTCTGGTCCTCTATTATTATTTTCCCATGCAGGAGTCCAACACCTCCCTCTGAGGAGCTCCAGCAGAACCCCAGGCCACATTTTCCCAACTAGAGGCTTCCAAGCATCTCCAGCCCACTAGAACAATCTAGCAACACACAGCTGTCCTACAAACTTGTACACCCTCCACAATAGGAACTCCAAATGCTTCTGAAGATCGGATTCTACCAACTCAAGCATATGTGTAAGGGTTAGGGAAAGGGGCAAGTCACAGATTTTGAAAACATGACATAGCCCAAGGACACAGTATAAACCCATTAGAATCAAATGGGTCCAAGACGGCAGACCAGACCTTTATCCTCAGTCAGCAAGCTAAATGACACACCCAGAGGCACCATGACAATTCCATCCTTTCCCTTAAAGAGCTGGAATAATACTCCCACTCATTAGCACATGGAATTGCCCAGCCCATAAAAGCTAAGATTGCCACATTTTCAGGGCCACTGGATTTGCTCTGTGATAACCCACACTCTGTTTGTGGAGTGTGCTTGTCCTAAGAGCAATGAGAAGCCACTTTCCTAATGGGAATTAAGAGAATAAAGTACTTTGATTTGTGTTTTTAGACTACTAGCTGCTCTTTGGAAAATTAAACAGGATTAATAATGGATCCTAGGAAACTTGATGACTGCTATTGTAGTAGTCCAGACAAAAGCTGATAATACTTTAGAATTCAGGGGCTGTGAATATGGAGTGAAATACATGGATTTAAGCCAGATTTGGCAAGTAGAATTAATCACTTTGGCAATTAATGATATGTGAGTATTAGGCAAATTCACATTTTAGTTTCCTGTGGCAGATGGAGTAGCTGTGGGAGGCTTAGTGAGTCCAGTTTTGTACATACTGAAGTTTGAGATGTCTGAAAGAAGTACGAAGAGAAATGCCAATTAGACAGTTGGGTATATACATCTAAAGCTAAAGAAAGAACATTTGCAAATATTAAAAATAAATGTCCTCTGAATTTAGAGGAGCTGAAACATTTAGAAAGAGTTCCTGTTTTGTGACACTGTTGCTGGACACTGTGAATATTTTGTTTGCCAGCTGACAATGAGATGTTTTCACAGAGGACAGAAAGTGATCATAGCAGGAAGATATTTTCTTTAGGGTCTGGTCCTCTATTATTATTTTCCCATGCAGGAGTCCAACACCTCCCTCTGAGGAGCTCCAGCAGAACCCCAGGCCACATTTTCCCAACTAGAGGCTTCCAAGCATCTCCAGCCCACTAGAACAATCTAGCAACACACAGCTGTCCTACAAACTTGTACACCCTCCACAATAGGAACTCCAAATGCTTCTGAAGATCGGATTCTACCAACTCAAGCATATGTGTAAGGGTTAGGGAAAGGGGCAAGTCACAGATTTTGAAAACATGACATAGCCCAAGGACACAGTATAAACCCATTAGAATCAAATGGGTCCAAGACGGCAGACCAGACCTTTATCCTCAGTCAGCAAGCTAAATGACACACCCAGAGGCACCATGACAATTCCATCCTTTCCCTTAAAGAGCTGGAATAATACTCCCACTCATTAGCACATGGAATTGCCCAGCCCATAAAAGCTAAGATTGCCACATTTTCAGGGCCACTGGATTTGCTCTGTGATAACCCACACTCTGTTTGTGGAGTGTGCTTGTCTCTGAATCTGAGTAAATCCATTTCTTCCTTATCAGTTTGTCTCTCACTGAATTCTTTTCTGTGAAGAGACATGAAGGACTTGAACTCTGTTAGGCCTGGAAAACAGGTATGGTGGGTTTGGGATGGGTTTTAGTCCCAGCCATGTGGGTTCAAGTCCCAAGCAGAATTTTGGCTGGGTTCAAACCCCTACCACATGGGTTTGAGTCCCGAACTGAGTTTTGGGTTTAAGTCTCAATCTAAGGTAGAACGCTTTTAGATCTTCTCTGGATTATTTCTTGAAACCAGGATTGCCCTAGAAACCAGGATTGCCCTGTAACTTCTGGCAGGTTTCTCTACCACCTGCAAGCTGCAATTTCCTATTATATCTACACTCTTTTTTGCAGTAATGTGAACTTCTTCCCTTGACAGGGAACCTTCACCTGTCTTTAATTCCTATTAATCACTGTTTCTCAGTTTAGATTTGTAGTTATTCTTCTGCACTTCTGGATATTCTTGTATGCCTTTTAGTACTTTTTTTTAAAAAGATTTATTTATTTATTTATTTTTGGGCGGGGGTTGGGTTGGGGAGGGAGGGGAGAGGGCGGGCCACTTCTATTGGTCTTTCATTTCTTTATTTTCATCTGTCTTTGTTCTTTGGCTCCTGCAGGCCTCCCATCGTGGTGGCGTCTGTCGTTGCAGAGCGCCGGCTCTGGGTGCATGCGCTCCAGAGCTCTGGCTTGGTAATTGGACACATCGGTCCAGCCGTTCCGCGACACGTGGGATCTTCCCAGGCCAGGGATCGAACCGGTGCACCTTGCACTGCAAGGCGGTGTCCTTAACCAGTGGACCACCAGGGGAAGTCCGCCTTTTAGTACTTAATTTCATTATTCTAGGGATTCTTTATACTAATTCCCTTTCCAATCCCTACTCTTAGCAAATAAATTGTGTGACTTCTAACTCATGATTAGATTCTAACTGGTACAGCTCATGAACTGGATTTTGCCAGTCCAAGCAGGTATTAATGATGTGTAGAAGTAGCAGACACAGGATGCCTTGTGTAGTATCAGTAAGATTTTGCTCGTAAGGATTTCGTAAGCCTGGTGCAAGAGGCTATATTCTGTGTACAGTACACATGTGTCCTCACCGAACCAATCTGTGGTGAGTTTGTGCAATGTTCATGTCTTATTCCTGAGTCTAATTAACCAGTCCTCCTGAAAATTCTGAGATACTTAGGAAATTTCTAATGAATCAGCTTTTGACTTAAGTGAGCTAGAATTAGTTTAGAATGCTTGCTACTAAGAACACTGTTAAAAATAGCTAATATTTATTGATTACTTAAAAATTTCTGGTACTGTTTTAACTACTTTATACATATTATCATATTTAGTCCTCATAAAAATCTGATAAAGTATCGATTATCCACATTTTAAAAAAGTAAAGCTCAGAGAACAGATTTGCCCAAGGTAACAAAACTAAACAGTAGAGATGATAGTCAAATTAATATTGATTTCTAAATCCAGTGCTCTTACTTGCACTGGTAGACCTCCTTTTTATTATTTTTGTGACAATAATGTGTGATCAAACAGAGTTTTATTTTCCCCCCAAACACAGGCCAAGCTAAAGAAAAAGCTACATCTGCAACATTAGGGTTCAATCCAGAACTCAAATTTTATTGAGCTTTGGGGCTAAACTGAATGAACTTTTCCTTGCGATATTTCCTGATCGTTTTCTACCCATTTATCACAGTTCCATTAAAAAATTATATATTAGGAAATCTAAAATAATTATTATTTCTGTATCCAATGAATGGTCTAGATTAGGGAGGATAAGGGATTTGGGGTTAAAGTTAACTACTATTAAAGAAAAAAATAAATAAAATTAATAGGGAGTAAACCTTACATTCTTTCTTCCTTGTGTGAATAATTTTCCTTCTTAGAATTTCCACAGCCAAATTCTGCAACCTATTCTTTGGGACATTATTTTATTAATTTACTATAAAAGCTAACCAATCATTACTGTTCACTCAATATACTATTTCATTCTTGAGAAATGTAAACTTTAAATATTTATTTTTAAGGTATAATGAGGCAGTTCAGTCAGTCATTCTTTAAAGATATAATTTCAAAATACAGCTTAGGCTACTGAATGCTCCTGGATCATTTTAGGAAAAAAGGCAGGTTTTAAACAATTTAAAGAGCCCATTACACTCAACTGCAGTTAAAAAATTGCATAATTTGATTAAATTGACATTTAAATGTGAAGATCTTTTCCAACATTTCCTTCCTCGCGGTTGCTCACTGCTGAGATATTTATGTACAATTAGGAAGGTTTTCTCCTTCTCTTTCATTTTAAAACAAGTATCTCTTCAATTTATTCTTTGACAGATTTGAGTGTCCTTTGGCTTCTTTCTGGAATTGAATTATTGGGCCTTTAAAATTGAAATATTGCATCTTTAAGAGTTTTAATATTTAATTAAGTGAAAATAACTTAAAAGGAAAAATAATATTTACATAAGTTGATTTAGAGGAATGAGAAATTCTAAGTGTGTGATTGTTAGTTTGGTTATAATATGATTTCATTATAAAAATAACTTGAGCATAGACATTTGGTTGTGAAGTTGAAATCTTTAAATACTTACTTAAAATTCTACTTTTTATGTATGTATATATTATAGTTATGATACCTTAATATAATATATATATATATAATGATATACAGATATAGATAAACTGAAATATAATTGTAAAGTAGCAAAAAATAGTGATACCATTTTAATCTTTGAAATTAAAGAAGATTGTAAAAAATAATTAAAATTGGTAAAGGCATGATGAAATGGGAGCTTGTATTTACTGCTGATAGAAATAAGAATTCATATAACTAGGATTACCCTGGTGATCTAGTGCCTAGAATCTGCTTCATAATGCAGGGATTAAGCATTGGGGAATTAAGATCATACACACAGCAGAACAACTAAATCCATGAACTATAATTACTGAGCCCTCACACCACAACTATGTGCATTGCAATGAAAGATCTCACATGTGTCAACTAAGACAAGATGCAGCTAAATAAATATTTTTAAAAAGGAATTCATATAACCTAAAGGAATAAATATCAAACTCCCTCAATTTACAATGAGATTATAGCCCGATCTCATACTAAGTTGAAAATTCTACAATCAACAATGTATTTAATACCCCTAACTGAACCTTCATTGTGGTCAGAATACTCACATATGCCTACAATTGGACAAAATCATGAAGTGTGGAATATATTATGCAATTTATTGAACAGTAAACTGAAAGTTAGGACAGAATGATTGTAAATGTATTGATTGTTTATTCTAATGAGTGACTAAGTGGGAGCTGAGACTCACTGCCACTGCTCACCATTATGAGAAAGTATTGTGAACCTGGGAAGATAACAAACTTCAAAATTTGAAGTATGGTTCTTACTCAAGATATACCACTTTTGCATCATAGTGAAGTGAAAAATTGTAAGTCAAAAATCATCCTAAATCTGGGAGTACATGAATACTCATGAAGAGTCTTAAAACTTGCGTATCAAGTAGCCTATTTGAAAGTGGTTCTAAAAGACTAAAAATACAAAGATGTCTAATATCAATAACATAACAGTACAGGTAAATTGTAAACTACTTAATTTCTCAATATTGAATAATTTCAGAGTTGAATATAAAATATGATTTCAGATTAGTAGGCAAGAGGAATATGTGCTAATATATCAAGAAAGTTTCTTTGAGAGACAAGTATATGGAATTTCATATGTTCCATTATAATTTCCAGTATGCTCACTTTGATAAAACATATACAGTAATTTCCACCACATATCAAATATGCTATAATCAACATTCATTACTTTTATAATTAGTGTTGGACCTCCAACGTAGGGTCTCCAAAAGGACTTCAGAGCAAGCATAAAATATTGCAGAAAAAAGAAAGAAAGGCTCAGTTGAGGTTTGAAGAAAAGATGGTGCCGAAAGGAAATGATCAGGATGGGACACAAAGTTGTTTGACGGGACGCAGAGTTGTTTGTCAAAAAATCTGATTGGTTGCCTTAACTTCCGCATGCGGAAACAATGCATGTAAACCCTTAAAGTCCATATCTTGTTACCCTCATGATCGCTGTAACCTTTGCACTGATTGGTTTACCCTGTCTTCCTATTTCTAGCCGCACCCTATATAAAACTCACCTCAATTGCAATAAACTAAATTTTTTTGAGATTATAGCCCGATCTCATACTAAGTTGAAAATTCTACAATCAACAATGTATTTAATACCCCTAACTGAACCTTCATTGTGGTCAGAATACTCACATATGCCTACAATTGGACAAAATCATGAAGTGTGGAATATATTATGCAATTTATTGAACAGTAAACTGAAAGTTAGGACAGAATGATTGTAAATGTATTGATTGTTTATTCTAATGAGTGACTAAGTGGGAGCTGAGACTCACTGCCACTGCTCACCATTATGAGAAAGTATTGTGAACCTGGGAAGATAACAAACTTCAAAATTTGAAGTATGGTTCTTACTCAAGATATACCACTTTTGCATCATAGTGAAGTGAAAAATTGTAAGTCAAAAATCATCCTAAATCTGGGAGTACATGAATACTCATGAAGAGTCTTAAAAACTTGCGTATCAAGTAGCCTATTTGAAAGTGGTTCTAAAAGACTAAAAATACAAAGATGTCTAATATCAATAACATAACAGTACAGGTAAATTGTAAACTACTTAATTTCTCAATATTGAATAATTTCAGAGTTGAATATAAAATATGATTTCAGATTAGTAGGCAAGAGGAATATGTGCTAATATATCAAGAAAGTTTCTTTGAGAGACAAGTATATGGAATTTCATATGTTCCATTATAATTTCCAGTATGCTCACTTTGATAAAACATATACAGTAATTTCCACCACATATCAAATATGCTATAATCAACATTCATTACTTTTATAATTAGTGTTGGACCTCCAACGTAGGGTCTCCAAAAGGACTTCAGAGCAAGCATAAAATATTGCAGAAAAAAGAAAGAAAGGCTCAGTTGAGGTTTGAAGAAAAGATGGTGCCGAAAGGAAATGATCAGGATGGGACACAAAGTTGTTTGACGGGACGCAGAGTTGTTTGTCAAAAAATCTGATTGGTTGCCTTAACTTCCGCATGCGGAAACAATGCATGTAAACCCTTAAAGTCCATATCTTGTTACCCTCATGATCGCTGTAACCTTTGCACTGATTGGTTTACCCTGTCTTCCTATTTCTAGCCGCACCCTATATAAAACTCACCTCAATTGCAATAAACGGCTCTCTGCTCTGACAGAACTCCCACTGAGCCTGAGTGTCCTTTGTCTGGAAAAGGGCTGGTTGGCCGGTGGCACAACTCTACCGGACTCTCTCAGGCCCTCTCCCTGCCTGCTAGAGGCCAGAGGCGAGGTAGCTCGCTGGGGTGTCCTCCTCCCTTGCAGGACTAGTCCCACGGTTGGTTGTTCTGTGGCAGCCAGCGCCAGGCCTCCCCGCAATTGGGAGAAAATAAGTTTTATTTTGAATTTATAAAGATCACAAATGGCTCCTCTGCCAGCAGTAAACTATCTTCTCTCTCCAACATATCTAATGCAGTTTAGCTTGGACTCTTTTAGCTCTTCATGTCCAATATTAATGATCATGAGGGTAAGATTTAGCCTGCTGTGGGAATAGCTGAATGCAAAATGCTCCAGATAGAAGGATGAATTGCACAAATAATTTGTGCAATTGCATGTTTAGTTAAGTTTTTCTTTTCTCTTTGGTTGTGAAACCCACTAGAGCTCTACCTTCTGCAGGGATTTATCTACTATAACTTGTACAGTGCTTTGCATCAATAATAAATATTTGTATAATCAATGCAAGAAATCCAGTCAGAGCATATTCCTTAATGTTGCAGTCCAAGTTAAAAAATTACTTTCATAAATAACAAAGCACATGTTCCTGGATGTTAATGATGAGAATAGAATTTAAATTATGAGTCCTTGAATCTGGTGATTTGCCTAACCAGTTTTGTGACAATGGAGAAGAGACATGAGAAAGAAATGAAAATTCAGGCAGATTGCAGCAGAAGAAGGAAAGGGACATTCCTGATCCCTAACTAGTGCTCAGAAATAAATCAAAATTACTAGCCAAATAACTAGAATTGGGCTTCCCTGGTGGTCCAGTGGATAAGGACACCGCCTTGCAGTGCAAGGTGCGCCGGTTCGATCCCTGGCCTGGGAAGATCCCACGTGCCAAGGAGCGACTGGACTGATGTGTCCAATTACCGAACCAGAGCTCTGGAGTGCATGCGCCCAGAGCTGGCGCTCTGTGACAACAGACGCCACCGCAATGGGAGACCTGCAGGAGCCAAAGAACAAAGACAGATGAAAATAGAGAAATGAAAGACCAACAGAAGTGGCCCGCCCGCTCCGCTCTCTCCCCAACCCGACCCCCGCCCAAAATAAATAAATAAATAAATCTTTAAAAAAAAAAAAAGTACTAAAAGGCATGCAAGAGTATCCAGAAGTGCAGAAGAATAACTACAAATCTAAACTGAGAAACAGTGATTAATAGGAATTAAAGACAGGTGAAGGTTCCCTGTCAAGGGAAGAAATTCACATTACTCAAAAAAGTGTGTAGATATAATAGGAAATTGCAGCTTGCAGGTGGTAGAGAAACCTGTCAGAAGTTACAGGGCAATCCTGGTTTCTAGGGCAATCCTGGTTTCAAGAAATAATCCAGAGAAGATCTAAAAGCGTTCTATCTTGGATTGAGACTTAAACCCAAAACTCAGGCCAAAAGAACAAAGATGGATGAAAACAGATAAATGAAAGACCAATAGAAGTGCCCCCACACACACCCCAACCCGCCCCCCCCACCAAAAATAAATAAATAAATAAATATTAAACAAACAAACAAACAAACAAACAAATGACTAGAATTTTCTCCCTCTTTAACTTTGGAGTGATCTGGCCCATAATATCTTGCTTGCTTGTTTGTTTTGTAATGGAAAACGTGCTTCTTAAATAGCAAAGGAGATTATGTAGACCTTAAAAACCCTTAAACATAAGGCCCAAAGCACAATATAATCTACTAGATGAAAAATAGGGAGCAGGCCACAATCTCAAGAAAAAGACTCCAATCTCAAAAAGAATACTGTCTGGAAATTCTTCAAGTCAAAGTGCCCCATTTCCACTTGACTTCTGGCAAGCAAGGTCTCTTGTTATTTGCAACTTTGGATAAAGCTTGGGGCTTTTGAGACTGCATAGCTCCCACGTGCTCAAAATCAAAATTACTAGCCAAATAACTAGAATTGGGCTTCCCTGGTGGTCCAGTGGATAAGGACACCGCCTTGCAGTGCAAGGTGCGCCGGTTCGATCCCTGGCCTGGGAAGATCCCACGTGCCAAGGAGCGACTGGACTGATGTGTCCAATTACCGAACCAGAGCTCTGGAGTGCATGCGCCCAGAGCTGGCGCTCTGTGACAACAGACGCCACCGCAATGGGAGACCTGCAGGAGCCAAAGAACAAAGACAGATGAAAATAGAGAAATGAAAGACCAACAGAAGTGGCCGCCGCTCCCCTCTCCCCCCAACCCGACCCCCGCCCAAAATAAATAAATAAATAAATCTTTAAAAAAAAAAAAAGTACTAAAAGGCATGCAAGAGTATCCAGAAGTGCAGAAGAATAACTACAAATCTAAACTGAGAAACAGTGATTAATAGGAATTAAAGACAGGTGAAGGTTCCCTGTCAAGGGAAGAAATTCACATTACTCAAAAAAGTGTGTAGATATAATAGGAAATTGCAGCTTGCAGGTGGTAGAGAAACCTGTCAGAAGTTACAGGGCAATCCTGGTTTCTAGGGCAATCCTGGTTTCAAGAAATAATCCAGAGAAGATCTAAAAGCGTTCTATCTTGGATTGAGACTTAAACCCAAAACTCAGGCCAAAAGAACAAAGATGGATGAAAACAGATAAATGAAAGACCAATAGAAGTGCCCCCACACACACCCCAACCCGCCCCCCCCCACCAAAAATAAATAAATAAATAAATATTAAACAAACAAACAAACAAACAAACAAATGACTAGAATTTTCTCCCTCTTTAACTTTGGAGTGATCTGGCCCATAATATCTTGCTTGCTTGTTTGTTTTGTAATGGAAAACGTGCTTCTTAAATAGCAAAGGAGATTATGTAGACCTTAAAAACCCTTAAACATAAGGCCCAAAGCACAATATAATCTACTAGATGAAAAATAGGGAGCAGGCCACAATCTCAAGAAAAAGACTCCAATCTCAAAAAGAATACTGTCTGGAAATTCTTCAAGTCAAAGTGCCCCATTTCCACTTGACTTCTGGCAAGCAAGGTCTCTTGTTATTTGCAACTTTGGATAAAGCTTGGGGGCTTTTGAGACTGCATAGCTCCTATCCAGTTAATTCCCAAATATAGTTCATTCCTGGCATCTTTAGAGGGATTTGAACAATATCCCAAAAGAGCAACCAATCCTTCTGTAGCCCCAGTCTGTGATGTTGTAGTATTTCTGTGATACGACAGGCTGGCTATTTATGTACTCAAACTTTTGTACATTTCACAGCAATGTGAATAGACAACTAATGGAACAGGCACCAAGATATGTGTTAATTTTTTGTGTTATTTTAAAGCATAAATGCCCAAGAGATGGAGTTGGTAAAATGAGTCAAGCCATTTGATTTTAAGCCAAGACAAGCCCACTTTGAACTAACTGTCCTTATTAAAGACAATTTGCTTAAACATTCTTCATTTTCATGAGAATATATACCTTTTTACATTTTTTGAAAAGTTCATAGTACTTTAAGCCTTTTATTTGTCATATTCGATATGATCATAGATACAAGAAATATTTTGTTTTTCTTTTAAGTCTAATTTATGTAAAAAAAAAATATTCAATTTGAGAATGATGAAGAGTGACATCAGTCTCCTGGGAAAATGAAAAGTGCTTCGTTGTCTGAAACCATTTTCTGCTACTCTGCACTAACCAATGATTCCTATTGGTCCAATGGTTCTATTGCAGACATATAGTACCAGGAATGTTGAAACTTAAAATATTCTGGGAAAAGCCATAAATTTGGAATTTTATCAGCGTTTAAAAATATTAAGACATAATTAAAATTTAAAAATTATTATTGGCTAAAGGAAATAGTATTCCGGAGGTCAAATTAGGCACGTTGATATAATTGTGCAGCCATGGTGTAAAAATCAGGAGAGATTTTTTTCACAGATAGCAGGTAAAAATATTTTGATATACATTAAAGAATAAAGTACATAACATTTAAGGTCCATCTACATTGTCACTGCGGCAAGATGTCATCTTTATTCATTCATCTGTTGATGGATACCTAGGTAATTTTCATGTCTTTTCTATGTAAATAGTGCTGTTATGAATAGAGGGATGTGTATATGTTTTTGAAATAGTGTTTTCATATTCTTTGGTTGAATACCTAGAAATTTTAGTTCGTTTCCTAATTCTCTGAGGAATAGTGGTTGCACAAATTTATGTTGCTATCAACAGTATATGAGGGTTCCCTGTTTTCTACTCCCTCAGCTACATTTTTTATTTCTTGAATTTTTTAAAAATTACCATGTGGTTGTTTTCACATTGAGATTTTACTTTATATTCTCCTAGCAATGTTGACTATGTTTTCTTGTGCCTATAGGCCATCTGTCTGTTTTTTGGGGAAAAAAATGTATATTCACTTTCTCTCTGTCTTTTCAATTGGGTTGCTTGTTTGTTTCTTGTTGCATTGTGTGAATTCTTTATATACTTTGGCTGTTAATCCTTTATGAGGTGTATGATTTGCAAATTTCTTCAATATCGTAGGCTGCATTTTCATTTTGACAGGTCAGAGAGAAAGGCAAATAGCGTACAATTTAATTCAAATGTAAAATATAAACAAATAAACACAAATGAATAAGTCAACAGAAATCAAACCAATATTGTAAAGTGATAGTCAATCAATGAAAAATAAGCATATATTAAAAAAGTGAAACATACAGACATAGATAACAGAGTAGTAGTTCCATAAGGGTAAGAACAGAGAGGGTGATTTGGACAAAGGAGATAAATTTTATGGTGACCAATCCAACTAAGATTTTGGTGTAAGGATGCTGTACACACAAGTAGAAATATTGGATTGACCAAAAGCATTCATATGAGTTTTTTCATAAGATGTTACAGAAAAACCCAAATGAACCTTTCGATCAACTCAATATAATGTTGTAATATTGTACATATGAATATCATTGTACATGTGAAGTGTGCATGTAAATTAAAAAAATAAAATTATAAGGAATCTTTCTAGAGAGGTTAAAGAAATATTTTTTATTGAGGTAACATTGACTTAACATTATATAAGCTTCACTGTACAACAGTATGGTGGCTCAGGTGGTAAAGAATTTTCTGCAATGTGGGATATCAGAGTTTGAATCCTGGGTGGGGAAGGGAATGACTACCAATTCAAATATTCTTTTCTATGTAGATACCTAGGTAATTTTCATGTCTTTTCTATGTAAATATGAATAGAGGGATGTGTATATGTTTTTGAAATAGTGTTTTCATATTCTTTGGTTGAATACCTAGAAATTTTAGTTCGTTTCCTAATTCTCTGAGGAATAGTGGTTGCACAAATTTATGTTGCTATCAACAGTATATGAGGGTTCCCTGTTTTCTACTCCCTCAGCTACATTTTTTATTTCTTGAATTTTTTAAAAATTACCATGTGGTTGTTTTCACATTGAGATTTTACTTTATATTCTCCTAGCAATGTTGACTATGTTTTCTTGTGCCTATAGGCCATCTGTCTGTTTTTTGGGGAAAAAAATGTATATTCACTTTCTCTCTGTCTTTTCAATTGGGTTGCTTGTTTGTTTCTTGTTGCATTGTGTGAATTCTTTATATACTTTGGCTGTTAATCCTTTATGAGGTGTATGATTTGCAAATTTCTTCAATATCGTAGGCTGCATTTTCATTTTGACAGGTCAGAGAGAAAGGCAAATAGCGTACAATTTAATTCAAATGTAAAATATAAACAAATAAACACAAATGAATAAGTCAACAGAAATCAAACCAATATTGTAAAGTGATAGTCAATCAATGAAAAATAAGCATATATTAAAAAAGTGAAACATACAGACATAGATAACAGAGTAGTAGTTCCATAAGGGTAAGAACAGAGAGGGTGATTTGGACAAAGGAGATAAATTTTATGGTGACCAATCCAACTAAGATTTTGGTGTAAGGATGCTGTACACACAAGTAGAAATATTGGATTGACCAAAAGCATTCATATGAGTTTTTTCATAAGATGTTACAGAAAAACCCAAATGAACCTTTCGATCAACTCAATATAATGTTGTAATATTGTACATATGAATATCATTGTACATGTGAAGTGTGCATGTAAATTAAAAAAATAAAATTATAAGGAATCTTTCTAGAGAGGTTAAAGAAATATTTTTTATTGAGGTAACATTGACTTAACATTATATAAGCTTCACTGTACAACAGTATGGTGGCTCAGGTGGTAAAGAATTTTCTGCAATGTGGGATATCAGAGTTTGAATCCTGGGTGGGGAAGGGAATGACTACCAATTCAAATATTCTTGCCTGGAGAGTTCCATGAGCAGAGGAACCTGTCAGGCTACAGTCAATGGGATCACAAACAGTCCAACAGGGCTTACGACTAACACTTCCACTTAAGTAAAGAAGCAAATGAACTTTCATATATTGCTGATTGGAATATAAATTTGGGCAACCACTTGAAAAAATTGTTTGCTTGTTATGAAGTTAAAAACCACTTACCCTTGCAGTACAGCAATTCTAAACCCTAGACAAGTGAAATTGCATGTCTATTGAAAGACCTGAGCAAAAGTAGTAGATTTATTCAAAAGCGCCCAAACTTGAAATAATCCAAATGCCAAACAGAATAGATGTCATGATATGAGTACTATTCATTAATTTAAAAGAATGGGCTACAGATACATTTAACAGCATGAATGAATCTCAGAAACATTATGTTCATCAGTAGAAAGAGTGTAGTTCATATGACTCATTTACATAAAATCTAAGAACAAATTAGTAAAATCTTTGTGAAAGAAATCAAAATAGTAGTTGTCTATGGATGTGAGGATTGATTGGAAGGAATCATTAAGGAACTTTCTGGAATGATAGAGTTGTGGGTCCATAGATAATTGCAAGTATCAAAACTCAAAAGCATTAAATTATACACTTAAGATTCATGCATTTAACTATACATAAATTTTGCCACAATGAAAAATGAAAATATAAATAAATTTTAGTAGCCCTCTTTATAGGGAATCTGAGAATGGAAAATGCTGAGTGAAAGACCAATTAGCAGTAATGTGAGCAATTCAATTTTAAAGGATATTATTTGCTGTGAAAAATAGAACATAGAACAGGAAATAATTCACATTTATATTTTCGATAGTCATTACTTGGAATATTATCCCTGCCAAATCAGGTTCCTTTTCTCGATCAGTGGCTTTCTACCTCCCATTTAAACAGTCCATCTGAGTCATTTGCAAAAAAAAAAAAGAGTGACACAACAACTTTGAGGTGTATATACACTCTTTTACTCAAGACCCTCCCATAGAAACACGGCACGAGTAATGAGGGATTCCATATTAGTCTTCAGATTTTTTCTTTAGTCAATGCTTCATGTGTATTCTATATACTTGTCTGATAACAATGAATTTTGTATATCTCTTTCATGAGTTCTACGAGTTGGACATAAATTAGCAACTGAAAAATAATGACAATAACATGCTTTTAAAACTTTTAAAGATTATATGTATTGTGTTCTCATGTGGGATGTGTATTTGAGATGAACTATAGTATATAAATTTGATTTTGATTTTAGTACATAAATAATGATTTATTCTTTTTTTTTTTTTCTTTTCTGGAGAACAATGAGTGTAGTTGAATATCATATGCAGTTTCACTCCATTTTCCATCTCTTCTTTGTCATTGACCATAGCCAGATGGCTTATTCTCATTGGCATATGCATTTATCTCCCCCAGGATGACTATTTCTCCTTTCCAAGAAAATAAACTAATTTGTAATGATGTCTTTTTATGAATTCAGAAACATATCATTGAGTCAGAAACTGTCTTAGGTAGAATCTTGCTTTAGTAGAGAATGCAGTCGAGTTTTATTTTACACTCTCTAAATGTTTACCACCAAGAGTTCTTTAAAAAGGTAGCTCCTCCTACTACAGCAAAATTTCTACTTAATCGTTTTCTTTTTCCTTTTATTAAGTAAATATAATTATAGTCATATAGAAAAGTTATGTGTCATAGAGTTTGTCATGATTAAATCAAATTTTGCCACAATGAAAAATGAAAATATAAATAAATTTTAGTAGCCCTCTTTATAGGGAATCTGAGAATGGAAAATGCTGAGTGAAAGACCAATTAGCAGTAATGTGAGCAATTCAATTTTAAAGGATATTATTTGCTGTGAAAAATAGAACATAGAACAGGAAATAATTCACATTTATATTTTCGATAGTCATTACTTGGAATATTATCCCTGCCAAATCAGGTTCCTTTTCTCGATCAGTGGCTTTCTACCTCCCATTTAAACAGTCCATCTGAGTCATTTGCAAAAAAAAAAAAAAGAGTGACACAACAACTTTGAGGTGTATATACACTCTTTTACTCAAGACCCTCCAATAGAAAAACGGAACGAGTAATGAGGGATTCCATATTAGTCTTCAGATTTTTTCTTTAGTCAATGCTTCATGTGTATTCTATATACTTGTCTGATAACAATGAATTTTGTATATCTCTTTCATGAGTTCTACGAGTTGGACATAAATTAGCAACTGAAAAATAATGACAATAACATGCTTTTAAAACTTTTAAAGATTATATGTATTGTGTTCTCATGTGGGATGTGTATTTGAGATGAACTATAGTATATAAATTTGATTTTGATTTTAGTACATAAATAATGATTTATTCTTTTTTTTTTTTTCTTTTCTGGAGAACAATGAGTGTAGTTGAATATCATATGCAGTTTCACTCCATTTTCCATCTCTTCTTTGTCATTGACCATAGCCAGATGGCTTATTCTCATTGGCATATGCATTTATCTCCCCCAGGATGACTATTTCTCCTTTCCAAGAAAATAAACTAATTTGTAATGATGTCTTTTTATGAATTCAGAAACATATCATTGAGTCAGAAACTGTCTTAGGTAGAATCTTGCTTTAGTAGAGAATGCAGTCGAGTTTTATTTTACACTCTCTAAATGTTTACCACCAAGAGTTCTTTAAAAAGGTAGCTCCTCCTACTACAGCAAAATTTCTACTTAATCGTTTTTCTTTTTTCCTTTTATTAAGTAAATATAATTATAGTCATATAGAAAAGTTATGTGTCATAGAGTTTGTCATGATCTGGCATGGAAAAATAAAATTTAAAAACATGACCTATGGACAGGGCACAATTGGACTGGCATTTCAGGAATGCTGAGTTCTAATCTTCCTTTTGTAGTGACTCAGCTCATGGAGATTAAGATAAAGTCAACTTAATTATCAAAGTAAGAGGAAAAAAATTCACTCGTCTTGGATATTCTATAGATTAATGGATACATTGTCATGAATGATTTTATTACATCAAACATCTATATAAAACTAAACAGTAAGGGTAACTGAATAGTAAGAGAGTAGGGAAAGTCACAGATTTAGAGTTTCTTTATGATTTAGAACAACTGCTTATTAAATGGTAAAAAGTAAGAAAATTTTTTCTTCTGAAAGTAGGTAGCATTAATTTAAATTAACATGTAGTATCTTCTGTAGTTCAGTGCTGAATTATAGTTCATTTGAGTGTGGGTTTTTCAATAATTCGTCACTTTTAATAATTTTGTTCTCTGCTACATATGAATATTTCTGCTGAATTATGAAACTTCATGATAGTATGACATGTCTAGAGAAAATGGTATTGATATTAAACACAGGAACTCTACTCTAGAAGATTGTATTCGGTTATGCTAGTGTGCTGATAACAACATAGAGGCAGAATATACACATCTGTTCAATGAAGATGCACAATAGAGAGTTTTTTTTGGAAACTGTCTACCAATCCTTTTCTAATCAGAGCCACTATCCATCACATTCTGTTATTGCATATATATATATATATATATGTTTTCAGTGACTGAAATTAATTTTAATTTACATTCTGTTTTAACCACTGCATGATCATTTAAAATTATTGAAACTAAGGAAGTTGAGAATCTAGTGATAAATAAAACCTTGAAAATCATTTGAAATGTATATAATTATCTAGTGGACTGTAAAAGCAAGTAGATTATTTTACTTTTTGTGTAAATAGATGCATGTTCTTTCTTCTATGCTCTCAATAAAATCTACAATTAATCACAGATAAAAAATATTCTGTAGTATAGGATAGTGCCCTTTTTATCTAGGATTTCTCAGTAGATCCCAAACCTTTGAGTATGTAGCTAAAATTTTTGCATGTGTGGAAAAAGAAACAGTTGCAATGGATAAGAACTTTATAAAGTACAGACATTGTCTAAGAGAAAAAATAATGCTTATTTCTTTGCCCAAAACTATTTGTATTTTAAACGCTATTTATTCTATTAATATTTGTAGCAGAGAGCATGAGCATCTACTTTCTTCTTTTTCTTATCACTCAGTTTCATTATGTTTCAGGGTCTCATTTGCAGCTGTGGTGACTGAGTCTTTCCCAATGGACACTGAGCAGAATGATATGAGCCACTTTCAGGCTTGACACATTTCACCTCTCACATATATTTGTACTTTTTCCTGCTATCTGAACGCAGATGGAAGGGATGGTTTTATAGGATGCCAGCACCATAAAAAGAAAGGATCCTGGGTGCCCAAAGACCACCCAGAGGAAAGTCCTTCTTCTGTTGACTTGAAAACACATAATAGTTATGACTTCTCCGATTCTGAAATGCTTAAGTCTTTCTGTTACAGCAACTTATCCTATTCTAGTCAGAACAGAGCTATATTGAATCCTTTATGCCTGTCTAATATCCAAATGTATTCTATATTCTCAGACCTGGCTCAAATTCAGTATCTTTTATGAAGCCTTCTTATTACCCTTATCTTGATATAAATGACATTTTCATGATCAGATTTCTCATACTAATCAATTGATTATTAATTCAAGTGAAATATCTCTTTGTGGGCTCCTTGGTCATCAAAACAAAAAGGGAAAAATGGAAAGTCCCTCATTCTTACTTCCAGTGGGTACAAAATATGCCATGGATGGAAAGAAAGATTTCTCTTGTGTTAAATTCTAAAAGATATTTTAAACATGGAATTTGATATAAAGAAGACATCGATACAATAGAAAATGTCCTCAGTAACATGCCTGCAACAAATGTAATTAATAGACTGACTACTTTGTCAAATTATGGCATATTTTGATTGTCATGGTTGGCAACTCTTCAGGCTGCCATAGTGATACATAGTAAATAAATAATTGATGCTTGCCTGCCTCAATCCAAAGATCAGACTTATTTAACAACACTCTTTAGACATTTTTCATAAGATATAATATCTGTGTGCCAAATTTGCAAGAAATAGGAATTGCACAGCAATAAATTGTGATTATGATTATACCAAATCTGACCTTGATGGCAGAAAGTTCTGAGTGGTTGGTTGGTTGGTTTTGAACCCATTACATTGGAAACCAGAAAAGCATATGGTTTGACTACCATTCTTTTGGAGACATTAGGAAGCTTAATCCAGACTACTAAGAGAAGGCTTTCAAAAACGCTTGTTGAAACAATCAGACTACACAGACACACATACATATATACACAAACACACACAGATTTCTGGGTTTGTTCCAACTTGGTTAAAATCAGTCATTCTGGGTAGTGTAATTGTATTATGTTCAAAAACAGAAGTTATCATTTATAATTCAATAAATATCTGTATCAATATATCTAATTTGAGCAATATAGATTTCTGATGAATTTGAATAAAATGATTATTTGGAAATACATTCATAAAGATAGATTTATGAAATATGAGCTAATCACATTATGAAGGACAATTTATGATATTCCATAATAGATTATACTAGTCTTATGTCTAGTATAATAATATTTAGGTGCTAAGCTCTACTGTTGTGCTGTCATTGATTTGTGATATAACATTATTCTTCCATGGTGACTTATCCATTTATTGTAGGCGAATGTCAATAAAGTTATGTAGAAGTAGAATCACATCATTAAAATGTTAAGAAATTTAATATAGTCTAATTTTGTGACACATATTCTATAGTGCAATTTCTTTTACATAAAAGTTGCATCAATAACTTTAAGTTGCAATTATATGCTGATTGGTTTCATATTTGTCTTTTTTTTTTTAATTTAAAGTATTTCTTAACAAATGTTCGTAATTCTTAGTTTAGAAATGACTAAAATAAGGCTAAGATCAATTCTTGCAAAATCTAATTTTAGTTTATAAAATATAGTTTTTAATTAATGATTCTGTAAACTAAATTTGGAAGTTGAGACATAAATTCTATAATTCTCACATACAAGAAGTTCAAAAAATCTTTTATAAAACCAAAATCATATAGACTATCTCAAGGCCTTTCTAAGTTTATAGGTTTCAGTATTATCATTATAACAAACAAAATTAGCTTAGCTGTGCTCACTGAAGTACCATCCAAGTTCCAAATCCTGCCAGTGCGCAAGTAACTGTTTCCTTGACAGTTGTACCTACTAGTACCATTCGTCTAGGTCAGTTGCTAAAAATTGTTAAATTATCCTTTTGCTATTAATGACCTCGAGTTAATTTGTTTCCCTTCTGGTTTCTGTTGTGCATCTTTATAATACTGTATGCACTTAATTAACATAAATTAATTAATGATTCCTGAACATTTTTCCCTGAGTAATTTAATGACTAACCCAAATTTAAAAGCTTGTACAAGACACAGAAACAGGTAGCTGAAAATTTGCTGAGAGCTTCTATTTCCATATGTAGTTTCAGAAAGAGCAAACACTTACAGTTAAAATTGGAATGTATACTGCATGATTTATTTTCTAAATTTGCATGGGTTTTATTTATTAAAGCATTAGAGAAAATTTTGAATATGCTCCCATAACCATACCATTTTAATAAATAATTTTATTTTATAAATTTTCTTTAAGTATGTATCCATAGGTACACAATTATATGTATAACCTTTTAGAAGAGTTTTGGTTAGATTTCTAAAAATAAATATTTCTTATAACTCCATGAAATTATCATATATAAAAATAATAAGCAATATTTACTTTTCCAAAATGTATATAAATTTATTATATGGTTCCTGTTAGTGAAATAATTTTTCCGGTGTCATTTTTAACACTCTGCTCACAGTGTCTGAGTGTTCACTATTTATGAGTAATGGTCTGAGTCCAAATATACATTTGTATATATGATTTATTCATAGAGAATTCACACAAAAGATTTTAGTGTTAACAACAACAACAACAAAACGACATGAAAAAGCCTCACTATGTATTGCAAAGGAAAATGTTATGTGATTTTTAAATCATGCAAAAATAAGATTGGCTGAAGTATTGAAACAATCTTTTTGTTCAGAAGCAAATATGAATTGACTTTTAAATCTTCACATATATGGGGGAATTTTGTATTATTTATTCCTTTCCATTTCTATGCTATTTTCTCATTTGAAATAAAATAGAACTTTATGGAATTATATGGCTGAGATATCATGAAAAGAAATGTGCTTATAGATGCCATCATTATCTGAAGATTTTACTTTTTTCTACCCAAGAATTCTACACATGAATCTCTTAGGCAGATTACAGTGAATTAGATACACCAATTCTTTATAACAGGGGAAAATCCTCCCTAATGTCTAAAATTTTGTTAAAGTCTTTATCCTTTTTTTGCTATTAATGACCTCGAGTTAATTTGTTTCCCTTCTGGTTTCTGTTGTGCATCTTTATAATACTGTATGCACTTAATTAACATAAATTAATTAATGATTCCTGAACATTTTTCCCTGAGTAATTTAATGACTAACCCAAATTTAAAAGCTTGTACAAGACACAGAAACAGGTAGCTGAAAATTTGCTGAGAGCTTCTATTTCCATATGTAGTTTCAGAAAGAGCAAACACTTACAGTTAAAATTGGAATGTATACTGCATGATTTATTTTCTAAATTTGCATGGGTTTTATTTATTAAAGCATTAGAGAAAATTTTGAATATGCTCCCATAACCATACCATTTTAATAAATAATTTTATTTTATAAATTTTCTTTAAGTATGTATCCATAGGTACACAATTATATGTATAACCTTTTAGAAGAGTTTTGGTTAGATTTCTAAAAATAAATATTTCTTATAACTCCATGAAATTATCATATATAAAAATAATAAGCAATATTTACTTTTCCAAAATGTATATAAATTTATTATATGGTTCCTGTTAGTGAAATAATTTTTCCGGTGTCATTTTTAACACTCTGCTCACAGTGTCTGAGTGTTCACTATTTATGAGTAATGGTCTGAGTCCAAATATACATTTGTATATATGATTTATTCATAGAGAATTCACACAAAAGATTTTAGTGTTAACAACAACAACAACAAAACGACATGAAAAAGCCTCACTATGTATTGCAAAGGAAAATGTTATGTGATTTTTAAATCATGCAAAAATAAGATTGGCTGAAGTATTGAAACAATCTTTTTGTTCAGAAGCAAATATGAATTGACTTTTAAATCTTCACATATATGGGGGAATTTTGTATTATTTATTCCTTTCCATTTCTATGCTATTTTCTCATTTGAAATAAAATAGAACTTTATGGAATTATATGGCTGAGATATCATGAAAAGAAATGTGCTTATAGATGCCATCATTATCTGAAGATTTTACTTTTTTCTACCCAAGAATTCTACACATGAATCTCTTAGGCAGATTACAGTGAATTAGATACACCAATTCTTTATAACAGGGGAAAAAATCCTCCCTATTTTCCAATGTCTTATTATGAGATGTTAACCATAAAGATGCATAGACTAAAATCTGTGTGCGTTTGGTGAGATAGGTAAAAGTAAACTGAAGCCAATTTTATATTCTTAATAGCCATTATTTACATAAATAATGACACAACCCATAACATCCATGTTAATTAAAGTGGAATCTTCTCAAAAAATGCTGTGATAAATAGAAAGGAAAAGAAAAACCAACATTTATTTACAACCAATTACTTTCACAATAATTTACACTTAATACCCACAGATTTTCAAAGTGTTATGGTTTTCCCATTTCAAGAGGGTGAAACAGCAACTTAGAGAGGTTTTTGTGTGCCCAGTTGTGGGGCTCTGAATTGAAAGAAGACCATTGCAAGCATAAGGAAGCTTAAGCACATTGTTTCAGTTTGGAGTTAAGATGGCGCCTACAGGAAGAGACAAGGGTGTGATCTAAATTGTTAAGTTGATTGTCAAAATTTCTGATTGGTTCCCCTGGTTTCCGCACTTGTGGATGATTGCTTGACCTTTAGCTTGATTGGTGTAATCTATAGGAAGTCCCTTGCAAAAGCCCCTTCACTTGCCTAGAAAACTGTAAGTCTGCACTAATAAATCAGAACTGCTTTGACGGAACCCCTGTCGCGTCTGATTGTCCCCCGCTTGTCGGGGAGGTGGGGGGCTGGGTTGGTGGGCAGCAGACTCACCTCTCTCTGAGATCTCCCAGTTCAGCCAGGGGTAATCCCGCTGCCTTCCTTTCTGAGGAAGGCCCCCGCACCCAATAGTAGTTTAGTAAATGTCTGAGCCAGAATATAATTGAGGCTTAGGTCAAGGCCTATCTGGCTTCAAATCCTTATGGATAAATATCACATCTTAAGAAAATTATATCAATAAAATTGGCTATAATATCTAGGACATGCGACTTGCTTAATAAATGTTTATTTCACTAAACAACCTATCTCTCCAAAATCATCATCCTTGAAATTTCTTCTTAAAGTAACTCTCAAAAAAAAAAAAAGTCACTCTCACAGAAATAGTCTGGAGAAGGCAATGGCACCCTCTCTAGGATTCTTGCTTGGAGAATCTCATGTACAGAGGAGCTTGATAGGCTAGAGTCCATACGGCTGCAAAGAGTCAAACACAACTGAGTGACTAAGTACTTAGAAAGAGTATTCTGAGTTAAGAGTATTATCTTCAAAGAGTGGCTACTCTTTTGTTCATTTCCAGGCTTTTCAACCACTGGCACGATTCTAAAGAACAAGGACAAGATCATGGAATGTATAAAGTTTGCTGTGCCAATAATACTGACAAAAATATTGATGAATCATGGAAAAATGGTGGAGGAGATGGAGAAAACTTCTCATCATGTGGATGAACAGTCAGTATGCAGCATAGAGTCCTGATCACCTTAATGCAGATCCAGGAGAAAGTCTAAAGCCTTTATAAAAACCTGAAGAAGGAACAGTGAATAATTAGAGGGCCCATATTTTAATACCAGCCATGGTTGATATCATAGAGTTAACCTTCAAAACATAAAATTAAATGGTGTAGCAGTGAGTAGAGATATAGTAGCTGCCTAAGGACTTCCTGAAACTCTTCAAGAAATTACTGAAGGAGGCACATATTTATTCAAGCATGTTTTTAATATGGATGAGACAGGACTGTGCGGGAAGAGAATGTTAGACTGAAGTTACATCAGTAAAGGGGAAAAGTTGATGCCAGGCTACAAACTAGAAAAGGACAGGCTAACTATATCATTTGGTGGCAATGCTCCTGGTGATATGAAACTAAAACCTCTCTTGAGTTTACCATTCAGAGAACCCAAGAGCTCTTAAAAGTATGGCCAGGGGCTCTCTTCCTGATGTGTGGAAGAATAACTCCAAAATCTGAGTTACACAGACTGTAGTCTAGGCCTGATTTTCCCACCACTTTATCCCAGAGAGAGAGAAACATTGTCTACAGAAGGACAACCCATTCAACATTTTTTTGCTGCTCAACTATGCTCTGGGTCACCACCCATCATGGAGGATTTTCATCCCAAACTCAAAGTAGTGGATCTGCTACTGAATACAATTGGATTTAGACTGGACAATCTGTGGACCAGGGTGTTAAAATAACTTTCAAATTATGTTATTTATGTCACATCTTTTGTCAAGCAGTAAAAGTGAGTGACAAATCAGTACAACCTTGCAATAATTTTGGAATGGCTATCTCATCTACAAGAAGATAAATGACATTGAATTTCCTTCATGTGAGGTTATGACTGTCACCATGAGGGAGTTTGGAAGAACTTTTGCCTACAGTTTGTTCACAATTTTCATGGATTTCATAAGGTAGATGAGTAGTTCAAAGAGGTCTTCAGCAACCTAGTGACCCTCAGAAAGAAGAGCAAAAGGGCAACTTTATTGAGCAATTTGATGTGAAACATAAGAGCTTGCTAATGAAGATTTGATGAATTTAAATGCCCAGAGAAAGGATGAAGACAGAAAAGAGGAAGAAGAAGTAAGTGAAGAGCTGAAGAGATTCATGGTACAGGCAATAGCAAAGATATTTTTCTTTATTTGAGAAGGCACTATTGATTTCTGAGGCATAGTATCTGAGTGTAGAATGGTACAGCAGATTGATGTTCAGGAGCTATTCAATGCTACCATGTCATCTATGATGAGAGAAAAAAAAAGACATCTTTCAGGATTATTCTTTCAAGAGGGTGGATAGACTGTGCGAAGAGAATGTTAGACTGAAGTTACATCAGTAAAGGGGAAAAGTTGATGCCAGGCTACAAACTAGAAAAGGACAGGCTAACTATATCATTTGGTGGCAATGCTCCTGGTGATATGAAACTAAAACCTCTCTTGAGTTTACCATTCAGAGAACCCAAGAGCTCTTAAAAGTATGGCCAGGGGCTCTCTTCCTGATGTGTGGAAGAATAACTCCAAAATCTGAGTTACACAGACTGTAGTCTAGGCCTGATTTTCCCACCACTTTATCCCAGAGAGAGAAACATTGTCTACAGAAGGACAACCCATTCAACATTTTTTGCTGCTCAACTATGCTCTGGGTCACCACCCATCATGGAGGATTTTCATCCCAAACTCAAAGTAGTGGATCTGCTACTGAATACAATTGGATTTAGACTGGACAATCTGTGGACCAGGGTGTTAAAATAACTTTCAAATTATGTTATTTATGTCACATCTTTTGTCAAGCAGTAAAAGTGAGTGACAAATCAGTACAACCTTGCAATAATTTTGGAATGGCTATCTCATCTACAAGAAGATAAATGACATTGAATTTCCTTCATGTGAGGTTATGACTGTCACCATGAGGGAGTTTGGAAGAACTTTTGCCTACAGTTTGTTCACAATTTTCATGGATTTCATAAGGTAGATGAGTAGTTCAAAGAGGTCTTCAGCAACCTAGTGACCCTCAGAAAGAAGAGCAAAAGGGCAACTTTATTGAGCAATTTGATGTGAAACATAAGAGCTTGCTAATGAAGATTTGATGAATTTAAATGCCCAGAGAAAGGATGAAGACAGAAAAGAGGAAGAAGAAGTAAGTGAAGAGCTGAAGAGATTCATGGTACAGGCAATAGCAAAGATATTTTTCTTTATTTGAGAAGGCACTATTGATTTCTGAGGCATAGTATCTGAGTGTAGAATGGTACACGCAGATTGATGTTCAGGAGCTATTCAATGCTACCATGTCATCTATGATGAGAGAAAAAAAAAAAAAGACATCTTTCAGGATTATTCTTTCAAGAGGGTGGATAGAATTGAGTTCAGCAAGGAACCAGAACCTGAGTCATCAATGCCAAGTGTGACTGGAATTGTAGCTTGCCTTCTGTTTCCTATTGATGACTATCCTTCAGCGGTATCAGTTCTACCAGTTGCCACCTCCTTCCTCTTCTCCATTCAGTAAGTTGTTTGCACGCTTGATGCCTGTCCCTGCATGCCAGTTGTTGGGCTATTGTACTATATTACTGTACTGTTCATGGTCCTGTATTGTAATATCTATTTTTTTCTTCATTTTTTTTGTGTTTGTTACATACTATTTGTGTGAAAAATGTTATAAATCTATTATAGTACAGTACTATCTAGCTGACTGTGTTAGTTGGGTACCTAGGCTAACTTTGATGTATTTGTGACTATGCTCTCAGAATGGAATTCATTCATAGATAGTGGACTTACTATATTGCATACTGTATCATAAACAAAGAATGTCACAGTCATAAGCTACTGCAGCCTACAAATGTAAGCTGATGAGCCCTGAGGAAACTCAGGATGTGGAAACAAAGGATGCTGGCCACAGATACCTGAGATTCATATCATAAGAATAGTTTCTGTGAGCCCAGACTCTTGCATCTCTCTATACATGGTTAAGCAACAAAATTAAATTTTAAATTAATTAGCAATAGTCTTTACATTTAATTAGCAATAGTCTTTGGACATTCTGACAATGGGCTTCCCTGGTGGCTCAGACAATAGGTAAAAGATATGCCTGCAATTCAGGAGACCTGGGTTCAATCCCTGAGTCAGGAAGATCCCCTGGAGATAGGGAATGGCAACCCAGTCCAGCATTCTTGCCTGGGGAATCCATGGACAGAGGACCCTGGTGGGCAACAGTCCATGGGGTTGCAATGAGTCAGATAAGATTGAGTGACTAACACCTTGGCACCTCGGCCAAGACAGAATTATAGAGGAAAAAGAAGAAGTTGAATTTAAATGCCCAGAGAAAGGATGAAGACAGAAAAGAGGAAGAAGAAGTAAGTGAAGAGCTGAAGAGATTCATGGTACAGGCAATAGCAAAGATATTTTTCTTTATTTGAGAAGGCACTATTGATTTCTGAGGCATAGTATCTGAGTGTAGAATGGTACACAGATTGATGTTCAGGAGCTATTCAATGCTACCATGTCATCTATGATGAGAGAAAAAAAAAAAAAGACATCTTTCAGGATTATTCTTTCAAGAGGGTGGATAGAATTGAGTTCAGCAAGGAACCAGAACCTGAGTCATCAATGCCAAGTGTGACTGGAATTGTAGCTTGCCTTCTGTTTCCTATTGATGACTATCCTTCAGCGGTATCAGTTCTACCAGTTGCCACCTCCTTCCTCTTCTCCATTCAGTAAGTTGTTTGCACGCTTGATGCCTGTCCCTGCATGCCAGTTGTTGGGCTATTGTACTATATTACTGTACTGTTCATGGTCCTGTATTGTAATATCTATTTTTTTCTTCATTTTTTTTGTGTTTGTTACATACTATTTGTGTGAAAAATGTTATAAATCTATTATAGTACAGTACTATCTAGCTGACTGTGTTAGTTGGGTACCTAGGCTAACTTTGATGTATTTGTGACTATGCTCTCAGAATGGAATTCATTCATAGATAGTGGACTTACTATATTGCATACTGTATCATAAACAAAGAATGTCACAGTCATAAGCTACTGCAGCCTACAAATGTAAGCTGATGAGCCCTGAGGAAACTCAGGATGTGGAAACAAAGGATGCTGGCCACAGATACCTGAGATTCATATCATAAGAATAGTTTCTGTGAGCCCAGACTCTTGCATCTCTCTATACATGGTTAAGCAACAAAATTAAATTTTAAATTAATTAGCAATAGTCTTTACATTTAATTAGCAATAGTCTTTGGACATTCTGACAATGGGCTTCCCTGGTGGCTCAGACAATAGGTAAAAGATATGCCTGCAATTCAGGAGACCTGGGTTCAATCCCTGAGTCAGGAAGATCCCCTGGAGATAGGGAATGGCAACCCAGTCCAGCATTCTTGCCTGGGGAATCCATGGACAGAGGACCCTGGTGGGCAACAGTCCATGGGGTTGCAATGAGTCAGATAAGATTGAGTGACTAACACCTTGGCACCTCGGCCATTTATTGTTAAAACTTCTATATAATTTGGCATGTTTTTGAAGCGGTTTCTCTCAGGGTTACTTTAGATGATGTCTCCTGGGCTTGAATTTCTAAAAATTCCCACCGAATAAAATATAACTCAACTTTTAGGTTGTGAATATTTTTTAAGTCAATAGTAGTTTTGTATACCATGAAATATTTTATTCCCCAAATTACTAAGTGAATTATTTTTGCTCTCCAGTTCAAGTATGGTTATATGATATATTTGTTATATTAATATATTATTAATAACTATATTAATAGTTAACTATTGCTGTAGTATTGCTACTTTTGTATTCCATTTTGGGCTCTCCCTACATCCTGGTTTAATCATATATTTACACTTGATGATACATCATAAAAGTCATTGCTACACAGGAAAGTATACTTAGAGAAGTACCATACCTTTCACATTCTTTCATTTCCATTTCTATTCCCCTAATATTGGTAGCCAACTTCATGGTTTCTGTTCTATCTTTCTAATATTTCTTTTGAAGAGATTAGTGGATAAATGTATGTTTTCCTTCATTGCCCATTTCTCTTACATAAATAATAGTGTAATATAGATACTCTTTCACACTTCCCTTTTTCATATTTTTACAAATGATTTTTTAATTTAAAATGTGAAATAAATTATTAATATTATAGGTATGGATAATGACAGTAGTAAATCATATATTGTCAACTAAAACTAGCAGTGAATGATTATAGTAAATTTCTTAAATGTCAGAGAGCCTTTTCTTCAGTCATTTTCTTCAACTGACTTCTCTGAAATTATTGGTGGTGAACATGGTCTCAAACTAGCTGTCAAAGTCCATTAATAATTAAAACACATCATCCATGTACATACATACAGCACTTATGTATGGATATAAGAGTTGGACCATAAGGAAGACTGAGCATTGAAGAATTGATGCCTTTGAACTGTGGTACTGGAGAAGACCCTTGAGAGTTCCTTGGACTGCAGGGAGACCAAACCAATAATCCTCAAGGAAATCAAACCTGAATATTCATTGGAAAGACTTATGCTGAAGCTGAAGCTTTGATACTTTGGCAACTGATGCAAAGAGACAACCCATTGGCAAAAAACCCTGAGACTGGGAAAAATAGAAGGCAGAAGGAGAACGGGATGACAAAGGGCAAGATGGTTGAATGGCTTTTCTAAGTCAATGGAGATGAATTTGACAAGCTCCAGGAGATGATACAGGACAGGGAAGCCTGACATGCCACAGTCCATGGGGGCCAAAGAGTTGGACACAACTGAGCAACTGAATTGATCATCCCTTAGTTCATGCATTCCAAATAGATTTCCAAGTTATTTCCCCTTTTTTGCACCCAATAAAGAAGTTGGCACAACCTTAGTTGGATCAATAATTGATCTCTCCATCACATTCACAAAATATCCAAGCATAGGATCACAACCAATCACTAGCATGATTTTCTCAATTGTCAATAATATTCCTACATATACATTCTCAGCAACGATTACTATAAGAATTTTTAGTGCTTAAGAATTTCTAAATTACTTTTCAAAAAAATCTTCATTAGCTGTAATTAAGGAATCTAAGTCTGGAATGTATTAAAGCAGAACACAACCCCATCCCAGAATGATGCTTTATTTTAATAGAAACTAATAGCACACCTAGGGCATTTGTAAATTTCTTTTCATTCACTTCAACATAAGTGTTTCATTCACCTTTAGCCCAGCTATTCTCAATCAGTTCAGTTTTCCTCTTTTCACATTCTCTATTTATCATATCTGAGTGCTCATTGATTTCTTGAATATGCTTTTCAATTTGAGGCTGTCAACTTTTTCCATTTAAAAGCACCTAGCAGTGAATGATTATAGTAAATTTCTTAAATGTCAGAGAGCCTTTTCTTCAGTCATTTTCTTCAACTGACTTCTCTGAAATTATTGGTGGTGAACATGGTCTCAAACTAGCTGTCAAAGTCCATTAATAATTAAAACACATCATCCATGTACATACATACAGCACTTATGTATGGATATAAGAGTTGGACCATAAGGAAGACTGAGCATTGAAGAATTGATGCCTTTGAACTGTGGTACTGGAGAAGACCCTTGAGAGTTCCTTGGACTGCAGGGAGACCAAACCAATAATCCTCAAGGAAATCAAACCTGAATATTCATTGGAAAGACTTATGCTGAAGCTGAAGCTTTGATACTTTGGCAACTGATGCAAAGAGACAACCCATTGGCAAAAAACCCTGAGACTGGGAAAAATAGAAGGCAGAAGGAGAACGGGATGACAAAGGGCAAGATGGTTGAATGGCTTTTCTAAGTCAATGGAGATGAATTTGACAAGCTCCAGGAGATGATACAGGACAGGGAAGCCTGACATGCCACAGTCCATGGGGGCCAAAGAGTTGGACACAACTGAGCAACTGAATTGATCATCCCTTAGTTCATGCATTCCAAATAGATTTCCAAGTTATTTCCCTTTTTTAGCACCCAATAAAGAAGTTGGCACAACCTTAGTTGGATCAATAATTGATCTCTCCATCACATTCACAAAATATCCAAGCATAGGATCACAACCAATCACTAGCATGATTTTCTCAATTGTCAATAATATTCCTACATATACATTCTCAGCAACGATTACTATAAGAATTTTTAGTGCTTAAGAATTTCTAAATTACTTTTCAAAAAAATCTTCATTAGCTGTAATTAAGGAATCTAAGTCTGGAATGTATTAAAGCAGAACACAACCCCATCCCAGAATGATGCTTTATTTTAATAGAAACTAATAGCACACCTAGGGCATTTGTAAATTTCTTTTCATTCACTTCAACATAAGTGTTTCATTCACCTTTAGCCCAGCTATTCTCAATCAGTTCAGTTTTCCTCTTTTCACATTCTCTATTTATCATATCTGAGTGCTCATTGATTTCTTGAATATGCTTTTCAATTTGAGGCTGTCAACTTTTTCCATTTAAAAGTAACCTTCATCTTTGGCCACCATGACTTTCTCAGTTTTGTCTACATCATGACTCAGAACAACATCATCATCAAGATTTAGGAACATGGAACCATCAGTAGCAATGTATGAGTATTCAGTGCTCACCTGTTTCCAAATTTGTGACTTTCTGGACTGTACCCTGTCAGGCTCCTCTGACAATGGAATTGTCTAGGCAAAATACTGAGGTGGGATTGCCATTTCTTCTTCCAGTGGATCTTCCCGACCAGGATAGGACCTGCATCTCCTGCATTGGCAGGTGGATTCTTTACCACTGAACCACCTCAGAAGCCTATCAGTAGTGATAGCCATGTCTTTAAGCAGGATTTTCCAAGTATCATTACCTGGAATTTGCTACGATCTGGAGATCAACTTTTAGCCTATTCAAAAAGAGTGTATTTAGTGCTTCTCTATTAATATCTTCAGCAATTATTAGCAAGGAGTGTAAAGATCACTGACAGTTTCAAAGGAAGGAATAATTGACTAGACACTTTCTTTTCACTCAATAGAATACAGGCATCCTGAAATTCACTTATGATATTTCAGTGCATAAAAATATGAAGAAATATAAACAATAAAATTTCCACTAAATAATTCAATGATCTCTAATAAATGATTCAGGGTTATTCCATCATTTAACATAATCAAATATTTTATTCCAATCTTTTTCATTACATCAGATATTATATCGCCAATCTCTTTGCAGAAATCTTAGAGATCAGCGATTTTTTAAAGGGTTGTACAAGTTTAAACTACATCTTAAGTTCAGCAGTTATAGCATTTGTATCTAACAATACATCACTTATGATTTCCACTGTTAACACATTTGTGAATCTTCATTAGCTGTAATTAAGGAATCTAAGTCTGGAATGTATTAAAGCAGAACACAACCCCATCCCAGAATGATGCTTTATTTTAATAGAAACTAATAGCACACCTAGGGCATTTGTAAATTTCTTTTCATTCACTTCAACATAAGTGTTTCATTCACCTTTAGCCCAGCTATTCTCAATCAGTTCAGTTTTCCTCTTTTCACATTCTCTATTTATCATATCTGAGTGCTCATTGATTTCTTGAATATGCTTTTCAATTTGAGGCTGTCAACTTTTTCCATTTAAAAGTAACCTTCATCTTTGGCCACCATGACTTTCTCAGTTTTGTCTACATCATGACTCAGAACAACATCATCATCAAGATTTAGGAACATGGAACCATCAGTAGCAATGTATGAGTATTCAGTGCTCACCTGTTTCCAAATTTGTGACTTTCTGGACTGTACCCTGTCAGGCTCCTCTGACAATGGAATTGTCTAGGCAAAATACTGAGGTGGGATTGCCATTTCTTCTTCCAGTGGATCTTCCCGACCAGGATAGGACCTGCATCTCCTGCATTGGCAGGTGGATTCTTTACCACTGAACCACCTCAGAAGCCTATCAGTAGTGATAGCCATGTCTTTAAGCAGGATTTTCCAAGTATCATTACCTGGAATTTGCTACGATCTGGAGATCAACTTTTAGCCTATTCAAAAAGAGTGTATTTAGTGCTTCTCTATTAATATCTTCAGCAATTATTAGCAAGGAGTGTAAAGATCACTGACAGTTTCAAAGGAAGGAATAATTGACTAGACACTTTCTTTTCACTCAATAGAATACAGGCATCCTGAAATTCACTTATGATATTTCAGTGCATAAAAATATGAAGAAATATAAACAATAAAATTTCCACTAAATAATTCAATGATCTCTAATAAATGATTCAGGGTTATTCCATCATTTAACATAATCAAATATTTTATTCCAATCTTTTTCATTACATCAGATATTATATCGCCAATCTCTTTGCAGAAATCTTAGAGATCAGCGATTTTTTAAAGGGTTGTACAAGTTTAAACTACATCTTAAGTTCAGCAGTTATAGCATTTGTATCTAACAATACATCACTTATGATTTCCACTGTTAACACATTTGTGAATCTTCTCTAAGCTGTCTTTTGGATTCTCTGGTGGTTCCAAATAGCAAAGGTTCTGCCTGCAATGCAGGAGATCTGAGTTTGATCCCTGGGTCCGGATGATCCTCTGTAGAAATGAATGTCAGCCTGGAGAATTCCTTAGACTGAGGAACCTGGTGGGCTATAGTCATGGGTTCACAAAGAGATAAATATGACTGAATGACTAACATAATCACTTGACTTTCAATTTACTCTAAACTGTCTTTGGCAATCGAATATATTGGTGGTGGTGGGTCTACAGTATATTATTGGCAACATTGCAATTGACTTTGTAGTGGTAACACCATCTTTTATTATTTAGGGACTTTTCAATCACTGTTCTCCTGTTTAGCCACTGGTAATGACAATAGCATTAAAGAAAAGTTCTAATACACCTTGAAGCATTAAGCCTCAGGTATCTGCCAAAATTTTTACATTATTGGTACAAGTCTAATTAAGATGACAGTGCGAGGTCTTCAGATCCAACCACTGCCAGAGGCAAGAAAAAGACCAATAATTCCTGAATAGTCAACAAGAGACAGAAGAACATGAACACTATTTTCACGTTTTGTCTGAAGCTGGAGTTGCTGCTGGACTTTTAAAATTTCATTTTATTCTTTATTCTTTTTTATTGCTTTTTTTTGTATTGTATTATTTTGCTTCAATTGTTTTTTTCCCCTTTTTTCCAAACCCACTCAGTGCATTCCTCGTTTTTGTGTTGCTGTTTCTTCTTTTTTTGGGGGGTGGGGGTGAGAGTGGGTGTGTTCATTTCCTTCACTGAATTCTACTGAAGCTACTAATCTTATCAGTAGAACTGAACATATTCAAGTTTACATAATTTTCTTTATTTTTTAAAAATATTTTATTCCAATCTTTTCATTACATCAGATATTATATCGCCAATCTCTTTGCAGAAATCTTAGAGATCAGCGATTTTTTAAAGGGTTGTACAAGTTTAAACTACATCTTAAGTTCAGCAGTTATAGCATTTGTATCTAACAATACATCACTTATGATTTCCACTGTTAACACATTTGTGAATCTTCTCTAAGCTGTCTTTTGGATTCTCTGGTGGTTCCAAATAGCAAAGGTTCTGCCTGCAATGCAGGAGATCTGAGTTTGATCCCTGGGTCCGGATGATCCTCTGTAGAAATGAATGTCAGCCTGGAGAATTCCTTAGACTGAGGAACCTGGTGGGCTATAGTCATGGGTTCACAAAGAGATAAATATGACTGAATGACTAACATAATCACTTGACTTTCAATTTACTCTAAACTGTCTTTGGCAATCGAATATATTGGTGGTGGTGGGTCTACAGTATATTATTGGCAACATTGCAATTGACTTTGTAGTGGTAACACCATCTTTTATTATTTAGGGACTTTTCAATCACTGTTCTCCTGTTTAGCCACTGGTAATGACAATAGCATTAAAGAAAAGTTCTAATACACCTTGAAGCATTAAGCCTCAGGTATCTGCCAAAATTTTTACATTATTGGTACAAGTCTAATTAAGATGACAGTGCGAGGTCTTCAGATCCAACCACTGCCAGAGGCAAGAAAAAGACCAATAATTCCTGAATAGTCAACAAGAGACAGAAGAACATGAACACTATTTTCACGTTTTGTCTGAAGCTGGAGTTGCTGCTGGACTTTTAAAATTTCATTTTATTCTTTATTCTTTTTTATTGCTTTTTTTTGTATTGTATTATTTTGCTTCAATTGTTTTTTTCCCCTTTTTTCCAAACCCACTCAGTGCATTCCTCGTTTTTGTGTTGCTGTTTCTTCTTTTTTTGGGGGGTGGGGGTGAGAGTGGGTGTGTTCATTTCCTTCACTGAATTCTACTGAAGCTACTAATCTTATCAGTAGAACTGAACATATTCAAGTTTACATAATTTTCTTTATTTTTTTTCTGTTAAAACCACATATTTTATTTTGGCACAATCTTCTGGTTCCCCATAGGCCTTTTAAGGTTCTGTGGGGGTTCTGTTTGTTTTTATTGTTTTTGCTTTCTTTTTCTATATTTTTCTATATAATTATCTCTGTTTTAATTTCTTAAATTTTTTATTTGTACTACTACTTCCCTAAAATTCTTTGCTTTCTCTGAAGCTCCTTTCCTATAGCACTAAACTCTAATACATACAAATCTTTATCTCCCTATATTTAACTTTGCAGTATTACTCTATATTTCTCTTCTATCCTCCATTTCTATTTTTCCCATTTCTCACCATATTTGTTAGGCTGTTCTGTCCTCACTGCCTTATCCCCAATGGGGACCCTGCTCTAGCATTATTCTCCAAATGGTGCTCTACTTAATTTGGTTATTAACTGCTGGATATCATTCTTGGCTTTCTCTATTCGCCATGCTAACGTATTGTACTATATTTTTGGTCGGAATGCTTGGGCTATGTTACACCTGTATATGTTTATGTGTGTAATTCAATACGCTAGATAGTATTTGCATAATATTTTAATTGCCATTTGTCAAAGGTATAACTTCTGTTTCTCATTCACGTATGTATGTTTTAATATCATTTAATGCCATAACAAACTAGTCGTGAAATCTTCATTCCATGGTCAGGCAACCAGCCCCAGGGCTTTAGGGAGGGAGCACTGCTCCAAAACTCTACAAAACTAGAGAACGCCTAACACTAAAGAGCAGTATACAAGTCTAATTAAGATGACAGTGCGAGGTCTTCAGATCCAACCACTGCCAGAGGCAAGAAAAAGACCAATAATTCCTGAATAGTCAACAAGAGACAGAAGAACATGAACACTATTTTCACGTTTTGTCTGAAGCTGGAGTTGCTGCTGGACTTTTAAAATTTCATTTTATTCTTTATTCTTTTTTATTGCTTTTTTTTGTATTGTATTATTTTGCTTCAATTGTTTTTTTCCCCTTTTTTCCAAACCCACTCAGTGCATTCCTCGTTTTTGTGTTGCTGTTTCTTCTTTTTTTGGGGGGTGGGGGTGAGAGTGGGTGTGTTCATTTCCTTCACTGAATTCTACTGAAGCTACTAATCTTATCAGTAGAACTGAACATATTCAAGTTTACATAATTTTCTTTATTTTTTTTCTGTTAAAACCACATATTTTATTTTGGCACAATCTTCTGGTTCCCCATAGGCCTTTTAAGGTTCTGTGGGGGTTCTGTTTGTTTTTATTGTTTTTGCTTTCTTTTTCTATATTTTTCTATATAATTATCTCTGTTTTAATTTCTTAAATTTTTTATTTGTACTACTACTTCCCTAAAATTCTTTGCTTTCTCTGAAGCTCCTTTCCTATAGCACTAAACTCTAATACATACAAATCTTTATCTCCCTATATTTAACTTTGCAGTATTACTCTATATTTCTCTTCTATCCTCCATTTCTATTTTTCCCATTTCTCACCATATTTGTTAGGCTGTTCTGTCCTCACTGCCTTATCCCCAATGGGGACCCTGCTCTAGCATTATTCTCCAAATGGTGCTCTACTTAATTTGGTTATTAACTGCTGGATATCATTCTTGGCTTTCTCTATTCGCCATGCTAACGTATTGTACTATATTTTTGGTCGGAATGCTTGGGCTATGTTACACCTGTATATGTTTATGTGTGTAATTCAATACGCTAGATAGTATTTGCATAATATTTTAATTGCCATTTGTCAAAGGTATAACTTCTGTTTCTCATTCACGTATGTATGTTTTAATATCATTTAATGCCATAACAAACTAGTCGTGAAATCTTCATTCCATGGTCAGGCAACCAGCCCCAGGGCTTTAGGGAGGGAGCACTGCTCCAAAACTCTACAAAACTAGAGAACGCCTAACACTAAAGAGCAGTATACAAGTGAGAATGCCAACAAATGTAATCACTTGTATGCAAGTCCTGACATCACCTAACCACCAGCATCACCCAGAATAAGAAGTCCCATCCAAACAACAAACATCAACAGATGTAACTCAAAGTCTGGGAAAAGGAATTCCCAAACAGAGTCAGTTAAAAAACTAATAATAACAATGAAACGGCAGAGAAATACCACACAAGCGAAGGAACAATCTACAAACACACAATATCAAATCAATGAAGAGAATTTGGACAAACTTTCTGAAAGTGATTTCAGAAGAATGATAGTAAAGATGATCAAAGACACTGAAAACAGAATGTTAGAGAAATTGCAAGACACAACTAGCACACTGAATAAAGAAATACAAGAACTTACAAAAAAAGTAACAAAGACAAACAACTCAATTGCTAAACTAAAAAACACTGTAGAAGGAATCAAGAGCAGAGTATCTGAGACAGAAGACCGGATAAGTGAACTGGAAGATAAAATGGTGGAAGTAACTGCTGAAAAACAGAATCTGGCTCAAAGAATGAAAAGAGCAGAGGATAGCCTCAGAGACCTCTAGGATGATATCAAACACATCAATATTCGAATTATAGGGGTTCCAGAAGAAGAAGAAAAAAAGAAAGGCTATGAGAAAATTTTTGAAGAGATTATAATTGAAAATTTCCCCAACATGCGAAAAGAAATAGTCAATCAAGTCCAAGAAGCGCAAAGAGTAACATACAGAATCAACCCGAAAAGAAACACACGCAAAAGAAGAGAAAAGCACTTGTGACAAACGTCCAATTGGATATGCTGGGGCTTTCTCTATGTCTAACATTTTTTGTTTTTATGTTTATTTTTGTGTAATTCAATACGCTAGATAGTATTTGCATAATATTTTAATTGCCATTTGTCAAAGGTATAACTTCTGTTTCTCATTCACGTATGTATGTTTTAATATCATTTAATGCCATAACAAACTAGTCGTGAAATCTTCATTCCATGGTCAGGCAACCAGCCCCAGGGCTTTAGGGAGGGAGCACTGCTCCAAAACTCTACAAAACTAGAGAACGCCTAACACTAAAGAGCAGTATACAAGTGAGAATGCCAACAAATGTAATCACTTGTATGCAAGTCCTGACATCACCTAACCACCAGCATCACCCAGAATAAGAAGTCCCATCCAAACAACAAACATCAACAGATGTAACTCAAAGTCTGGGAAAAGGAATTCCCAAACAGAGTCAGTTAAAAAACTAATAATAACAATGAAACGGCAGAGAAATACCACACAAGCGAAGGAACAATCTACAAACACACAATATCAAATCAATGAAGAGAATTTGGACAAACTTTCTGAAAGTGATTTCAGAAGAATGATAGTAAAGATGATCAAAGACACTGAAAACAGAATGTTAGAGAAATTGCAAGACACAACTAGCACACTGAATAAAGAAATACAAGAACTTACAAAAAAAGTAACAAAGACAAACAACTCAATTGCTAAACTAAAAAACACTGTAGAAGGAATCAAGAGCAGAGTATCTGAGACAGAAGACCGGATAAGTGAACTGGAAGATAAAATGGTGGAAGTAACTGCTGAAAAACAGAATCTGGCTCAAAGAATGAAAAGAGCAGAGGATAGCCTCAGAGACCTCTAGGATAATATCAAACACATCAATATTCGAATTATAGGGGTTCCAGAAGAAGAAGAAAAAAAGAAAGGCTATGAGAAAATTTTTGAAGAGATTATAATTGAAAATTTCCCCAACATGCGAAAAGAAATAGTCAATCAAGTCCAAGAAGCGCAAAGAGTAACATACAGAATCAACCCGAAAAGAAACACACCAAGACACATATTAATGAAGCTAACAGAAAATAAACACAAAGACAGAATTCTCAAAGCAGCAAGAGAAAAGCAACTTGTGACATACAAGTGAAAGCTCATCCGTTTAACAGCTGATCTTTCAACAGAAACTCTGCAGGCCAGAAGGGAATGGCAGGACACATTTAAACGGCTGAAAGAGAATAATCTGCAACCAAGAATCCTCTACTCTGCAAGGATCTCATTCAAAATTGATGGAGAAATCAAAAGCTTTACAGACAAGCAAAAACTAAAGGAATTTAGTCACACCAAATCAGTCTTCCAACAAGTGTTAAAGGGACTTATATAGACAACAAGTATAAAAGAAGGAGAAGAACCACAAAACAAACCCATCATAACATCTAAGTAGAGGACAATAGGATCATTTGTATCAATGATTACTTTGAATGTAAATGGATGAAATGTTCCAACCAAAAGACACAGAGCGGCTGAATGGATTCAAAACCAAGAATCATATATATGCTGCCTTCAGGAAACTCACTTCAGACCTAGAGACACTCGTAGACTGAAAGTGAGAGGATGGAAAATAATATTCTATGCAAATGGAAATCAAAAAAAAAAGCCTGAGTAGCAATCATCCTATCAGACAAAATAGACCTCAAAATAAAGAAGATTAGAAGAGACAAAACAGGACACTACATAATGATCAAGGGATTGATCCGAGAAGAAGACATCACAATCATAAATATCTATGCACCCAACAGAGGAGCACCCCAATTCACAAGACAAACACTTTCAGACATAAAAGAAGGCATCGATACCAACACAATCATAGTAGGAGACTTTAACACTTCTCTCACACCAATGGACATATCATCCAAACAGAAAATTAGTAAAGAAACACAAGCCTTAAATACCACACTAGAAGAAATGGACCTCATCGATATCTTTAGGACTTTCCATCCAAAAGCAGAAGAATACACTTTCTTCTCAAGTGCTCATGGAACATTCTCCAGGATAGACCACATCTTGGGCCACAAATCAAACCTCAGTCAATTCAAGAAAACTGAAATTATATCAACCATCTTCTCGGACCACAGTGCAATGAGACTAGAGATCAACTACAGGAAAAAAACCGCTATAAACACTAACACATGGAAACTAAACAACACATACCTAAAACACCAACTGATTACTGAACAAATCATAGGAGAAATAAAAAATTCCTAGAAGAAAACGACAATGAGCACACGACCATGCAAAACCTATGGGATACTGCAAAAGCAGTTCTAAGAGGGAAGTTTATAGCAATTCAATCCTCCCTCAAAAAACTAGGAAAATCTCAAACAGACGACCTAACCTTACGCTTAAAACAACTGGAGAACGAAGAACAAAAACACCACAAAGCCAGCAGAGGAAGGGAAATCATAAAGATCAGAGCAGAAATAAAGAAAAGAAACGAAAGAAACAATAGAAAAGATAAATCAAAGAGCTGGTTTTTCGAAAAGGTCAATAAAATCGACACACCACTGGCCAGACTCATCAAGAAAAAGAGAGAGAAGAACCAGATCACATAAATCAAAAATGCAGAAAACCAAGAATCATATATATGCCTTCAGGAAACTCACTTCAGACCTAGAGACACTCGTAGACTGAAAGTGAGAGGATGGAAAATAATATTCTATGCAAATGGAAATCAAAAAAAAAAGCCTGAGTAGCAATCATCCTATCAGACAAAATAGACCTCAAAATAAAGAAGATTAGAAGAGACAAAACAGGACACTACATAATGATCAAGGGATTGATCCGAGAAGAAGACATCACAATCATAAATATCTATGCACCCAACAGAGGAGCACCCCAATTCACAAGACAAACACTTTCAGACATAAAAGAAGGCATCGATACCAACACAATCATAGTAGGAGACTTTAACACTTCTCTCACACCAATGGACATATCATCCAAACAGAAAATTAGTAAAGAAACACAAGCCTTAAATACCACACTAGAAGAAATGGACCTCATCGATATCTTTAGGACTTTCCATCCAAAAGCAGAAGAATACACTTTCTTCTCAAGTGCTCATGGAACATTCTCCAGGATAGACCACATCTTGGGCCACAAATCAAACCTCAGTCAATTCAAGAAAACTGAAATTATATCAACCATCTTCTCGGACCACAGTGCAATGAGACTAGAGATCAACTACAGGAAAAAAACCGCTATAAACACTAACACATGGAAACTAAACAACACATACCTAAAACACCAACTGATTACTGAACAAATCATAGGAGAAATAAAAAATTCCTAGAAGAAAACGACAATGAGCACACGACCATGCAAAACCTATGGGATACTGCAAAAGCAGTTCTAAGAGGGAAGTTTATAGCAATTCAATCCTCCCTCAAAAAACTAGGAAAATCTCAAACAGACGACCTAACCTTACGCTTAAAACAACTGGAGAACGAAGAACAAAAACACCACAAAGCCAGCAGAGGAAGGGAAATCATAAAGATCAGAGCAGAAATAAAGGAAAAAGAAACGAAAGAAACAATAGAAAAGATAAATCAAAGAGCTGGTTTTTCGAAAAGGTCAATAAAATCGACACACCACTGGCCAGACTCATCAAGAAAAAGAGAGAGAAGAACCAGATCACCAAAATCAAAAATGAAAAAGGAGAGATTACAACAGATAATGCAGAAATCCAAAGGATTATAAGAGACTATTATGAACAACTATATGGCAACAAACTGGACAACCTGGAAGAAATGGACAGTTTCTTAGAGAAGATTCATCTCCCAAGACCCAACCAGGAAGAAATAGAAACTATGAACAAGCCAATCACAAGGTCAGAAATCGACGTTGTGATCAAAAATCTACCCAAAAATAAAAGCCCAGGTCTAGATGGTTTCACAAGTAAATTCTAGTAAGCATTGAAAGAAGAGCTAATGCCTGTCCTTCTAAAACTCTTCCAAAAAAATTGCACAGGAGGGAACACTTCCAAACACATTCTATGAGGTTGCCATCACATAGACACCAAAGCCAGGCAAAGACAACACAAAAAAAGAGAAAATTATAGTCCAATTTCACTGATGAATCTAGACACCAAAATCCTCAACAAAATAGCAAACAGAATTCAACAACACATCAAAAAACTCATACATCACGATCAAGTTGGGTTCATCCCAGGCATGCAAGGATTCTTCACTGTCTGCAAATCAATCATTGTGATATACCATTTCAATGAATTGAGAGACAAAAATCACATGATCATCTCAATAGGTGCAGAATAAGCCTTTGACAGATAAAGCATCCATTTATGATAAAAACTCTTCAGAAAATGGGCATAGAAGGAACCTATCTCAACATATTGAAAGCCATATATAAGAAGCCCACAGCGAACATTATCCTCAACAGTGAATAACTGAAGCAGAGAAGGAAACCCTATGGGATACTGCAAAAGCAGTTCTAAGAGGGAAGTTTATAGCAATTCAATCCTCCCTCAAAAAACTAGGAAAATCTCAAACAGACGACCTAACCTTACGCTTAAAACAACTGGAGAACGAAGAACAAAAACAC